>JAZKJV010003462.1:600000-1109811 GCA_037367405.1 Ottelia alismoides | reverse complement strand
GTATTTAATTAATCCCTATTTTAGGGTATTTTTGACTTTGAAAATATATAAAAATTAGCAAAAATTCATAAAAAATCACAAAAGCAATAAAAAACATTTTAATACTTAAAAATATTTTATTTCTTTTATTTTGATTATTATATATATATTGCTATATTAGTCTATATTGTATATATACTCTATGTATACCTTTATTACATATTTTAAAAGAAAAAGAATTAAAAATATAAAAATATAAAAAGAAAATATAAAAATAGAAAATTAAAAAAAATCAAAATACAAAAATATAAAATTAAAATATATATAAAAAATTAAACACTCACAAAAAAGAACATATAGATAGATAGTTCACAATCACTTTTGTGCTTCATTGCCCTGATCTAGCCGTTTGCTCCCTGTATTCAACCTCTACATGCTTGCAAACTATAAACATCCATTGTAGAGTTATAATAAATTTTAACTCCGCAAATTTTGCTTTTATTGCTTAATCATTATTGTGGGTTAATTGTTTTCTGATGTTGGGTTTCTTGCGGGTCGCCACAATGATTGTTTCTCCGCCTTGTGTGAGAGATATCTAGATACGTGAAAAATTCTCTTCAACAAATGGCGCCATTTCCAGGGAGCAACTGCGCATAGATTGGTTTTTGATCGATTGTGATTTATTTGTCTTTTTTGTGCTTTATTTATTTTCCCATTTATTGGATATTTTTGTTGAGCTGTCTAACCGTATCCTTGTTGGAATTTGCTGCGAGGTACCACTGGACCGAGGGAGGCTCTTTTTGGAGCGCCTGTGCACCCACGTGAAGCGACTACTCCTTTTGACCTAGTTGTTAGAGAGGACTTGGAGCAAAGGAGGACTTGGAGATTTTTGAAGACATAGCTTCACTTTGCATTTTATTTTTTATTTATTTCATTTAGTTTTGTAATTTAAGTGAGAGAGAGACTACTATTAATTATAATAATACATGACTCTGCAACAATTCACACTTTACGAGGTCCAGTACCCGACAGCTTGTTCCCTTGGGGGAATCGTCGATTTTGACGTTGTTTTCTTCGCATTTTTTCATTTGTTTTCCGATTTTGTTTTCTTTCTTTTGTGTGATTGAGCCCTGGTTGTAGGATTACTTATCGATAGATTAAAACCAAAAACCTAACAACCATTGCATGCACCTATAGCGTCGTTTGGAATTAGTCAAATATAAATTGCTATCTATTTAGATTTGAGATTGAGCATCGAAAGAAGTGCTATACAATGCTGGCAGGATCCGTTGTGGCAGACACCGATGCACTTCCGAGACCGGACTTTTGGATCTCACTTCTAGATATCTAGCATCTTGTTCTTCACGATAATAACAGTTACTCATCTAGGGCAATTTCATCGGCTGCATTTGCATATAGTATAGGCTTCCATTATGCTGAGCATCTTTGCATGTAGAGTGCTGGAGTCAAGGTGAGCATTTCACTTTAGCATACATCATAGTTTTTGCCTAGCATTGCTTTTCCAACTCTACCTCTAATTTTGACCACCTAGGTGCTAAGTAAAATTGATTCCATGATAGGTTCGTGCATTTCTTATTAAAAATACAAAAAATGTGATAATAATAAAATTGAGACTGCTAATATTACTTGACCCTAAAAAAGACCAAAAAGAAAAATCTTATTTTGGGATGAGTAATCCACTAATTGTCTTTACTTTCATTTGCTCACGTACACACTAAGGTTAGTGCCCAAATCCCATCAAACCAACCTAAGTGACTGTATAATATTTTGATTTCTCACCTAACTCTAAAACAAATAAGATAAAAAGACCACACTTTTGTGATCTTCATCGAGTTGAGTAGGTGAATTGAGGGACGTGTTTGCTTTGCGTTTGTTTGTGATTGTTTGTGTGAATTCTAGATCGTCTCTACGCATTTGTGGCTTTTTTCTCATTGACTTGACCATCGTGCTCTCCCAATAATTTTCCTTTTGTTTCGAGATGGTCGACTGTAGTTATTTTTATTTGGACTTTGCGGATCCTTCCTACCCTCCAGCCGGTCCACCTCACTTTTTCCAGGAGGACCTAGTTCCTGATTTTTGTACATATCCACCTCAGTTGTAGTTTCAGACCTTGGACTTTTATCGACCTCCACATTCACATTTCCCTTCACATCCACACGAGACTGAGATGTTGAAGTCACCTCTCATGATGTCCACACTTGAGAATTTGTCTCAGTTCATGGATCATATGAATTCGAGGATTGGCGACCTTACTTTCCTAAATAAGAGCCCTATTGATGCTTCACGATCTGGCGATATTGATTCATTTGAGGATTTCTATGAGAGCTTGCAATTGCCAAAAATATAAAAAATGAGCAAAATTTAAAAATCCATAAAGAATTCGGGAGACATATGATCGAGTCAGACTGTGAGGAGAGGTCCCATCTGCAAGCCCCTACACCCACACATCCATTCACACTTTGTCCCATCCTTGACCCCGAGGATGCCACTGTACGGACTGCTCTTGGCTTTCCTCATATATATGCTGACTCTGACCTCCTTCCTTGTATGGAGGAGACCCAAAAATTCAAAAAAATATTGACTGAACCCGAAGTGGTAGCCGCTATTCATGAGATCATCTAAGCCCCACTTCAGCATGCCATGACCCAATTATCTGCTCCTCTTCCGAAGAAGAGAAAGTGGAGGAGAAGATTTGAGCATCATATCTTGACCATGGCCACTGCCCACGCCATCACACACCTTCTCATTCCTAGGAAAAGGAACACTGATACATCTTTCATTAGTTGCACCATCTCTGACCACACATGTGATCACACTCTCCTCGATAAGTGAAGAGACTGTACCAGCGAGAAGGGTATGATGTTAATTTAAGCACTCTCCAATCATCTTGGGACGACCTTTCCTTGCCTTTACAGGGGTCGTTATTGACTACGGATTAGGAGAGATTCGCTTCCATCCTGTTGACGAGAGTGAGGTGATCATCACCACACCCACTGTTGATCAGAGACCTGCACCTGATGCACCTTCACCTATCTTAGCTGACCCCAAGGACTACGACCTTGATGAGACCATCAGAGACTTTTGCTGTATGTTGGATTCCACTGAGACCCGAGAATTACTCCCCATGGAGGAAGACTCGGAAAGCATGGACCTCGAAGTTCCTTCTTCTGGTGTTTGGCGATGTGTTGATGACATCCACGAGATTTACACGATTGACACCATTGAGCGAAGGGCAGAGATTGATGAGATCGAGCTCGGATTTGATCTTGTTGCTTGTATCCAGAATTTGAGTCTTTTGATAAGAATGGTGATCCGATTGAGACTGTAGAGGATGAACATGACTCGACTACTTCCATCGATGAGTTCGTTCCTTTTGGTTTTGACTTAGGAGAGACCTCGCAGGACGACTTTGATTTTACTTCTTCTTCTTCTGATGAGTTCGGCCCTTTTCACTTTGATATCAGTGAGATGCCCAAGGCCGGACCTAGCCATACTACTTCCACTGATCTGTCTGTGCCTTCTCACCCTAGGACCAATGAGGATCTTCTCCAGGTCGATCCTGATCGGCTTTCGTCCACTGTGGACCCCTATATCGACCTGCACCTTGTCAGATCTATTTCGCAGCGGTCCCGCAAGAAGGTTCTCTTTTGACCTTCTTGATATTTGTACATCCTTCTGTTGTATATTTGCTTTCGTTTTCCTATGTCCATCTCATGTATTGCTCATCCACCCCATTTTCGTGTATGCCTTGCTTAGGACGTACTTTTTGTCCTAAGTTTAGGTGGGTGGAAGAGACAGTGATCTCTCTTTGTTCTGTTTCATTACTTTTGTTGTAGTCTATACTTAGGGCTTTTTCTCCCTTAGTATAGGGGGAGTGATGTGTCACATTTTACGATCTTTTCCTCCATCTTCATTTCTTTTTTCTTCTTCTCTTTTTTTCTTTTTCATTTTTCTTTTTCTACCGAAAAGGTGTCGCCCCTTTTGTCAGTCTTCTATACTTAGGACATACTTTGTCCTATGTATAGGGGGTGTGCACCCTGATTTCTTTCATTCTTCGATCCTCTCCATTGTCTCCTCTTCTTGTCTATACATAGGGATATCTTACCCTAAGTATAGGGAGACACAGTCTGAGTACGATCTATTCATTCCCACCCTTGACCCTCCTGCTTTGTGTACAATCTGCTATACTTAGGATTATTTGATCCTAAGTATAGGGGGACAATCGACTTCTCATTCGTTCATTCATTTCTTCATTCATTTATTCTGTAGACTTTTCTATACTCGGTACGAGTTATGTCTTCTCTTTTCTCTCTGATATATGAGGACATAGCTCAAGCTAAGTATATGGGGGTTGTATATACTTCATATATACTTTAGCCATAACTTGTACTTTCATATTTGTATTAATAATATGGCTAAAAATACTATTAAATTCATTAAAACACTTAATAAAAAGATGCTGATCATTCCTCAAATTCTTTTTGTAATTATTGATTAATAAATCAAGTGAAAATATTTTTTGCAAAATGTTTGAAAAATAATTTGAAAATCTTTTTGAAAAATCTTTTGAAAATTATTTGGAAAATGTTTTGTTAAAAATTTTCAACCTTTGTAAAATTGTTTTATTTGCAAAAAATTCTTTTCTTTGTATGAAATAAAAATATTTAAAAAACTATTCGCAAATGTTTGGAAAATGATGGCAAAATATTTAAAAATCTATATATACTGTTTCAAAAACCTTTGCAAAATGATTTTCAAATATGTGAAAATGTTTGTAAAAATTATTTGCAAAAATTATTTTGGACTATAGTTTTCAAAAATTGTTTGAAAAACCTTTTCCAAATAAGTTAAGGAATATATGCATCACACTGAAATTCTTTATTAAATCGTATATATATACTTATAAAACTGATCACTTACCCTTGTAAATTCTTAAAAAACTTAATTTTTGTAAATATAAGATGCATCCTGGTGTAAATATTTGTACTTGGTTTTTATCCAAAATCTTTTGTTTTCAAAAATCACAAAAACTTTTGCAAAAACTAAAAATAGCCAAAACATTTGCGATTTTTTTTGAAAAATACAATAAAAATGCATTTGCATCATCTTTTTAAAAAATCCATAAAAAGCTCAAAAGATTTGAAAATTGCATCACAAAAATATTTTCGGCATTGTAAATAACATTTGCATAGCATTGGCATTTTTCAGATTGAGTTTGATAATTGAACAAGTCTAAGTAATATCTGAAGATTGGATCATGGTTGAACCTTAAAATCTACCTAATAACATGAACCTTATAGGAGCTGGAATTGAGGTACTTCATGTCTAGTTGAATTAATTCTTTGAGGATCACGAGACTTGGTTCAATGGATTCTTGACTGCCTAAGTAGAGTATTTCGGAGCACACACACGACTGTTGTTGATAATGACCTAACTTGGACACCTGCACCTTTCACTTGGCTCAACTCAGTTGGAGTGGTGAGGGGATTGGATTTACTAGTATGAGACGCACACAAGTGGAAACATTTGTCCTCGTCTTGGGAGGGAAGTACGCCACAACCCATCCAGTGGTGTTGATATCTAAAGACATGAGAGTGTGGGTTGCAATATGCTTTAAAAGAGGGATAGTCTACTGGCTCAAGAGGAAAAACTCTTTATGTAAATGATATTGCAAATAGTATTTCAAAATAATGCAAAAAATCAAAAACTTCAAAAAAGTGGACAGGCCTGACTGAAAATAAAATGGTTGTCGGAGTGTATATATCTATATAGTAAATAAACAAGCTTGAACTTCAAAGTCAAATCATGTGAGCTTGCAGCTGGATGACTTGACTACACTGGTCTTGCATCCTAAGATAGGTATCTACGCTGGCTACCATCCATTCTTCTCTTCACCCCCTCCTCTTGAGTTGGTTGTCACTTGAACTTAGAAGGGAATACCCCGCTCCTCGAGGAAGGAGTTGCTGGATTGGGGAATCACTGGGTTGTCATGCTGGAGAAGTCAGTCTCTTTGTCATTTCATTTGGGTAGAGCCACTATCACATACACTATACGAGTCGGATTCATAGTCGTAAGGGTTTGCATATGAGTTGAAGTATTCTGACCTGGCTATTAAGGAGACTTGAGCAGAGTTTTGGGTTTCTCTAAGGCTGTTGGATTTCAAATCTGATTCTCACTAAGGTTCCCCCCGCACTAAAATTCCAAAGGTCCGATTTAAGCTCCAAACTTTGATTTTGTGAAGACAAGTTTGAAAATTAAACTTAATTCAATTTCTTTGTTTTTATTTTTCTGCACTTATCGCATAAGTGTTTGCTAGGGACTAGCAAAGGCAAGTATTGGGGGGTGATGAATCTCCTTTTCATCACCTTTATTCTATCATTTTGGCCTTAAAAACCCTAGTAAATGCATTTAAATATCCTTAATTCATGCATTTTCGCATTCATGCATTATTGTATAAAATGTGCATAAAATATTGTTTTTAATGCCAAAATTATAGAATAAATAAAAGAAAAAGAATAAAATATCGTGGATATTTTATTATCCTAAACCCTGAGACTAGGCATCTTGATGACTAGGTCGACAAGGAATAACATAGGGGGAGATAAGGGTCAAAAATACAATAAAAATCCCTCTTATTTACTCATTTATTATTCGTTTTAGGGACCTTTTTTATTTTCTACTTTTTATACCTCAAATAAAGAAGCTTTGTGAAAGTTGCAGATGATAAAATATAGAAAAATACAAAATTTATTTCATACAAAAATAATATACAGAATAAAAGTTATACTCTAAATAAATTTCCAAAATCCCATCTTCACATACCCATATCTCTCAATTTAAAACTCAAAATATATCAAAACCTTTAATTGTATATAACTTTTAATAAGCTATTTAATGAAGGTGGTTTCATATTTTTTGGAGTTAAGGTACGAAAGTTAGGTTTTTTGGACCCCTATTATATAGTTCACCTGATTAAAATAATTATTTTATTTATTATTTATTAATTTTATAATTTTATATTTTTATTATTTATTAAATATTATTTATAATATATGTACACAAATAAAATACTAAAATAAAATATGTATATAAAATTCATAGGTAAAATACCTATAACTATTCTTATATAATAAACAAATTAATTTAATCAAATGTATATAATATATCAAAAAAATATAATAAAAATATATTTAAGAATATAAAAATAAGTCATAATTATATAAAATAATAAACTAAATTAATAAAATTAACAAATACAAAATAAAGATAAAAGACCTAAATACATAGATAAATATACCTACATATTAACCCTAAAAAGTAACTTGTAATTATATACCTCTAAAAAATAAGTAAAAATCACAATAAAATACTTTATAAACTAAGAAATATTTTTTATTGTATAACCTAAAATGAAAAAATTCATTATTATTTTTTTACTTAATTTTTAAATAATTTCCTGGGGGTTTTCCTAGTTGGTCCACGTGGACCAACCGGGTGACGCGGATGGTTGACCGTGGGTCAACTGTCTGACCCGCCTGCAGCTTCTGTCAGAACCTCATTTTTGCCCACTTCGACGACTTTTGGGGCCTGATGCTTTCACCCTTTCACCGCACCCTTGATGACTTTTTCTCCTCGAGGATTGCTCTTACATGCCCAGACATCTTCTCGAGGATTGGATCATTGATTCACCAGATATTCTTCGATCTTTGGAGCCACCCAATAACTTTGTACATAAGCCTCTTCAATCTTCCTTCCCCATTTGAACCTCCTTGGTCCTTGTTTTGGCCTCCACTCTTGTGCTCCGATGCGGTGGGTGACAACCATCCTCCAGCCTGTGGTTGTGGATCCAGACGAGCCCTTAGGAGCGCTTCCACCCCCATCTCCGGCCACCGATCATGAGGTCTACTCTCCTAGTTCCGCCATTCGAGGCACACTTTCTTTTCTTGCATGTTTAATTTAGTTTTAGCCCTAGGTTTCATTTCTTGCCTTTAGTTTTATGTTTAGCCGCCTAAATCCCATCTGTCGTAGTTCGTCGGACGCTCCGGCGAACCCTACAGTATGCACCCACTGTGTATTTAACTCGTCAAACCACCACCACTTCATTTCTCTCCATCTTCTCATCACTCCACCACCATCCACGCACCCATATACCTCATAGATCTGGTTACCTGCTCTCCCTTCTCTGCCCTACGTTGGAGAGCTCTGCCCAGTTGCTTCCCACACAGATCCCTTACATATTTGGCTAGCCCATGTGCAGGAATGAAGTCCAAGGAGCAGCTATAGGTGATTTTGAAGGTCACCCGAGGTCCCTAAAGCTCTCGAGCTTCGTTGACCTCCTAGGAGACCTCCGATCATCGTCGGAGACTTTTGTGCCATCCAGCCATCAGAGCAACCTTCCAGGGACCTTCTAGAGCCATCCGTCGAGCTTCATGCCGGCGGAGGAGCGTGTAGAGCCAAATCAAATTCCGCTAGGGGACTGTTCTTCTTCAGTTCGTCCTCCATCATTGATAACCACACGATCCAGGCCTATTCTTCCCGCTTCACAATCGTCGTTAGATCATCCACGCCACAGCTGCCCGATCAGTCTTGGCGATCTAATCTGAGGCATTGAAGCTGAACCATCATCGGCTGCTCTCGTAGCGACACATGGCATTAGTGAAAGGCACACCACCATTTGATCCACGTAAGGTTTGGGCATTTTGCAACCCCGCTCAGCTGTAGACCTGACCAACGGGCTGGGGACCGCCCGCCTAACCCGCTCATAGGCCGGGCTTAGGCTTGGATATTTAAGCATGGGCCGACCTGCAAAAAATAAAAAATATATAAATATATATCAAATAATACATGTATTAATATGATATGCTTGAAAAACGAGGGGATGGGAGTCGCTAAAGAATGGCCTGACAAATCAGACTCACTATCGCTGAGGCGACTACTCGAATCCTCTTGTTAGTAAACAATTAACCCACACAAGTAATTAAGAAATTAAGAGCAAGAGTTAAAATTTATTATACCCTACTAAGAATGTATAATGGCAAGCAAGTAGGGGTCGAACACAGGAAGGAAAGGAATAGAGCAGGCAAGACAAGAAATCAAGGCACAGTTTATCTCTCAAATATTTAGCCAAGTTACACTTTTTTGTGGATTTTTAATTTTATATTTTTATTTTAATTTTGGATTATATATGTTTATATTTTGATTTTTAATTTTCTATTTTTATATTTTCTTTTTATATTTTATATTTCATATTTCATATTTTCTTTTCTTTTAAAATATGTAATAAACTAAATAAGATATATATATATACAATATAAGCAATAATAAATATAATAGTTTTTAAAATAAACAAAAATAAGAAAATAATAGTTAATAAAATAAACAAAAATAAGAAAATAAAATATTTTTTGATTTTAGATAATGTTTTACTATTTTTGTGATTTTTCTAGAATTTTTGCTAATTTTTTATACATTTTTAAAATAAAAAACACCCTAAAATATGGAATAATAAACTACCCGAAATTAAAATGGAGATTAAAAATAAAAAAATAATAAAAAGTTCTCCAATTAATTTTAAAATAAAGATAATAAAATGAAGAAAATTCAGAGATAGAAAACACATTTTTTGGATTTTTATGAATTTTATAAATTTTTATATAGTTTGTTAGAGTTTTGTTATTTTGTTGTATTTTTCTTTTATATTTTTAGTGGTTTTTGGTCTAAAAGTCAAAAATACAAAAATACACAAAATATATTTTTTGGTAATTTTTCAAAACGATTTTATAATTTTTAGATATTTTCTTTTACAAATAGGCACAAAAAGACATGTTTTTCATTTTTTATAAATAATAAAATACTTCAAAAATGCAAGTTAAAAATATGACGTGGAAGTGCAATGTAACATGAACTTAAGTCTATTTTTTGAGATTTTTTTTCAATTTTTAGAGATGCATGAAATAAATACAAGAAGCAAAGAGACACTACACTCCCGACAGAGGTATTTATCTAAATATTAGAAAGTACATGGCCAATATGCAATTCCACCAAAAAGTTAGAACTGTATATCCAAAATTTCTGGCTAAACAATAAATAACCAAACCCGCAAGGGTCTGGTTGAAAATATCCCAAGTTTTGTTGGCTGACTAAGCACGAGACTACAGTACAAATAAAGTAAATGCAGGAGTCTTAATACAAATATTACAAAACTTTTTAAAGCTACCGATGAATATTTTAGTGATAAATAATAAACTACAAACATGCACTGGAGTGAAGTCGCAAAATACCCAACACGCGCAGGAGGCGATGGTTCTGATCAAGCCACTAATCCACATGGCGCGCTCCCGTAGCCCGATGATGGTTCACGATTGAGCAACTGGGATTAGATCCCAGCTATGGATCTGATTGCTGCGATGCGGTGAATCCGACGGCTGGTGGAGACCTGGGCATCGAAGCTCAATCGAACGGCCGTGAACCACCCCTGAAGAACATGGAAGAACACGTGCCCAGCCGAACTTCAATCGGTGATGGCGTGCAGTTCCGACCACCTGGGACGCTCGCGAGAGGCGCAAAATGTCGTCCAAGCCTCCCCACATTGGATGACTCCTTTATTCGAGATATTGGAGCCATATCGACGGAGAAAGAGCTTGGGGAAGATCCGGGCTCTAGGTACGTCAAACCTCGACAAAAATCGACCCCTCGTGGGGTCTCAAGCTTCCAGACCTGCAAAGAGTAAGTACAGTGACACAAAGGGGGCTTTGGGAGCTTTTTGGGTGGTGGAGTTGAGCGGAGTGAGCTGGCGGAGGTGCTTCACACAATAATATAAAATTATAAAAATATAAAATTATAATAATAATGAATAATAAATAAAATGAATATTTTAATCGGTACAAGTATACAATAGGGATCCAAAACATAACTTTCACACCGTAACTCCAAAAAATATGAAACCATCTTCATTAAATAACTTATTAAATGTTATATACAATTAAAAGTGATTTTGATATATTTTGAGTTTTTATTTGAGAGATACATGTCTGGGAAGTTAAGATTTTGGATTCTTATTTAGACTGTAGTTTGTACATTGTATATTTTTGTATGAAAATTAATTTTGTTTTTTTCTATATTTAATTATCTACAACTTTTAGTTCAAAGTTTCTTTATTTGAAGTATAAAAAGTGGAACTAAAAAAATGTCCCAAAATGAAGGAAAATGAATAAAATAAACGAGATTTTTTTGTATTTTGGCCCTTATCTCCCCCTACTTTATTCCTTGTCGACCTAGTCATCGAGCTGCCTAGGTCATGGGGTTTCGGGTCATAAAATATTTTCAATATTTTATTCTTTTATTTTCCTTGTTCTATAATTTTGATATTTAAAAGTGTATTTTATACACTATTTACATAAAGATGCATAAATGATAAAATGCATGAATTAAGCTTATTTACATGCATTTATTAGGGTTTTTAAGGCCAAAATGATAGAATAAAGGTGATGAAATGGAGATTCAATACCCCATGTAGTGGCGAATTGCCTTTGCTAGTCCCTAGCAAACACTTATGCAATAAGTGTAGAAAAGAAAAACAAAGAAAAGAAAAGGAAGAAAGATGGATTGAATTTAATTATCAAACTTGTCTTCACAAAATCAAAATTTCGAGCTTAAGTCGGACCTTTGAAGTTTTAGTGCGGGAGGAACCTTAATGGGAATCAGATTTAAAATCCAACAGCCTTCGAGAATCCCAAAACTCTACTCAAGACTCCTTAATAGCCAGGTCAGAATATTTCAACTCATATGCAAACCCTTACGACTATGAATTTGACTCATACAATGTAAGTGATGGTGGCTCTCCCCAACTGAAATGACAAAGCGACTGACTTATCTAGCATGACAACTCAGTGATTCCCCAATCTAGCAACTCCTTCCTTGAGGAGCGCGGTATTCCCTTCTAAGTTCAAGTGACAACCAACTCAAGAGGAAGGGGTGATGAGAAGAATGGACGGTAGCCAGTGTAGCTACCTATCCTAGGATGCAAGACCAGTGTAGTCAAGTCATCCAGCTGCAGGCTCACATAATTTGACTTTGAAGCTCAAGATTGCTTATTTCTATACAACATATACACATACTCTTACAGACATTTTATTTTCATTCAGGCCTGCATCTTTTTTGGAGTTTTTTTTTCTTTTTTTTTGAAATACTATATACAACAACATTTGCATAAGGAGTTTTTCCTCTTGAGCCAGTAGACTATCCCTGTTTTGAAGCTTTATTGCAACCCACACTCTCTTGTTTTCAAAATTCATCATCACTGGACGGGTTGGGTGCACTTACCTTCCTAGAGGAGGACAAATGTTTCCACTTGTGTACGTCTCATACCGGTAAATCCAATCCCCTCACCACTCCAACTGAGTTGATTCAAGTGAAAGGTGCATGTGTCCAAGTTAGGTCATTATCAACAAGAGTCGTGCGTGTGCTCCGAAATACTCTACTTAGGCAGTCAAGAATCCATTGAACCAAGTCTCATGATCCTCAAAGAATTAAGTCATCTAGACCTGAAGTACCTCAATTCCAGCTCCTATAAGGTTCCTGTTATAAGTAGATTTAAGGTCCAACCAAGCTCTAATCTTCAGATTTTACTTAGACTTGTTCAACTATCAAACTCAATCCGAAAAAATGCTCATGCTATGCAAATGCTATGCAAAATGCAAAAAAATATTTGTGATGCAATTTTCAAAGATTTTGAACTTTTTATGATTTTTGAAAAAGATGACGCATATGCATTTTCTATATTTTCAAAAAGATTTTTCAAATGTTTTTGGTATTTTTAATTTTGCAAATGTTTTGGGATTTTTGAAAAACAAAAGATTTTGGATAAAAACTAGGTCAAAATATTTACACGGGAATTTATCTTATATTTACAAGAAGTAGATTTTAAGAATTTTCAAAAGGATAAGTGGTAAATTTTATAAATATGTATTAATAAACAATTTTAGTGTGATGTATATATTCCTCAAACTTATTTGAAAATCATTTTACAAACAATTTTAAAAAACTATAGTCCAAAATAATTTTTGAAGAGAATTTTACAAACATGTACACACATTTGAAAATCATTTTGCAAAGCTTTGTCAAACAATATATATATATATATATAGATTTTTTTTCAAATATTTTTGCAACTATTTTCCAAATCATTTGCAAATTAATTTTCAAACATTTTTATTTCACACAAATAAAATAAGTTTACAAACAAAACAATTCTTACAAAGGTTGAAATACTGAACAAAATATTTTCCAAATAATTTTCTAAAGATTTTTCAAAAAGATTTTCAGACTATTTTTCAAACATTTTGTAAAAAAATATTTTTACCTGATTTATTAATCAATATATACAAAAAAATTGAGGAATAATAACATCTTTTTGTTAGGTGATTTTAATGAATTTAATGGTGTTTTTAGCCATAAATATTATTAAAAATATGAAGGTACGAGTTATGGCTAAAGTATGTACGGAGTATATACGACCCCCCTATACTTAGCTTGAGCTATGTCCTCTTAGATCAGAGAGAAAAAGAGAAGACATAACTCATACTAAGTACAGAAAAGTCTAAGGAATAAAGAACGAAGAAATGATTGAATGAATAGGAAGTTGACTGTCCCTCCTATACTTAGGATCAATAAGTATAACATACTGTTCACAAAACAGGGAGGGTCAAGGGTGGGAATGAATAATTCGTACTCAGACTGTCTCCCCCTATACTTAGGGTAAGATATCCCTAAGTATAAACAAGAAGAGGAGACAATGGAGAGGATCAAATAATAGAATAACCTCGGGGTGCACACCCCCTATACTTAGGACAAAGTACGTCCTTAGTATAGAAGACTGACAAAAAGGGGTGACACCTTTTTGGTAGAAAAAGAAAATAGAAAAGGAAAAGAAGAAAAGAAGAAAATAAGAAAATAAGAAAAGAGATGAAGACGGAAGAATGAATCAACTCGGGGTGCACATCTCCCCTATGCTTAGGATACAGTACATCCTAAGTGTACAATGATGAAGGAGCTGACGCCTTGTCGGTAGAATAAAGGGGAAAAGAAGGAAAAGAAGAAAAGAAGAAAAGTCATTCAAAATATGTTTTGATTTGCTTTGTCTTCTACTGCCTCTATTAAAGTATTCCACTCATCCTCGAAAATCACTTGAACCGAGTCAACGATAGCCATAAATGTATCATGTTCAAGATAAGGCTTCAGGCGCTGTCCATTGACTACAAATGGCTGTGCATCGGCTAACAAACCATATATCATTATGCTTCCATTGTCATGTACATGGCTCACTATAAACGGCCCATTCCATTTGCTCTTCAGTTTACCTGGAAATATCTTTAATTTTGCATCAAACAACCACACCTTCTGACCCAACTCGAAGGATTTGCGGCGGATATGCTTGTCATGCCACGTTTTCACCTTCTCCTTGAACATCAGGCTGTTATTATATGCAAAATCTCTGAATTCCAATAATATGCTTAAGTCCACTTTCCGATTCTTTCTGTCTTTCTCGAAATCCACATTACAAATAATGATGGCCCATAAAGATTTATGAATCAGCTCAACAGGCAAATGACATGGCTTGCCATACACAAGGCGGTAGGGAGACATTCTCAAGGGTGGCTTGTACACGGTTATGTATGCCTAAAGAACTGAATCAAGCAGCTGAGACCAGTTCTTGCGATCCGGACACACAAGCTTCTGTAAAATTGTCTTGATCTCCCTGTTTGAACACTCAACTAAGCCATTGGACTGTGGGTGATATGGTGAAGCAACACGATATTCTATGCAGAATTCCTGAGTTAGATTCTTCACCTCATTGTTTATGAAATGACTACCCTCGTCAGATATTAGAATCTTGGGAATCCCGAATCGTGCGATGACGTAATCTTTCAAAAATCGACAGGCAGTCCGATTGTCGGCGGTTCGAATAGGAATAGCCTCCATCCAGCGACTCACATAGTCAACAGCAAGCAGAGTGTATTCATAGCCCTGGCTATTGGGAAATGGGCCCATAATGTCGATGCCCCACGCGTCGAAGACGTGTGATATCTGAATGAACTTAAAAGGCATCGTGTCTCTCATTCCTATGGTTCCGCTCATCTTCTGGAAGTAAGTGCAGCACTTGACATAATCTTCTGCATCCTTGAATAATGTAGGCCACCAAAGGCCACTCTGAAGAACTTTTGCTGCCATTCGTCTGCCTGAATGATGTCCTCCGGAGTCTCGATCATGGCATAATTCGAGGGCATTGGAACTTCCTCCTGAGGGATACACCTCCTCCAAATGCAGTCTGTCCCCTCATGGAATAGATATGGATCCTCCCATTGGTAGAAATGGATTTTAGACAAAAATTTGTCCACCTTTAGCTTCGGCCAATCTTGCAGAGTTCTCTTGGACACAAGATAATTCACAATATCAGCATACCAGGGGAGCGAGGTGATTGACAAGATTGCTTCATCTGGGAAGGTTTCTGTGATTGGTTGTAAGTTCAGCTCAGGAGATTCAGGCTCGGGAAGTCTGGATAAATGGTCGACCACCACATTCTTCACTCTAGGCTTATCTCTGATTTCAAGGTCAAATTCCTGAGGGAGAAGGATCCACCGGATAAGACGTGGTTTAGCATCCTTCTTCTGTTGTAAATACCTGATGGCTGATGAATCTCCATTCATCATTCCTTATTTTATCATTTTGGCCTTAAAAACTCCAGCAAATGCATGTAAATAGCCTCAATTTGTGCATAATAGCATTCATTATTTATTGCACTATTTGCATAAAAAATAAGGTTTTTAATGCCAAAATTATAGAATAAAGAGAAGAAAAGAAAAATAAATAAAATATTGAAAATATTTCATGACCCTAAACCTTGAGACCAAGTCAAGAATTGAATTGATCGACAAGGAATAAAGTAGAGGGAGATAAGGGCCAAAAATAGAATAAAAATACATTTATTTATTCTTTAATTATGCATTTTTGACACCTATTTTATTCTTTATTATTTATTCATCAAATAAAGAAATTTTTTACATGAAATTGTAGATAATAATGTAAGTAAAAATACAAAATTGAGTTTGTACCAAAATAATATACAATGTTCATTTTATGCACAAAATAAAAAGTCAGAAACTAAACTTCACGGACCCATATCTTTCAAATAAAAACTTAAAACATATCAAAATCACCTCTAATTGTATATAACTTTTCACAATCTATTTAATGGTGGTGGTTTTATATTTTTTGGATTTACTGGATGAAAGTTAGGTTTTGGGCCCTCATTGTACATTCTACCGATTAAAATAATCATTTTATTAATCTCTTATTATTTTTACAAATTCATATTTTTATATTTTTGTAAATATTATTTATAACATCTGTGTATATTAAAACTAGAATAAACCATGAAGAAATTGGGAAATAAAATAAGTTTATGTAAAAGCATAGACAAAATACCTATGTTTCTATATGTATATAAATAAAAGGGGAATATATTCTTTAAATCTTTAGGCTTTCATATTTTTATAATATTGTAAACATTATATAAATTCTATTAAAAATACAAAACTGAAATAAAACTCATAAAAATATATTAAAATAAAAAGATTTATATATAAAACACAGGTAGAATACCTATAAATATACCTATACAATATACATACTTATTTATTTAAGTATACAAATTACATCATAAAATAAAATAAAAATATATTTATACTCACAAAAATAAGTTACAAATATATAAAATAAAATAATAATAATAAAATAAAATATATAAAATAAAAATAAAAATGTATAAAACATAGGTAATTATGCCTATAAATAAGCCATTAAAAATAAACTTGTAATAAAATACACCCAAAAATAAATAAAAATCATAATAAAATACTACATAAAATAAATAACATTTTTTATTTTATATACAAAAATTAATAAAATCATTTACTGTTTTAAATTAATTTATCTTTAATAAAATTGCAGTTTTGTCCTGTAGCGGGTCTAGTTGGACCAATCAGAAGCCAGGGACTGTTGACCTCCGGTCAACTTCCCATGCGCTTCTGACTTCTGTCAGAACGGTCTACTTCCCCAACTTCCACCATTTTTCTCGGGCGATACATCGCTCCATCACCTTCGATCTCTTCACGGGAATTACTCCCAGATCCATCATCATCCACGCCCGTTCCTTAGATCCAGTGTATATACTTTTGATTCTTTAATTTTGGCCGGTCAAATAAGGGTGCCATACTTGTTGATAAATAAATGTCCTCCTTCCTCCATTAAATTTTGGCCATCTATAAGCCCTAGAGGCATCATATCCCAATCAAAGTGCGTGTCCCCGTGACAGGGGGAGTCCCATGAGGTGTCGAGGGCTCGTAGAGGAGGAGATGTGCCCAAGGCCGCCGTCGCCGGTGACCTCTGCTCCCTACCTTCACCGGCAGGTAAGAGCTGCGCATTTTATGCTTTTTAGATAGATTTTTGATCTTGTATTTTAATTTTGTATTTAGTTTAGTGATAGCGTGGTATTTTAGCTTTAAAACTCAAAGCTTTCCATCGTGTTCCGCCAGTTTTCCACCCCGCTAAACACCTCATCTTCTTCCCTCTATGTGTCTCCACCCATCCACCTTGTACCAACCGGAATCGTCCTAATTCTGTGAATCGACGTGCCCCTCCGCCACTTCTCCGGATGCATCTCCTCCCACCTCATTTTTTGTGCTAACAGCTTTGTTTTTGGTCGAGGAGCTTCTCCTCAGGGCCGTGCTTTCATCCTATGCAGGTCATGCGCCCTTTGGAGCTCATCTGGGATCGGATTAACCCAACCTGCAGGTACTTGGAGGGTCTATTTTCCTAGTGTCCGCCTAACTCCGCCGTGGGGTCCTAGGGGTCCTGGAGCCTCTTTCGACCTCAAACAATGCGAAAGACCTCCTAGCACATGTAGAGACCATTGTCATTGGCAAAGGCTGCAGGGGTTAGGAGAGATCGTCAATCGAAGGTGGGGGGAGACACTGTTTTTCCCCGTTCTTTGCGCACAACAACTGTCGTCAGATGAAGAAGGCGCCCCCAGATTTGATCATGGTCATTCGTTCATCGCCCGCTTCAGCCGCCCGATAGAGCCTCATATGCAATCAAGACCGCTGATCGGTGAAGCGGTATCAAGCCACCTCGTGATGCCACATGGATAAGTGAGGAGAGGAACGCCGTTGGATCTAGCCCATTAGGGGGGTAAGTTGCATATCTCGCCCCATTTTTTGTATATATTATTTAGTCTTGTAAATAAAAGTTAACGTTATAAAATAAGTGGACATTTTGCACATAGGCCCCTGTATTTAGTTTATTTGCATTTTGGTCTAGTCCACGTCACCTCACATGCCGTCCCACGTGAGGCAGAAAATTGCATGTATACCCTTGTGGGTTTGTGTATTTATAAAAAGTCCAACAAATTGAATTTAACGTATATTTTTGTGAAAATTAATGGAATGTCCCTGAACTTTATGATATTTACATTTAGGTCCTTCGTATGCTACGTCACGTGTAGTCCCATGTGATGGGTAAATTGCATTTGTAGCCCTGTTTTTTTAATTGTTTAGTCCAATAAATTCTTAAATACATTATATATTTCTCGTATAATTGCACACAACCCCCTGATGTTTATTTTATTTGAACTTATGCCCCTGCTAGGACTTGTATTTGTGACTTTTATCTAATTATTAAAAATAGCTATTGAGCTCCTAAAAATACAAAAAATATGGATAAATGCTTCATGCTATGTAGTTTCATGCATATATTTTTAAGTAGCATTTTTTGCATTTTATCCATTTATTAAAATTAAAAAGGAGCCTAAATAAACCCTGTTTAATTTATAAAATACCAAAAAAATATAAAAACTTTTTTTAAAAATTCCCAAAAAATTATATATGGTATATTTTGATATTTATTGAGTCCAGAAAATAAAACCCCTAAAAAAAGAAAATTTAAAAATAAGAAAGTTCCAAAATCCATAAAAATAAAAAATCCATAAAAATGCCAAAAATATATTTTTCGTTTTTATAATTATCTATATATTATTATTTATGTATTAAAATTAATTTGTGGAAATTTGGGACTTATTTATTATTTTTAAAACCCTAATTAATGTTGGTTTATTTATTAATCCCATATTTGGGGAATGTTTGACTTGAAAATATATAAAAAATTATCAAAAATTTCTGAAAAAATATAAAAACATTAGAAAAATATTAAAAATCCGAAAACAATTTATTTTCTGAATTTTGTCTATATTTAATGGTATTTAAAAATATATTTCTATATATTATGTTAATAAAGCCTTATATATGTTATATTGTTTTTATAAAAGAAAAAGAGAATATAAAAAAATAAAAATATAAAAAGAAAATACAATATCAGAAAATTGAAAATCAAATGGAAAAAATATAAAAACAAAAATAAAATAAAAAATATATAAAATGAAAAACCCATAAAAACAATAACAAGGATAAGAGATAAAAGATGAAAATTTTGTGCATTCATTTTGCCTCCTCCTGTTTGCTCCCAGTGTTCGACCTCTACACATGCTCACACCTATACACATATGCATATAGAGTTATAATAAATTTTGACTCCACATTTTTGAGAATTAATTGCTTTATTCATATTGTGGGTTATCTGTTGATTAATTGGGATTTATTAAGCGGTCAACGCATTGACTATTGATCGGACTTATGGATTAATACGACCCTTAATTTTTCTCGATTATTAATGGACGAATGATCTGTGTAGATGATCACTTTGGACCTGAGGAGATAGGATCTGAGTTTTTCCAAGGTGAATACTACCGCTAGCTGCTCTTTTTCCGTGACTGTGTAATTTCGTTGGGCTTCATTGAGCGTTCGACTAGCGTAGTGAATTGCAAATGGGACATTGTCTTTTCTTTGTCCGAGCACATCACCGATGGCATAGTCTGACACGTCTATCAATATCTCAAACGGTTGTGTCCAAATCGGTGGCTGTAAGACAGGGACATGAGTGATAAGTTCCTTCAATCGATTAAAGGCAAGGAGCACGCGGTCATCCACAATGAAATCATTTTCCTTACCTAGCAACTCTATCAATGGTCTGGCCAACTTGCTAAAATCTTTGATAAATCGCTGACAGAAACCGACATGGCCCAAGAATGACCTGACCTGCTTGAGGGTTGTAGGTGGTTCAAGTTTGGAAATTACCTCCGCCTTAGCTGGATCAACTTCAATGCCATGTTTAGAAACAACGTGACCCAGCACAATTCCTTCAGTAACCATGAAGTTGCTCTTCTCCCATGAGAGCACCAAATTCACTTCGTAGCACATATGTAAGACTCGGTCTAAATAATCAAGGCATTGATCAAAGGAGTCCCCGTAGACCGAAAAATCATCCATAAAAACCTCAAGAAAATTGCTCACCATATCAGCAAAAACTTCGAGCACACACCTCTGAAATATGGCTGGGCCATTGCATAGCCCGAACGACATCCGTCTGAAGACATACGTACCAAAGGGACATGTGAACGTGGTCTTCTCTTGGTCTTCAGGAGCTATTGCAACTTGATTATACCCAGAGTATCCATTGAAGAAGAAGAAGTATTCCTTTGTGGCCAATTTCTCAAGAATCTAGTCGATGAAGGTTAATGGAAAGTGGTCCTTCTTGGTGGCGAGATTATGTCTTCTGTAGTCGATACACACTCGCCATGAAGTGGGTACTCTAGTCGCGATCTCCTCTCCTTTGTCGTTCTTTACGATGGTGATCCCTGATTTCTTTGGTACTACATGTAGAGGGCTCACCCATTTGTTGTCAGAGATAGGATAAATGAATCCCGCATCGCACCACTTCTGAATTTCTTTCATAACAACCTCTCGCAGGTTCGGATTTAGTCTTCTCTGAAGTTCTCGGGAGGGTTTGCTATCTTCCTTAAGGAAGATACGATGCGAGCATAAGAACGGATTGATCCCATGGAGATATGAAGTTTTCCAGCCGATTGCCTTGTTGTTATGTTCAAGCACCTCCATCAGACGAGATTCTTGATCTTTAGTCAGATGCACATTGATAATGACCGGATACATGTTTGGTTCACCTGCAAGGAAGGCATATTTCATAATGGAGGGTAGTTGCTTCAGCTCTAGCGGAGTCGGAGTGGCTTCAGTGGTGACTTCAGCTATTAGAGCAGGTGGTGGTTCATTCATCTATTCGGTGCCCACTATGCATTGTTTATCTTCTGAATCAAAAAGTTAGCAAAAATTTTCAATTATTTCTCCCTCACCACAATGTGCGTCCGTATTCCAATCTTGGTCTTGAAGACACATCATCCCCATGGGAATATCATTCAGCATATCAGCAAGGACCTCCTCCTATTCGATAAGGGGAAATTCAACTGCATTCTCTGATCCCTCCTCAGGGCAGAGGAGTTCATGGATCTCATTGCCATCCATAAAGAGGTTGGTGTCTTGAATATCTGCCAAAAAGTCACAATCTTCGGAATGATCGATTACCCTTACACATGTTGCAGATGTTCCCTCTGGAGGTCTTGTATCAGACAAGGTCTCTATCTTCATTTTGCTGTCGCTGGAGTCAAAGGTCATCTCTCTAGTACCATAGTTCACCACTGCATTGGCTGTTCGTAAGAATGGCTGCCCGAGTATGATCATGGTAAGGAGCAAAGGTGGGGAGACATCTATATCTAGCACGACAAAATCTACAGGGAACTGCATTCTCTAGACCGTAACGTTTACGTCTTCCAACAACCCTCTGGGCCGCTTAAGAGATTTGTCCACGAATTGCAGAATCATCTTTGTGGGCTTGAGCGGTCCTAACCCAAATTCGGTGAGCAACGAGCCAGGCATGAAATTGACAGATGACCCGCTGTCGAGTAAGGTATGTTCGAACTCTTGATTGAACATCTGACAGCGAAAGAGCGGTGCTCCCTTATCGGGCTTCTTATCCGGGAGGTTGCTGATAGCATTGACCGTGGCCATCTCAAGAATGTGCTTTTTAGACTTTCCACCCTTGCTTCTAGAGTGATGTGGATGAGGCCTACGTCTGGTTGTGCATGCATCTTTCAATCCTTTCTTTATAGTGGGCATGTACTCCAGAGCTTCATCAAGGGCATGTTCAAGACCAAATTTTGAATTATCTCAATGATAGCATGATCAGACAAAATATTTTTCAAGTTTTTCATTTTTTTATGTTTTTTCATTGCTTTGGGAAAAGGAATATGTACAGAATCCAAAACAATATCATTCAAAAGGTTGTCTCTATCATTGCATACAGGTAGATAGCAAAAGGGTATAGAATCATATACAATCCGTGGACCAGAAAATGTAGGCTCGACGTCGGGAGCAAGCTTTGGCTCCGCTGCAGGCATGTTGCTTCTTTGTTCGGGTGCTGCTTCCGTGGCACGTGTAGGCATCTCCAATGCTGGCTTGTTTCTACTGAGGATACTATTGTCTTTTTGTGTTTTTTGTATTTGCTTCTTTTTTTGTGATTTTTCCGTTGGTGGTGCTACTCCGAAAATGCTTCTTGGCCCTTACATTGGCTGGGCTGAAGATTCCCCGTTAGATGCAAGATGCTTTCCCTTCGCCGTCGTCGATGGCTGGAGTGTCTTACCGCTCCTAAGAGTAACAACATTAGATAAAAAACAATGTAATTCATCCGAATCAGGTTGGACACTACCCGCTACCTGCTCCTTGTGTCAGAATTTGTTTGGGTTAGCTTCGACCTGAGCAGGAATGGCTGTTTTCGTAGCCGACAAGTCGTCGATCTTTTGGTCCATCTCAACCATGTTTTTCATTAACTATTCAAGGAAAGCAAGGGCTGGATTGACTGGTGCAATCTAAGAAGAGTCCCCATGTTGGGGTTTCAGATGCTGAAATGGGGGTGGGGGGTGAGACTTGGGCTGGTATCACTGGGAAAACTGGTGAGGAGGAGGATTGGAGGAATACTGTGAGTTTTGATGCATGTACTGGGCATCCGACTGCTGATGGTATCCTTGATTACGGTATCCGTACTGTTGCGAACTATTCTGATAATTCTGCCTCCAGGTATTACCTGAGACGGAGGTTGGTGCTGATATGGGGGCTCGAATGGTCTCCCACCCTGCTGCTGCTGGTGATAGGGCATGTTGCTCATGTTCTGACCCAAAGAATGTCCATGAGGATGGGTTAGTTGTGCCTTATTATTCTAGACACCGTTAACTTCTTGAATCAGCGGCGAAGGTGGAGAGAATTACTCAGGATAAGCTGGATGGGGCTCTTGCTGATATACAACCATCTTTGTTTGGGACTACACACGTAATACATGTGCTGAACAGGTTGGGGCTATGGTGGAGTTGGCTGAGGTGCTTGATTCAGTGAAGGCTCCTTATTTTCAGCAGACATCTCGGCAGTGGAAGACACAGAGTAGAACATGCTGGCGTTCAAGGCGCGGACGAGCTGCTCCAGCTACTGGGAGATCATGTAAAGCTTTTCCAAGCCCTGGGTCCTTTTCTCAATCACTAACAATTTTTCTAGGTCCTACGACCTCTTTTCTGTGATATCTACCTTGGACAGGTGGCTCCCTATGATACTCAAGGTTGGAGCTCTCGTCTCTGTCTTCAGAATGGGTGGCCATGTTCACTGGCTTGCTGATGGTGGCTGGCATTTATTGTACGTGCATGATGAGGATTAAGCGGCTTCTCCTTCAGCCATTTCTTCAAAGACATTCCAAACAACATCCTCGTCCTTGTTAAAGTGAGAGCCACCGCAAGCGACATCAACAAGATTTTGTCTTTCAAGTGGCAGCCTGCCAAAGAAGTGTTGTACAAGACTAGTCTTTGGAATCTCATGGTGGGGACACTTCTCCTGGAGATCTTTGAATCTATCCCACACTTCATGAATAGTTTCATGGGGTTGTTGGCAGAAACTAGAGATGCGAGCGCGCATCTGGTTCATGCGATCGAGAGGGTAGAATTTGTGTAGAAATGCAGACTTAAGCTCCTCCCAGGTCGTGACTACCTTCCCCAAGTGGTTGACCCAATACAAGGCCTTATCTTGGAGGCTGAAGGGAAAGGCAGTGATCTTAACTACCCCCAAAGGAATACCAAGGTAGTGAGCGGTGGCGCAGATGCGACCAAACTTCTTGAGGTGGATATATGGTTCCTCAGTGGTGTTCCCATGAAATATGGGAAGCAAGGATAGGAACTGCGGCTTCAGTTCGAAGTGGGCGTGGATTTGTGGAATTTGGATCCACTTAGTAATACTGATGAATATCTATTTCATCATCTTTATTCTATCATTTTGGCCTTAAAAACCTAGTAAATACATAAAAATACCCTTAATTTAGGCATTTTATCATCCATGCATTATTGCGTAAATAGCGTATAAAATACTATTTTAATGCCAAAATAATAGAATAAAGAAAAGAAAAGAAAAATAATAAAATATTACAAATATTTTATGACCTGAAACCTTGAGACCTAGGCATCTTGATGATTAGGTTGATAAGGAATAAAGCAGGGGGAGATAAGGGCCAACATACAATAAAATTCCCTTTTATTTAATTCATTCTTTATTCATTTTGGGACCTATTTTTAGTTCAACCTTTTATATTTTAAATAAAGAAAAATACAAAATTGATTTTATGTAAAAATAATGTACAGATAAAAAGTTATGATCTGAATAAGTTTCCAAAATCCCAACTTCCCAGTCCTGTATATCCCAAATAAAAACTCAAAATATCTAAAAATCACTTGAATTGTATATAACTTTTAATAAGCTATTTTATGAAGGTGGTTTCATATTTTTCGGAGTTACGGTGTGAAAGTTGAGTTTTGGACCCCTACTGTACACTTGTATTGAATAAAATATTCATTTTATTTATTATCCAATATTTTTGTTATTTTATATTTTCATATTTTTGTAAATATCATTTATAATATATGTACATATTATTACTAGAATAAAACACTAAATAAAATGTTAAAATAAATTACTTGTATAAAATACATAGGTATAATACCTATAAGTTTACCTATATAGATAATACAACTATTTATGTAATTGTATATAATATATCAGAAAATAAAATAAAAATATATTCAAGTATATAAAATTAAGTTATAAATATATAAAATAATAAACAGAATTAATAAAATTAAAAATACAAAATAAAAATAAAAGATTAAAATATATAGATGAATATTCCTATATAGCCCCTAAAAGGGAATTGTAGTTTTAAATCTCAAAAAATTAAATAAAAATTAGAATAAAATACTTCAGAAAATAAGAAATATTTTTCATTTAATAACCTTAAATTAATAATATCATTTATTATTTTTAAATGAATTTCCAATTATTTTTTCGAGGCTTTTTCTTGGTGAGAGTTGACCTTCTCTCTGACCTGCCTCTGCCATTTTGTCATAACCTCATTTCTACTGTGATTTGAGATTTTTTGTAGACCGCACCCAATGTTTGCCTCAAGGATTGCATCGCTCTAGCGCCCGCTGTCTTTCGATCTTAGAGCCCACTCCGTCAACCTATTCAAATAACCCCCCGATTTTCCATTGACCTTTGATCACTCTTCCACCCTCAAACCCTAATCCTAGGCATCCAAGGATCTTCCTGGTGACAGCAGAAATCAACTCCAGCCTTCGGGGGTCGCCGTGGGTGTCGAATTGAGTTGATCGAACTCGCTGGAGTAGCCTCGTCGGAGTTCGCCATTGGCGCTACCTCGGTGAGTTTTTCATTTTATTTTTCTGTTGCATTCCTTTAAACTCTTAGGTCACCAGTAGTTGATTCTTGCACGTCGTTACCGTTGAATCCATCCAAACATCACGAAATCCCCTCGTTTCACGTCCGGTCGTGCTTCGGATTCTGCCGGCCGACGTCGATCATCGCCAGACACTCCACACGCCATTCCGCCTACTAGAGAGTCGTGATAATTTGACCGCAACCCTCTTCACCTTTTCTTGTAGGTCTCGTGCCTTTCATTGCACCTGGAGCAAGTTTTGAAGCTCGACGGGGGATCCTGGAGCCCCCAGCTCCACCACCTCTGTGCGAGAATGTCGACGCACCCTGATGATTTTTGTCGCTTCCAGGCACTTGAGGACCTCGTCAGGAACAACCACAACCATTTTGGAGCCTTCAGGAGCCACAGAGGAGGAGGATCTGGGGCGAGGAAGCTTGGCTCGCCGGAGTTCTTCCCCGTTCTTCTCGATAGCCTCTCCGCTGTCGGATCAAGAATCCGTGCCAGATCATTCAGCAGCCGTCTGATTCACTTAGCCAGCATCGTTCGATCAAGGGCTAGGATCTAATCCTGGCCACTCATCTGCGAAGGGGCATCATTTGACGGGGAACAAACACATGTTAAGCGGAGTGATATCCACCGTCCATGCCCACCTCTTGTTGGGTATTTTACCCTTTTTACCCAATAATTTTTGTATTAAATTATTAGTATAATTACTTTCAACTGATGTGTTAAAGTTCTGCAAATTTTACATATCACCCCTCAACATTAGAGAATTGCAAATCAGTCCTTGGCCACGTCACCTCACGCGACTGGTGCACGTGAGGCATGACAGTTTACGGCCAGGACCCTAGGGTTTCCTTTATTTCTATTAAGTCCTAAAACTTTTTAATGCAGCTTAAACTTTTTTGGTAAATATGCATATCAACACCTATGTTTTTGGTAATTACAATCAGGTCCCTACTAGGCACGTGTTTTGGCACGTGGTCTTTGGCATTTTTTAGAGATATCCTCACGCCTTTGCGTATTTATATTTAGTCTAGAAAGTTTTTTTATTGCGTTATATATTTTGTGGGAAATTTACACTTAGGCCCCTGGACTTTTGCATATTTACAAAAATACCCTTGCCGGAATGTATTTTCTCTTTGTTTCTAGTATTTATTTCATGCATCTATAAAATCCTAAAAAATCTCCAAAAATAGATTTAAGTTCCTGTTGCATTGCACTTTAATGCCATATTTTTATTTCACATTTGTAGCATTTTAATATTTATAAAAAATAAAAAACTTGTATTTTTATCCTTGTTTGCATCATAAAATCTATAAAAATTATAAAAACTTTTCGAAAAATTGTCAAAAAAATATTTTGTGTGTATTTTTATATTTTGGACCTTCACACCAAAAATCACTAAAAAATATAAAAGAAAACTCCTAAAAATTAAAAACCCCTGAAACCTTTATAAAAATATAAAAATCATTAAAAAATCATAAAAATCTATTTCTTGTCTATGTATTTTCTTTATTTTATTATATTTATTTTAAAATTAATTTGGAGAATTGTGGTTCTTGTTTGATATTTTTCATTTCCAATTTAATTTTGTATTTATATTTTATTCCATGTTTTGAGTATTTTGGGCTTTAAAAATACCAAAAAAAATTAGCAAAAATATTGAAAAATCACAAAAATAGTAGAAAATTATTAAAAACCTAAAAACATTTATTTTCTAGATTTTTGATTATTTTTACATATTTATATATAAATATATTATCCCTCTCTTATCTATATTGTGTGTATATATATATATATCTTATTTCATAATTTTAAAGAAAAAGATATAAAATATAAAAAGAAAATACAAAAATCAGAAAACTAAAAAGAAAATATAAAAATATAAAATCAAAAATTAAATAAAAAATATAAAATTAAAAACCCACAAAAAGTTTCAACTTGGCTAAGTGTTTGAACGGATATTGGATGCTTGATTTTTATCTTTCATGCTTGACTCCTTTGCTTCCTGTGATCGACCCCTACTTGCTTGTCATTATACAATTTTAGTAGGGTATAATAAATTTTAACTCTTGCTTTTAATTACTCAATTACTTGTGTGGGTTAGTTGTTGACGAACAAGAGGATTTGAGTAGTCGCCTCAGCGACAGTGAGCCTGAATTGTCATGCCATTACTTAGCGACTCCCATCTTTTTGTTTTTTAAATGGTGCCGTTGTCGGGGAGCATCAGCTTGTAGAGTAGACTTTTATCTATTAACTTGCTTAGCCATTTTTGATCATCTCTCTTGTTTGATTATTAAATTTTGAATTGTCTAGCATCTTTTTCTTGTCTTCTTGTGAGGGACCACGGACCGAGGAGGATCGCCTAGGTGATTCTATGCAACCTTGGGAAGCAGAGTCCGCTATTCTACCCTAGCCAGCAGGAGAGAGCAGGAGGCTCTGAGAAAGAGAGAGAGAGGATAATTTAGAATTTTTAATTTTTGGTGAGAGAGAGATTTATTTGACTATTAACTTGTAATAATACATGGACTTTGAACTTTGGACACTCGGGCCCAATTTCCAAGTGTTTGTTCACTTGGGGGCTCACCACGGTTTTTGACGGTGCTTTTTTTATTTTGTTTCCTGATTTTGGTTTTCTTTATTTTATGGAATGAGCCCATAGTCTTTAGGCTTGCTTGATCGTGTAATCTAAGGCCAAACACCTAATAGCCATTGCATGCACCTATAGTCTCTACGTTTGGACTTAGAAATTAATTAATTGTTATAGTACTCAGTCTTGAAACCGCGTGCCGCTAGAGGTCGTGTACAACGCGTGCAGGACCCGTTGTGGCAGGCACCAATCGACATAAGAGACCTGACTTAGGATTCATTCCGAGTACTTAGCATTTGGTTCTTCACGTATAGCAATTGCTGGCTTAGGACGATTTCCGTATGCATATCGGCATATAGTATAGGTTTACAAATTCCTGTTTTGCATCCCACATGGAAAGAGTTGGGAGGCACTATAAGTCTTCTAACTGAGCATTCATCATTTAGGCACTAAGGTGAGATTTCCATCTTAGTGTCGCCTTGCATTGCTTTTCCGACCTTCTCCCTCTGTTTGTGGATCAATTAGGAATCAAAGAAAAGAACCAAAATGTTAGGTGCTTGTGTTGAATCTACTCAAAACAAGTGATAACACAATAAAAATAAAAAAGGGACTGCTAAAAATACTTGACCTAAATAAAATTGATTAATTGGACTCATTGCCTTGGGTTGAGCAAAGCCCTCATTTGTTTTAAGGTTGCATTGGAAGGTCTCCTTCCCAGTGAGAAGAGCGGCTTCCTAAGGATTAGAGCCCAAAACCCAGTCTGTGGCTGCCTTGTGTATCGCCTGGATTTCCGAAGTATTGGCGCTTCTATCGTACGTAGACGAGTAGGGCTTGGTCGGAAATGATGTTCTCTATTGTGTAGAGCATCGACCTTGTCCAAAGTATCGAGCATAGGCCACTCCTTCACAGGGGTGTCTGTCTCATCATCTTACATCCGAGTAGGTTCTTGCACGCTCACGGGTGATTCCGTTGCGAGCAAGTTCTGAAGTATTGGTTTTGCCTATCTACTTCCTCCATCTATTCTTTGGCTGAGTAGGGATCCAGGAAGGGTTACAAGGACCTTAAAAAGTGCAGACTACAGGTTACAAAAGAGGAGGACAAGTACATGATACTTTTCCGGCAGTACTCTCTCTCCTATATGTGTAGCGCTCTAAGGACTCGTTAAAAGATAAATTGCCTGAATTCAAATCTAAAAACAACAAAGATAATTGCCGAACCTTCATGGCTTCACGGGTTGAGTTGGTGAATCCATTGTTTTGAGGTTTGATTGATTAGTCTTATTAAGGTCAAGATCAAAAACATCGTGTATTTGCGCAATTTTGCTCTCCTTCCATTTGTCCCTTGCTCATTGTGAGCCTTCTACTATTTTACATTCCTTTTATTTCTTATCTACCTTCGTACTCTTCATCCATCATCTATCCCTTTTGACCCTCTCAAGATGTCGTCACACGGATGGTTTAGTCGGGATCCTGTCGACACCCACATCGATTCCGTGTCACCAACATCTGCAATAAGGCGGGGTAATCTCCAAGAAGTTAGTTCGGATCTCGCGAATTTCTCCTTGGACTCCTCTATTCTCACTTCTTTCAACACTTACCTTTCACCAATAAATCTGATGTTCTAGATGGACTCATAACCCGAATTGGCTCTTCCCCTTCAAATAAACTGGATTACTCTTGTCCCAGAATTATCCCTCTGTGGATGGAGATCGATTTCAGTAAATATCCTATGCTCCGTTCACAGTATTCTGAGATTGACCTTAATTCCAGACTCATCTCAACAGTTGGTGTTTAAAGGAACTGATCAGGGTTTACTCTGTCATGCAGATTCTCAACCTGATCACGAGCCCGAGGTTCAAGTCTATTCTGAGATGGCTCCCACTGGCAGAGGAAAGAGTCTGCAGTCCCAGCTAGCCGAACCAGCAGATCAGGGGGAAGGACAGTACACTACACAGAATGAGGTCAACAGTCAGTTGCTCGCTTCTATCCAGGCTATCCAACAACAACTGACCAATCAGGCTTTGGCCCATACCGCATTCCAAGATATGCTTAATGATTTGAGGAGGAGGGCTGATGCAAGAGATGACAGACGAGAGGATGAGCCAGATATGGATCAAGAGTTCAATCCGGGAGGTGCTGGGGATGAACTTGCAGTGGGAAGACCTGAGTTTGATAGAATGGATGCAAAACCACAACAACCGAAGCCGACTCTAAAGCAGACATACAACCCTGGAGCGGGCCGTATCACTGAGTGGATCTAAATTCCACAAACTCACGACCACTTTGAGCTGAAGATGCAGTTTATGTCTCTGCTTCCCACATTCCATGGGAATACCACTGACGGACCCTATATCCATCTTAAAAAGTTCGTCCGCATCTGTGCTACTTCTCACTACCTTGGTATTTGATGAACCGAAATATCACCAAGACTCGGGTGAATAAAATAGAACTAGGGTCGTTGCGACCCGGATCTCAGAGATAAATCGACCGATCAAGAAAAAGAGAGAACAGACCACCAAACAGAGATATAAAATCAAGCAAATAAAAAATAGTTGTCATGGCTATGAGATTAGCCTGGTGTAGCACCCAGGGTCGGATTCAGGGAGCACGAGTTGGCCTCGCGGCCAAAAAATAGTCAACAAATAAAAGAAAGCAAATCAAGTATTTTTGGTGGTTTTTAAATATTTTTATATTTTTTGGATTTTTAATAATGAAGGGAAATAAAGAAAAGCAAAAACAATCACATTCAACCAATTATTTAAATACTCTAAAAAGCTCCAAAAATTCAAACAAAAATATTTTTATGTTTTATATATTTTTTACTGTTTTTAATGAATTTTTGAGATTTTTATAATTTTATGAAATTTTCTAAAAATAGAAGAAGACAGAAAAAGTGGGGTACTGTCCAGCCAGGCTTCAAAGACCAATTTAAAATATAAAATGGTCCTGTAAAAGCATGAAGGTATTTTTCTTGAAAAATAGAAACAATAAAGAAAATTAGAAAAAGAGTTTATGATTTTTTGGATTTTCTATAATTTTCTAGAATTTTTATGAGTTTTTAAGGGTTTTTAAATTTTTATAGTTTTTATAAACCCAAAAATAGCCAAAAATGCACAGAAATTCAAACACACAAAAACAAACAAAACTTAATTTTTTTGGAATTTTTAACAAAGGTTTAATATTTTTTTGGATTTTATAAACTGGACAAAAGGAAAAACAAAGGTTTTTGAATTTTTAAAAATAACAAAAAGCCTAAAAAATGAACCCAAAAATTAGTGAAATTTTTACACAGTGGCAGGAGCCACGTATCCAAATTTCACGCTATTTGGGTTAAGTTTGATATTTTATTTAAATCAAAAAGAGGCACACAATGCACATGGACCCAAATGCAAGAAAAGTTATTTCTAGGGGCCAAAGCATAATACGTGTAAAAAGCTTAGGGGCCAATCATGCAAAAATCCCACGCAACACGCGCAACGCACGTGGTCCAGGCACGGAGGGACTAATATGCAATTCCTATTTTAAAACATGTAAACAAGAACACACAAGAACTGCAGGGTATATATTGCAATTTCACCAAGTCCTCACGTGTCGAAGCACGTGGTCCACACTCACAAAGACTAATATGCAAATAAAGTAAACATTCAGGTCCTAAGTGAAATTTAACCAAAATAAAAACAACTCTATCTGATATTTACAGGACTAATTAATAAAGAGAAAAAGAGAAAGGGCCTACGGGTAAACTACCCCTTATTATCCGACGGACGAGGGCATGCCACGTGGAAGATCGGACAATGGCTAGGCGAGGGCAACCCTTCGTCTGGATGGAGGGCGATGAGGCGGCCACATGTCGATCGGACGGTGGTGGATATCGGCCTCCTCTTCGCCTGATCGTGCGGTACTGATCAAAACTGGGGCTTCGGGGATGAACGAACGGCTACGGAAGATCCTGGAATAACACATCGCCGGCGAGCTTTGCCGGAGCACCACGGGTGTGCTGGACCTCCGCGGGGGCTGCAAAGGTGTGGAACAGAGTCGCCAAGGTCTCCTGCAGCTGGTGGGTTCCTCCGATGACGTCGGGAAGCTCCGAGGAGCTCTGGCGACGCAGGAGGAGCTGGAGCTCTATGCTTATATGTCCATACCCTTAGATGGGTCTCTTTAGCCCTGCAAAATGGCGCGAGAAGACTCCTAGGTCGAGGGCAAACTGCCTCGACCCGGTGAGAGGTGGAGCGGGTGGTTGTGTGCGTCGGGGAGGCACCCTCCGGCGATGCGACGACGGAGGAGGGTGGACTCCCAGTTCTTGGGCGAACCAGGATGGATGGAAGGGCGTAGAATGTGAAGAGGAGTATGGCGAAGATGACGGTTGGGTCGGACGATGGAATGGATGATCGGAGAGGGAGTAATCGATGAACGATGGCGACGGAGCGATTTGGGGGTAATCCAAAATTCAAGAAAGATAGGGAAAATGGGGTATACCTGATGAATGTGGTCAACTATGGGTGAGCTCGTGGAGCTCTGGTCGTCGCCTCGAGGGTCGTCGGAGGCCCGAGGCTCGAGTGCTGCTCACGGCGGCGCACGGCGACAAGGAGGTCGCCGAATCAGTGGCGGAGGGGTCCTCCTCCTCTCTGCAACACACCAATCACTAGCTGTCACTCTAGGGAATCGGGTGGAGGTCCTGGGTGGAAGATGCAACGCCAAAGATGGCGTGAATTGCGGCCGGAGGTTAGATCTTATACGGCTAGGGGTCCGAGCAGATGAGGATCGGGCGAGCATATCGGAGCTCGGATCCCTAGGCAAAACGACGGGCGTGTATCTCGGATATGTGCTGATCAATCGGAGCCCAGGGTTCGAGAGAATGGTTGGCGGACGGATCTAGGAAAAGTCGGTGAAATCGGGTCGGTGACCGAGTCCGCGAAGAAGAGGTCCACGGGGGAGAGTTGACCGGGGTCAACAATCCCCCGTGGACCAATAGGAATGCAGATTTTATTAGTTACTTGGAAATTAAATAAAAAATAATAAATGACTGAATTTCGAAAAAGTTAAAACATGAAAAATGTTTCTTTATTTTTACATTATTTTTTAGTGATTTTTATTTTTTTTTGAAATAAAAATAATGTATTTACAATATAGTATTATTATATACAGGTACATACAATATGTATTTTTTGATTTTTGATTTTTTTAATTGTTTATTTTTATATATTTATTCCAATTTTATATTTTATTTATTTATAGAATAAAATTTTGAATAAAAATGTATTTTTATTTTATTTTTATTAATTATTTACAAGGGTTAAATAAATAGTTTTATATACATATATACATGGTATATATACAATGTTGATTTTGATTTTGATTTTTATTTCTTTTTATTTTATTTTTGTTTTTGTGTGTTGATTTTGATTTTTATTTCTTTTTATTTTATTTTTGTTTTTGTGATTTTTATTTTATTTATTTACATTATGGAATATAGAATATGTATATATTTTTATGGGATATTTAATTATTTATTTATAAGGGGAAATAAATAGATATGTTATTTATATACATATGGTTTATGTATAATGATGAAGGGATTTTAATTTCTTTTTAATTTTTGTTTGTTTTTCCCAATTTTATTTTAATTTAATATTTACAAATATATAAAAATAAATACACACCCATTTTTATTCTGAATAAGAGGAAAATAATTTTTATTTATTTATAAGTATATGTACAATCACATGAGCTTCCTTATCTCTCTCTACTTGGGTTCTTATGCGGTCAGGCCCATGCTGAGCCCTCCCTTGGGATTAGGTCGCTCAATACTTATTCTAAATATCTCCCTCTTTTTCTTTTATTTCTTTATTCTTTTATTTATGCACAAAAACATGCTAATAATGCATATTTACATAATGCATGCAATATGATAATTATTACTATTTACATATATCTACATGTGTTTTGCATGGGTTTTGTAGCTAAAATAAAAGAATAAAGAGTGATGAATGGGTATTCATCACCCCCTATACTTAACTTTGCTAGTCCCTTAGCAAACACTTATTTGAAAAAGAAGTGAAAGAGAAAAAGACAAAGAAAAAGAGGAGAAAATGCTTGGATTAATGCCGAGTATTAAAACTTGCCTTCATTAAATTGAAAGATCGAGCTCGATCAGATCTTTGGATTATTAATGTGTCGAAACCTTATTTGGACTTAGGTTTAAAACTCAACAACCTCTAAGATCCACTAATCTATAGTCAAGACTCCTCAACAATCCAGATCAGAACTAGTCTACATACACAAACCCTAAAGACCATGAATCTTTCCTTGTACAGTGTAAGTGAGGTATAGCTCTCCACCTCAGAAGTAGCAACTTGACATCCCTCCCCAACAAGGTAACTCTATGACCCTAATCTGGCCACTCTTTCCTCGAGGAGCGGGGTATTCCCTTCTAAGTTCAAGTTCAACCGGCTCAAGAAGAGGGGGAAGAAGAGAATGGACCATGGCCAGTGTAGCTATGCATCCTTGGGAGCTCAACCAGTGTAGCTAAGTCTCCCTACTGCAAGCAACATAAGATGGAACATGAGTCTCAAGCTTTGCTTATTGCACTATATACATACTCCGGTGGGATTATCATTTTCTATCAGACCCACCACTTTTTTGGAGTTATTTTCTTTTTGCATTTTTTTTCAAGTGCATCTATACACTTGGACTCAAAGAATTAACCTCTTATGATTAGGTGGATTAAGATCTTAATCAGGCTCCATTTCCTAATTTAATTCCAGGCTAGTTTAAATGTCAACTATAATCCAGGAAAAACTATACAAGTATATACAAAGATGCTATTTACACAATATTTACACATATGCAAAATTTTTGAAAAATGTTTTGAAACCATGGATGTATGCATGAATGCAAGTTTTGCAAAATATTTACACAAATTTACACAAGGTTTTTGCAAACTTTTGATTTTCAAAACATTTTGGAAAAATTTTGTACTATATATATAATTTTGATATGCACATATTTACACACTATTTACACAAAAAGTTTTTGAAAACATTTTTACAAAAATAATTTGTACAATAGCTATGTATATGCAATAAAAGAATGATTATTTACAAGGAAAAGTGTTTAATTTTTATAGATTTTTGGGTTTTTAGCCATTTCTATTTATTAACACACTCACACAAAGTACGAGTTATGGCTAAAGTATATATGAAATATATATACACCCCCTATACTTAGCTCGAACAATGTCCTCAGAGTCAAGAGCGATGAAGATGACATAACTCGTGCTTAGTATAGGGAAGTGAAAAGAAAGGCTATAAACAAAGACGAATCAAAGAATAGAAAATCAAGAGGATCTCAGCATTTCCCCCTATACTTAGGATCAAATAATCCTAAGTATAGCAGGCTGTACACAAAGGGAAAGCCGAGTGAAGAATGTACAGGGTCTACCCCCCCATACTTAGGGTAAAATATCCCTAAGTATAGGCAACAAAAACAGAGGTAGAAATGAATCAAAAGAATACCCGAGAGTCCTACATCCCCCCTATACTTAGGGTAAAGTACACCCTAAGTATAGCATAATCAGATGATGAGAAAAGGGATGTGGGACTAAAGAATGGAATGATATGGACAACTGGATCTATACAAGTCGGAAGAACAGTGATAATCAGGCGTGAGATGCGATAGATGTGAGTCAAGAGACCACATCTTACGTAAAGTGAATAGGGGCAACATCAACGACCCGCGGCTCATGATCGAGATATAGCTTGAGCCGCTGGACGTTCACTCGAAAGGTACTCTCAGAAGACAACACAGATATGTCAATACTCCCATTGTCGTGTACCTTTCTCACCAAATATGGTCCCTTCCATTTTCTCCGTAGCTTCCCTGGAAATAGACGAAGCCTAGCATCAAACAGCCATACTCTCTGTCCAGCTGAAAATTCTTGTGGCTGATATGAGAATCATGCCACTCCTTCACTCTCTCCTTGTATTGTAGGCTGTTTGAGAAGGCGGTATCACGAAACTCCCCGGCAACGACGCCATTTTGATGAACCGAAATTTCACCAAGACTCGGGTAAATAAAATAGAACTAGGGTCGTTGCGACCCGGATCTCGGAGATAAATCGGTCTATCAAGAAAAAGAGAGAACAGACCACCAAACAGAGATATAAAATCAAGAAAATAAAAAATAGTGGCCCTGGCTATGAGATTAGCCTGGTGTAGCACCCAGGGTCGGACTCAGGGAGCACGAGTTGGACTCGCGACCTACGAAGTAGTCAATAAATAAAAGAAAGCAAAAACAAATATTTTTGGTGGTTTTTAAATATTTTTATATTTTTTTGGATTTTTAATAATGAAGGGAAATAAAGAAAAAGCAAAAACAATCACATTCAACCAATTATTTAAATACTCTAAAAAGCTCCAAAAATTCAAACAAAAATATTTTTATTTTTTGTATATTTTTTTACTATTTTTGGTGAATTTTTGATATTTTTATATTTTTTATGGAATTTTCTAAAAATAAATGATGGCAGAAAAAGTGGGGTACTGTCTTGCCAGGCTTCAAAGACCAATTTAAAATATAAAATGGTCTTGTAAAAGCTTGGAGATATTTTTCTTGAAAAATAGAAACAATAAAGAAAATTTAGAAAAAAAAACGTTTATGATTTTTTGGATTTTTTATAATTTTCTAGAATTTTATGAGTTTTTAAGGGTTTTTAAATTTTTATAGTTTTTATAAATCCAAAAATAGCAAAAAATGCACGGAGATTCAAACACACAAAAACAAACAAAACTTAATTTTTTTAAAAAATTTTAACAAAGGTTTAATATTTTTTTTGGATTTTATAAACTGGACAGAAGGAAAAAAAAGGTTTTTGAATTTTTAAAAATAATAAAAAGCCTAAAAAATGTACCCAAAAATTAGGGAAATTTTGCACAGTAGCAGGAGCCATGTATCCAAATTTCACGCTATTTGGGTTAAGTTTGATATTTTATTAAAATCAAAAAAGGAACACAAAGCACAGGGACCCAAATGCATGAAAAGTTATTTCCAGGGGCCAAAGCATTACACGTGTAAAAAGCTTAGGGGCCAATCATGCAAAAATCCCACGCAACACGCGCAACGCACGTGGTCCAGGCACGAAGGGACTAATATGCAATTCCTATTTTAAAACATGTAAACAAGAACACACAATAACTGCAGGGTATATATTGCAATTTCACCAAGGCCTCACGTGTCGAAGCACGTGGTCCACACTCACAGGGACTAATATGCAAATAAAGTAAACATCCAGGTCCTAAGTGCAATTTAACCAAAATAAAAACAACTCTATCTGATATTTACAGGACTAATTAATAAATACAAAAAGAGAAAGGGCCTACGGGTAAATTACCCCTTATTATCTGATGGACGAGGGCGTGCCACGTCAAAGATCGGACGACGGCTAGGCGAGGGCACCCCTTCGTCTGGATGGAGGGTGATGAGGCGGCCACGTGTCGATCGGACGGTGGTGGATATCGGCCTCCTCTTCGCCTGATCGTGCGGTCCTGATCAAAACTGGGGCTCCGGGGATGAACGAATGGCTACGGAAGATCCTGGAAGAACACATCGCCGGTGAGCTTTGCCGAAGCACCACAGGTGTGCTGGACCTCCGCGGGGGCTGCAAAGGCGTGGAACAGAGTCGCCAAGGTCTCCCACAGCTGGTGGGCTCCTCCGATGACGTCGGGAAGCTCCGAGGAGCTCTGGCGACGCAGGAGGAGTTAGACCTCTGTGCCTATATGTACAAACCCTCAGATGGGTCTCTTTAGCCCTGTAAAATGGTGCAAGAAGACTCCTAGGTCGAGGGCAAACTGCCTCGACCCGATGAGAGGTGGAGCGGGTGGTTATGTGCGTCGGGGCGGCACCCTCCGGTGATGCGACGGTGGAGGAGGGTGGACTCCCAGTTCCTGGGCGAACCAGGATGGATGGAAGGGTGTAGAACGTGAAGAGGAGTATGGTGAAGATGACGGTCGGACGGACGATGGAATGGATGATCGAAGCGGGAGTAATCGATGAACGATGGCGGTGGAGCGATTTGGGAGTAATCCAAAATTCAAGAAAGATAGGGAAAATGGGGTATGCCTGATGAATGTGGTCGATTGTGGGTGAGCTCGCGGAGCTCTGGTCGTCGCCTCGAGGGTCGTCGTAGGCCCAAGGCTCGGGCGCTGCTCACGGCGGCGCACGGCGGCAAGGAGGTCGCCAGATCAGTGGCGGAGGGGTCCTCCTCCTCTCTGCAACACACCAATCGCTAGCTGTCACTCTAGGGAGTCGGGTGGAGGTCCTGGGGGGAAGAAGAAACGCCAAAGATGGCGTGAATTACGGCGGAGGTTAGGTCTTATACGGCTAGGGGTCCGAGAAGATGAGGATCGGACGAGCATATCAGAGCTCGTATCCCTAGGCAAAACGACGGGCGTGTAGCTTGGATATGTGCTGATCAATCGGAGCCCGGGGTTCGAGAGAATGGTTGGCGGACTGATCCAGGAAAAGTCGGTGAAATCGGGTCGGTGACCGAGTCCGCGAAGAAGAGGTCCACAGGGGAGAGTTAACCGGGGTCAACAATCCCCCGTGGACCAATAGGAATGCAGATTTTATTAATTACTTGGAAATTAAATAAAAAATAATAAATGACCGAATTTCGAAAAAGTTAAAACATGAAAAATGTTTCTTTATTTTTAAATTATTTTTAGTGATTTTTAATTATTTTTTTTGAAATAAAAATAATGTATTTACATAATAGTATTATTATATACAAGTATATACAATATGTATTTTTTGATTTTTGATTTTTTAATTGTTTATTTTTATACATTTATTCCAATATTATATTTATTTTTAGAATAAATTTGGAATAAAAAGGTATTTTTATTTTATTTTTATTATTTATTTACAAGGGTTAAATAAATAGTTTTATATACATATATACATGGTATATATACAATGTTGAATTTGATTTTGATTTTTATTTCTTTTTATTTTATTTTTGTTTTTGTGATTTTTATTTTATTTATTTACATTATGGAATATGGAATATGTACATATTTTTATGGGATTTTTAATTATTTATTTATAAGGGGAAATAAATAGATATGTTATTTATATAAATATGGTTTATGTACAATGATGAAAGGATTTTAATTTCTTTTTAACTTTTGTTTTGTTTTCCCAATTTTATTTTCATTTAATATTTACAAATATATACAAATAAATACACACCCATTTTTATTCTGAATAAGAGGAAAATAATTTTTATTTATTTATAGGTATTTGTACAATCACATGAGCTTCCTTATCTCTCTCTACTTGGGTTCTTATGCGGTCAGGCCCATGCTGAGCCCTCCCTTGAGATTAGGTCGCTCAATATTTATTCTAAATATCTCCCCCTTTTTCTTTTATTTCTTTATTCTTTTTTTTATGAACAAAAACATGCTAATAATGCATATTTACGCAATGCATGCAATATGATAATTATTACTATTTACATATATTTACATGTGTTTTGCATGGGTTTTGTATCTAAAATAAAAGAATAAAGAGTGATGAATGGGTATTCATCAGCATTCCATAGGGGGTAGTCAAGATGACCGCCTTTCCTTTCAGCCTCCAAGATAAGACCTTATATTGGGTCGACCACTTAGGGAAGGTAGTCACGACCTGGGAGGAGCTAAAGTCTGCATTTCTTCACAAATTCTACCTTCTCGGTCGCTTGAACCAGATGCGTGCCCGCATCTCCAATTTCTGTCAACAACCCCACGAAACCATCTATGAAGCATGGGAAAGATTTAAAGATCTCCAGGAGAAGTGTCCCCACCACGAGATTCCAAAGACTAGTCTCGTACAACACTTCTTTGGCGGGCTGACACTTGAAAGCCAAAAGCTCGTTGATGCCGCTTGCGGTAGCTCTCACTTTAACAAGGATGAGGACGTGGCGTGGAATGTCTTTGAGGAAATGGCTGAAGGAGAAGCTGCTCAATCCTCTTCGTACGCGTACATTAAGATGCCGGCCACCATCAGTAAGCCCGTGAACATGGCTACTCATGCCGAAGATATGGACGAGAGCTCCAACTTAAGCATCATAGGGAGCCACCTGTCTAAGGCAGATATAATCGAGAAGAGGTTGTAGGACCTCGAAAAACTATCAATGATTGAGAAAAGGACCCAGGGCTTGGAAAAGCTCAATATAATCTCCCAGCAGCTGAAGCAGCTCGTCCGTGCATTAAATGCCAATATGTGCAACTCTGTGCCTGCCACTGCCGAGGCGTCCGCTGAGAAGAAGGAGCCTTCATTGAATCAAGCACCTCAACCGACTCCACCGTAGCCCCAGCCTATTCAACACGTGCATTACATGTAGGTTCCGGAGCAGCACCTGCAGCCCCAAACACAGATGGTTGTATATCAGTCAGAGTCCAAGCTAGCTTATTCCGACCAGTTCTCTCCACCCCCACCACTGATTCAGGAAATCAATGGTGTAAGCACAACTGACCCATCCTCAGGGCAATTCTCTGAGTTAGAACATGGGCAATATGCCCTATCACCAATAGCAGCAGGGTGGGAGACCCCTTCCAGCCCTCATATCAGCACCAGCCTTCGTCTCAGGGTAACACCTAAAGGCAGAACTATCAGAACGGTCCTCAGCAGTCCGGATATCGCGGTCAAGGATATCATCAGCAGTTGACTGCCAAGTTTCATCAGCAGAACTCACAGTATTCCTCCAACCCTTCTCCTCAGCAATTCTCGTAGGGTTACCAACAGCAACCTCACCCACATTATCAGAACCAAAGTCCCCAAGTGGGCGATTCCTCTGAGGTTGCTCCAGTAAACCCATCCCTTGCTTGTCTGGAGCAACTCGTCAAGAATATGGCTGAGATGACCCAGATGATTGACGACCTGACGACTGCCAAAACCGTCATACCATCCTAGGTCGAGGCCAACCCTAATAATTTCATCGCAAGGAGCATGTAGTTTGTAGTAATCTGCCCGATTCAGGTAGAAATGATTTGTTTATATCTAACGCTGTTACTCTCAGGAGCGGTAGTGCGCTGCAGCCATTAGTAGCTGCGAAGAGAAAGCACATTGCATCTGATGGGGAGTTGTCAGTCCAGCCAGAACGAGGGCCACACAACATTTTTGGAGGAACACCATCTGCAAGAAACTCACAAAAAAGAAGAAAATACAAAAATACAAAGAGATGACAACAACCTCGGTGGAGATCAGCCGGCATTGGAGACGCATGCACATGTCCCGGAACCAGCTTCATCCTTGAGGAATCTTGCACCTGTAGCGAAGCCAAAGCCAACACCAGACGTCAAGCCTGTAGTTTTTGGTCCCCACATTGTAGATGAATTTGTACCTTTTTGCCATCTACTTGTAAACAACGATATGGACACAGTTCTGAATGACATTATTAGAGATTATGTAAATAATCCTTTTCTAGAAGCAATGAAAAAACAAAAAAATGAAAAAAATTTTAAAAATGCTTTGTCCGACCCTGCCATCATTGAGATTATTCAGAATTTGGTCTTGAACATGCCATTAATGAAAGCTCTTGAGTACATGCCAGCTGTGAAGAAAGGACTGAAATATGCATGTACAAATAAGCGCAGGCCTCATCCGCACAACTCTAGAAACAAAGGTGGAAAGTCTGAGAAGCACATCCTTACAATCGCCACAGTCAATGCTATCAGCAATCTCTTGGAGTTCGAACGCACTCTGCTGTCAGATGTTCAATCAGGAGTTCGAATGCACTCTGCTGGACAGCGGGTCTTTTGTTAACTTGATGCCAACCTCACTACTCACAGAATTCGGGGTAGGGCCGCTCAAGGCCACCAAGATGATTATATAGTTCACAGATAAATCATTCAAGCGACCAGGGGGTGTGTTGGAGGACGTGATAGTCACGGTTCAGAGGAAGCAGTTCCTAACTAATTTTGTTGTATTAGACATGGACGTCTCTGCACCATTGCTCCTCACTCCAATTATACGTGGACGACCATTCCTGCGGATGTCGAACACACTGGTGAATTATCGGACTGGATAAATTACTTTTGGTGCTGGCAGTGAAACGATTAAAATAGGAACCCTGTCTGATGCCAGACCGTCAGAAGGAACATCTGCACCATGTACAAGGGTGATTGATTATTCCGAAGACTACGATTTTTTAGCCGAAATTCAAGACACCAATCTCTTTATGGATGACAACGAGATCCATGAATTCCTCTACCCCATGTAAGGATTGGAGAACACAGTCGAATTTCCCCTTATCGATCATGATGAGATGGTTGCTGGTTTACTTAAGGAGACCCAGGTGGCGATGAGGTGCCTTCAAGATTAAGAGTAGATTATTGAAGAGTTCTGCAATGAAGAGGAAATCATTGAAACATTCTGTAAAACATTGAATGAGGAGGCATAACAGAGAGACCCAGGTGGCGATGAGGTGCCTTCAAGATCAAGAGTAGATTATTGAAGAGTTCTGCAATGAAGAGGAAATCATTGAAACATTCTGTAAAACATTGAATGAGGAGGCATAACAGAGCTCGGTGGACACCAAACAGACGAAAGAGTCACCCCTAGAAATAATAGCTGAAGTCACTTTTGAAGCAGCTCCTAGCCCCCCAGAGCTGAAACTTTTGCCCTCCAATATAAAATATGCCTTTCTTGTGGGAGAACCTAACATGTATCCAGTCATTATCAATGCTCATCTGACCGCAGACCAAGAATCTCGTCTGATGGAGGTTCTTGAACGCAATCGCAAGGTAACAGGCTGGAGAACTTCAGATCTCCATGGGATTAATCCATCCTTGTGTTCGCATCGCATTTTCCTGGAGGAAGATTGCAAACCCTCTCGAGAACTTCAGAGAAGACTCAATCCTAATCTGCAGGAGGTTGTTATGAAAGAAATTCAGAAAATGTGTGGTACAGGATTTATTTATCCCATCTCCGACAGCAAATGGGTGAGCCCTGTGCATGTGGTGCCAAAGAAATTAGGGATTACCATTGTAAAGAATGACAAAGGAGAGGAGATCGTGACCAGAGTACCCACTTCTTGGCGAGTGTGTGTAGATTACAGAAGACTTAATCTTGCCACCAAGAAGGACCACTTTCCTTTACCCTTCATCGACCAGATTCTGGAAAGATTGGCTGCGAAGGAATACTTCTGCTTCTTAGATGGATACTCTGGGTATAATGAAGTTGCTATCACCCCTAAAGGTCAAGAGAAAACCACGTTCACATGTCCCTTTGGTACGTACGCCTTCAGAGGATGCCGTTCGGGCTATGCAATGCTCCAGCCACATTTCAAAGGTATATGCTAGCAGTTTTTGCCGACATGGTGGGGAACTTTCTTGAGGTCTTTATGGATGATTTTTTGGTCTACGAGGACTCATTCGATCAATGTATCGATTATTTAGACCGAGTCTTATGGAGGTGCTGCGAAGTAAATCTGGTGCTCTCGTGGGAAAAGAGCAACTTCATGGTGACCGAAGGAATTGTGCTGGGTCACGTTGTTTCTACACGTGGCATGGAGGTTGACCCAGCCAAGGTGGAGGTGATTTCTAAACTTGGTCCACCTACAACAATCAAGCAAGCCAGGTCATTCTTGGGCCACGTCGGTTTTTACCGACGATTCATCAAAGATTTCAATAAACTGGCCAGACCTTTGACTGAGTTGCTCGGTAAGGTGAATGATTTCGTTGTGGATGATCATGTGCTTGTTGCCTTTAATCAGCTGAAAGAACTTATCACTCAGGATCTTGTCTTGCAGCCACTGATCTGGACTCAGCCTTTTGAGATAATAACCGATGTGTCATATTATGCCATTGGTGTTGTGCTCAGACAGAGGAAAGATAGTGTACCATTTGCACTTCACTACGCTAGTCGAACGCTCGATGAAGCCTATCGAAACTACACGGTCACCGAAAAGGAGCTGCTAGCGGTAGTCTTTGCCTTGGAAAAGTTCAGATCCTATCTCCTCGGATACAAAGTAATCGTCTACAAAAATCATTCGGCCATGCGGTACTTATAGCAGAAGAAGGACGCTAAACCACATCTGATCCGGTGGATCCTTCTCCTCCAGGAATTTGACCTTGAAATCAGAGATAAACATGGGGTAAAGAATGTGATGACCGACCATTAATCTAGACTTCCTGACCCATGATCTCCTGAGCTGAGCTTGCAACCTATCACAGAGACCTTTCCAGACGAAGCAATTCTGTCAGTCACCTCGCTCCCTTGGTATGCGGATATTGTGAATTATCTACTGACCACGAGAATTCCACAGGATTAGCCGAAATTGAAAATAGATAAATTCTTATCTAAAATCCATTTCTACTAGTGGGAGGATCCATATCTATTTCTGAAGGGGCATACTGTATATGGAGGAGGTGCACTCCTCAGGACGAAGTTCCAAGTGTCCTCGCCTTGTGCCATGATCAAGACTCTGGAGGCCATCATTCAGGTAGACGAACGACAACAAAAGTTCTTCAGCATGGCCTTTGGTGGCCTATATTATTCAAAGATGCAGAAGATTATGTCAAGTGTTGCACTGACTGTCAGAAGATGGGTGGAACCATAGGAATAAGAGACACGATGCCTTTGAAATTCATTCAGATATCAGACATCTTCGACTCATGGGGCATCGACTTTATGGGCCCATTTCCCAACAGCCAGGGCTATGAATACATTCTGCTTACTATCGACTATGTGAGTCGATGGGTGGAGGCTATTCCCACCCGAACCACTGACAGTCGGACTGTCTGTCGATTTTTGAGAGATCACATCATTGCACGGTTCGAGATTCCCAAGATTCTAATATCTGACGGGGGTAGTCATTTTATAAATAGAGAGGTGAAGAATCTAACTCAAGAATTCTGCATAGAACATCGTGTTGCTTCACATTACCACCCACAGTCCAATGGCTTAGCTGAATGTTCAAACAGGGAGATCAAGACAATTTAACAAAAGCTTGTGCGACCGGATCGCAAGAACTGGTCTCAGCTACTTGATTCAGTTCTTTAGGCTTACAAAATCACGTACACGTCACCCTTGGGAATGTCTCCCTACCGCCTTGTGTATGGCAAGCCATGTCATCTGCCCGTTGAGTTAATTGACAAATCTTTATGGGACATCAACATTTGTAATTTGAATTCTGAGAAAGCCGGGAAGAACCGAAAAGTGGATCTGAATAGATTATTGGAATTCAGAGACTATGCATACGATAACAACCTGATGTACAAGGAGAAGGTCAAAACATGGCATGACAAGCATATCCGCCACAAGTCCTTCGAGCCAGGTCAGAAGATGTGGTTGTTTGATGAGAAATTAAAGATCTTTCCAGGTAAATAGAAAAGCAAATTGGGTCGTTCATAGTAAGGCATGCGTATTACAATGGAAGTGTACTGATATCTAGTTTGTCAGCTGACGCACAACCATTTGTAGTCAATGGACAACTTCTGAAGTCTTACCTTGAACATGATATGTTTACGTCAGTCGTTGACTCTATTAAAGTGATCTATAAGGATGAACCTAATATTTTCGAAGTGGCAGTAGAAGACAAAGCAGAGCAAAATATTTTTGAATGACTTTTCTGTTGCGTTCCTTTAAACTCTTAGTAGTTGATTCTCGCACGTTGTTACCCTTGAATCCATCCAAAACATCACAAAATCCCCTCGTTTCACGTCCGGCCATGCTTCGGGTTCTGCCGGCCGACGTCGATCATCGCCAGATACTCCACACGCCATTCCGCCTACTGGAGAGTCACGGCAATTTGCGCGCGACGCTCTTCACCTTTCTTGCAGGTATCGCGCCTTTCATCTGACCTGGAGCAAGTTTTGGAGCTCGATGGAGGATCCTGGAGCCCCCAGCTCCGCCGTCTTTGTGCGAGAACGCTGACGCATCCTGGCGATTTTTGTCGCTTCCAGACACTAGAGGACCTTGTCAGGAACAACCGCGACCATTTTGGAGCCTTCAGGAGCCACGGAGGAGGATGATCGGGGGTAGGGAAGCTCGGCTCGCCGGAGTTCTTCCCCATTCTTCCTGATTGCCTCTCCGCCATCGGATCAAGAAACCGTGCTAGATCATTCAGCAACCGTCTGATTCGCTTCGCCAGCACCGTTCGATCAAGGGCCAGGATCTAATCCTGGCCACTCATCTGCAAAGGGGCATCGTTTGACGGGGAGCTGACACGTGTTAAGTGGAGTGATATCCACCGTCCACGCCTGCCTCTTGCTGGGTAGGGTATTTTGCCCTTTTTACCCCATCATTTTTTGTATTCAATTATTAGTATAATAACTTTCAGCTACTGTTTTAAAGTTCTGTAAATTTTATATATCACCCCCTCAACTTTAGAGAAATGTAAATCAGTCCTTGGCTACGCCACCTCATGTGACTGGTGCACGAAAGGCATGACATTTTGTGGCCAGGACCCTAGGGTTTCCTTTATTTCTGTTAAGTCCTAAATTTTTTTAATATAGTTTGAACTTTTTTGGTAAATTTACATATCAGCACCTAAGTTTTTGGTAATTACAATCAGGTCCCTACTATGCCCGTATTTTGGCACATGGTCTGTGGAATTTTTGCAGAGATATTCTCGTGCCTTTGCGTATTTATATTTAATCCAGAAAGTTTTTTATTAGGTTATATATTTTGTGGGAAATTTACAGTTAGACCCTTGGACTTTTGCATATTTACAAAAATACCCTTGTCAGAATGTATTTTCTCTTTGTTTCTAGTATTTATTTCATGCATCTATAAATTCCTAAAACAAAAATAGATTTAAGTTCCTGTTGCATTGCACTTTAACATCGTATTTTTATTTCACATTTTGTATCATTTTAATATTTATAAAAATAAAAAACTTGCATTTTCATCCTCGTTTGCATCATAAAATCCATATAAATTACAAAAACTTTTCGAAAAATTCTCAAAAAATATATTTTGTGTGTTTTTATATTTTAGACCTTTAGACCAAAAATCACTAGAAAATATAAAAGAAAACTCTTAAAAATTGCAAAACCATTGAAATTTATATAAAAATATAAAAAACATTAAAAATTCACAAAAATCTATTTCCTATCTATGATTTTTTATTTTATTATCTTTATTTTAAAATTAATTTGGATAATTTTGGTTCCTATTTGATATTTTCCATCTCTAATTTAATTTTGAATTTATATTTTATTCCCTATTTTGAGTATTTTTGGATTTAAATATACCAAAAAAATTAACAAAAATATAGAAAAATCACAAAATAGTAGAAAATTATTAAAAACCTAAAAACATTTATTTTCTTTATTGTTTATTATTTTTATCTATTTATATATAAATATATTATCCCTCTTTTATCTATATTGTGTATATATATCTTATTTCATAATTTAAAAGAAAAAAAATATAAAAAGAAAATACAAAAATCAAAAAATTAAAAAGGAAATATAAAAATATAAAATCAAAAATTTAATAAAAAAATAAAATTAAAAACCCACAAAATGTTTCAACTTGGCTAAGTGTTTGAACGGATATTGGGTGCTTGATTTTTATCTTGCCTGCTTGAGTCCTTTGCTTCCTGTGATCGTCCCCTACTTGCTTGCCATTTTACAATTTTAGCATGGTATAATAAATTTTAACTCTTTCTTGTAATTGCTCAATTACTTGCGTGGGTTAATTGTTGACGAACGAGAGGATTTGAGGAGTCGCCTCATCGACAATGAGCCTGAATTGTCAGGCCATTACTTAGCGACTCCCATCTTTTCGTTTTTCAAATACAGCCCACTCCAGGATTGTATGTCTGCTTTAATGTTGGCTTTGGTAGCGGTGGTCCGTTGTCCCTTCCCTCGAAGTTAGGTCCACCCACTAAAAATCCATCTCCAGTTTCATTTGGATTGAACTCTTGATCTGGATCCGGTCCATCCTCTCTTCTGTCATCTCTTGCATCAGCCCTCCTCCTCCTCCTCAAATCATTAAACATATCTTGGAAGGCGGTCTGGGCTAGGGATTAATTAGTCAGATATTGCTGAATTGCTTGTATGGATGCAAGCAGATGGCTATTGACCTCATTCTGGGTGGTATATTGCCCTTCCCCCGGATTGACTTCTTCTTCACGTTGGGGCTGCAGTCCTTTTCCTCTTCCACCGGCCATCTCAGATTCTGCTTGAATTTCTGGTTCAAAATCAGGTTCTCGGTCTGCACATGAAAGAATACCCCGATCAGTATGAATTGCAACACCAGATGGAGAGAAGTGTTCTATGTCAAGGTCAACATAGAATTTTGTCAAGGATGGTGATGTGTAAGGCGTGAAATCAATGACCATCCAAAATGGACAGAGTTCGGGATAAGAGTGATCTCGGTTTATTGAAGAAGACAAGGAGTCTGGAGATCGGTTCACGGAGTTCAAACCGAGTTCTTGGGAATCGCCCTGAATTATTGGAGAAGGCGAGCGTATGGAACTGATGTAGGTGTCGACATAGTCTCGACTAAACTGCCCATTCGTCACCATCTTGGAGGACAAGAGGATGATCGATGTGGATGGAAGATACGGAGATCAACGAGAAATAAAAGGAATGTAGTAGAATGGCTCGCAGTGAGAAAGGGTCAACAAGAAAGGAGAGCAAAATTACATAAGTGCACAATGTTTTTGATCTTGACCTTAATGAAACTAATCAATCAAACCTCAAAACAATGGATTCACCAACTCGACCCGTGAAGCCGTGAAGGTTCAATAATTATCTTTGTCGGTTTTAGATTTAATTTCAGGCAATTAATCTTTGCTCGAGTCCTTACAACGCTATGCCTATCAGAGAGAGTACTGTCGGAAAAGTATCTCGTACTTCTCCTCCTCCTTTGTAACATGTATCCTGCGCTTTTTAAGGTCCTTGTAACCCTTCCTGGATCCCTACCCAGTCAAAGAAATAGAGGGAGGAAGCCGATAGGCGAAACCAATACTCTAGATCTCGCTCGCAACGGAATCACCCATGAGCGTGCAAGAACCTACTCAGACAAAGACGATGAGACAGACATTCCCGTGAAGGCGTAGCCTATGCTCGATACTTCAGAAGAGGTCGACGCTCTACACAATAGAGAGCATCATCGTTGACCAAGCCCTACTCGTCTACGTACGATAGAAGTGCCAATACTTCGAAAATCCATGCGATACACAAGGTAGCCATAGACTTGATTTTGGGCTCTAATCCTTACGAAGCCTTTCTCTTACTGGGAAGGAGACCTTCCAATGCAACCTGAAAATAAATGAGGGCTTCGCTCACCCAAGTCAATGAGTCCAATTAATCAATTTTAGGTCAAGTATTTTAAGCAGTCCCTTTTTTTGTGTTATCACTTGCTTTGAGTAGATTCAATACAAGTGCCTAACATTTTTGGTAATTTCTTTGATTCCTATTTGATCCAAAAACAGAGGGAGAAGGTCAGAAAAGCAATGCAAGGTGACACTAAGATGGAAATCTTATCGTAGTGCCTAAATGATGAATGCCTAGTTAGAAGACTTACAGTGCTTCCCACCTCTCTCCATGTGGGATGCAAAACAAGAATTTATAAACCTATATTATATGCCGATATGCACACGGAAATTGTCCTAATCAGTCCATTGCTACACGTGAAGAACCAAATGCTAAGTACTTAGAATGAATCCTAAGTCCGATCTCTGATGCCAATCGGTGCCCGCCACAACGGGTCTTGCAAGCGCTGTATACGACCTCTAGCAGCACACGGTTTTGAGTCTGAGTACTTTAGCAATTAATTAATTTCTAAGTCCAAACATGAAGACTATAGGTACATGCAAAATAGTTAGGTGTTTGGCCTTAGATTAAATGATCAAGCAAGCCTAAAAACTAAGGGCTCATTTCACAGAACAAATAGAAAAAAGGTGAAAAGCACAAATCGTGGGAAACAAAGTAAAGGAAAGCGATAAAAATTCGGAAATCCATGGTGAGCCCCCAAGTGAACAAACACTTGGATGTTGGGCCCAAGTGTCCAAAGTCCAAAGCACCTGTATTATTACAAATTGATAATCAAATAAATCTCTCTCACGAAAAAATAAATCCTACACTATTCTCTCTCTCTCTCTCTCTTAAGAGCCTCCTTCTCTCTCCTACCGGCTAGGGTCGAATAGAAGACTCCACTTTCCAAAGTCGCGCAGAATCACCTAGGCAATCCTCCTCAGTCAGTGGTCCATCACAAGAAGATAAGAAAGAGACGTCAAACAGTTCAAAATTAATAGTCAAGCAAAGAGAGATAATAAAAAATGACTAAGCAAGTGAAGAGATAAAATCTACTCTACAAGCCGATGCTCCTCGGCAATGTCGAGGAGATGGGAGTCGCTAAAGAATGGCCTGACAAATCAGACTCACTGTCGCTGAGGCTACTACTCGAATCCTCTCGTTAGTCAACAATTAACCCACACGAGTAATTAAACAATTAAGAGCAAGAGTTAAAATTTATTATACCCTACTAAGAATGTATAATGTCAAGCAAGTAGCGGTCTAACACAGGAAGCAAAGGAATAGAGCATGCAAGATAAGAAATCAAGGCACACTTTATCTCTCAAATACGTAGTCAAGTTACACTTTTTGTGGGTTTTTAATTTTATATTTTTATTTTATATTTAGATTTTATATTTTTATATTTTAATTTTAAATTTTCTATTTTTATATTTTCTTTTAATATTTTATATTTTTATTTCTTTTTTTAATACATAATAAACTATATAAGATATATATACAATATAAGCTATAATAGATATAATAGTTAATAAAAATAATCAAAAATAAGAAAAAAATATTTTTTTGGGTTTTAAATAATTTTTACTATTTTTGTGTTTTTTCCAGAATTTTTGCTAATTTTTTATACATTTTTAAAACAAAAATACCCTAAAACGGGGAATAATAAACTACCTGAAATTAAAATGGATACTAAAAATACAAATAGGATAAAAAGTTCTCTAAATTCATTTTAAAATAAAGATAATAAAATAAAGAAAATTCAGAGATAGAAAACACAATTTTTGGATTTTTTTTATGAATTTTATAAATTTTTATGAAGGTTTGTAGAGTTTTGCTATTTTTGATTTTCCTTTTTTAGTGGTTTTTGGTCGGAAAGTCAAAAATACAAAACTACATGAAATATATTTTTGGTAATTTTTCAAAATGATTTTATAATTTTAGGCATTTTCTTTTACAAACAGGGACAAAAAGACACGTTTTTGATTATTATAAATAATAAAAAACTTTAAAAATGCAAATTAAAAATATGGCGTAGAAGTGAAATGCAACAGGTACTTAAGTCTATTTTTTCGAGATTTTTTTGATATTTATAGATACAACAACAACAACAAAGCCTTTTCCCACAATTAAGTAGGGTCGGCTACATGGATTCTTCGCCTCCATTCAGATCTATCTTGGGTCAATCTCGGACTTATATCCAAAAAGCTAAGATCCCTTCGTATAGTCTCTTTCCAACACTTCTTGGGCCGTCCTCGCCCTCTCTTAGCCGGCTCAACATCCCAACACTCGCATCACCTAACCGGTGCATCAGTTGACCTTCTTTGCAAATGACCAAACCATCTTAAGCGGTTTTCTCGCATCTTATCCTCGATCGGAGCTACACCAACTTTCTTTCTAATTGCACCCCATCAAGTTGCAAAATAGATCCCAGATATCTAAAAGAATCTCTCTTCTGAATGTTATCGTCACCAATGTTCACCTCGATTCCTTCACCATTGCTTCCATCAAAGGTGCATTCCATATATTCCATCTTAGCCCTACTTATACGAAAGCCTTTAGTCTCCAATGCATGTCTTCAAACTTCAAGCTTCTCATTTACTCCATCTCTAGTCTCGTCAATCAACACAATATCATCAGCAAATAACATACACCAAGGTAACTCATCCTGAATGTGACTTGTCAACTCGTCCATAATCAAAGTAAAAAGGAATGGACTCAAAGCTAAACCTTGATGTAAACCAATGTTGATATCAAAATAGTCAGTCTTCCCTGTTGGGGTCCTTACACAAGATAAAGCCCTATCATACATATCCTTTATGAGATTAATATATAGGACAGATATTTGTCTCTTCTCCAAAACTCTCCATAGTATCTCTCGTGGGACGAAATCATAAGCCTTCTCCAAATCAATAAAGATCATATGGATATTCTTCCTTTTAGCTCTATAAATCTCCATTGTTCTCCTCAGCAAATGGATGGCTTCAATAGTTGGGCGACCTGGCATGAATCTGAATTGGTTTTCTTTTACTTGGGAAACTTGCCTCAACCTTCTTTCAATCACACGTTCCCAAATTTTCATGGTGTGACTCATCAGCTTGGTACCTCTGTAATTTGAACAATTTTGAATGTCTAAATTATATTTATAGATGCATGAAATAAATACAAGAAGCAAAGAGAAACTACACTCCTAATAGGGGTATTTATCTAAATATCAGAAAGTCCAGGGCCAATATGCAACTCCACCAAAAACGTATAACTATAGATCCAAAATTTCTGACTAAACAATAAATAACCAAACCCACAAGGATCTAGTTGCAAATATCCCAAGTTTTGTCGACTGACTAAGCACAGGACTAAAGTGCAAATAAAGTAAATGCGGGAGTCTTAATACAAATATTACAAAACTTTTTAAAGCCACTGATGAATGTTTTAGGGTTAAATAATAAACTACAAAACTACGGGGGGGGGGGGGGGGGTGAAATCGCAAAATACCCAACACGCACTGGAGGCGACGGTTCTGATCAAGCCACTAATCCACGTGCACGCTCCCGTAGCCCGATGACGGTTCACGGATGAGCAGCTCGGATTGGATCCCAGCTCTAGATCTGATGGCTGAGATGCGGTGAATCCGATGGCTGGTGGAGACCTAGGCGTCGAAGCACAATTGGACTTCCGTGAACCACCCCGGTAGAACAGAGAAGAACACGTGCCCGACCGAGCTTCAATTGGCGATGGCGTGCTGCTCCGACCACCTGGGACGCTCGCGGGAGGCGCAAATGTCATCCGAGCCTCCCCGTGTCGGATGACTCCTTCAATCGAGGTCCTGTAGTCGTGTCGATAGGGAAAGAGCTCGGGGAAGATTCAGGCTCCAGGTACCTCAAACCTTGGCAAAAATCGACCCCTCGTATGGTCTCAAGCTTCCAGACCTACAAAGAGTAAGCACAATGACACAAAAGGGGGTTCTGGGAGCTTTTTGGGTGGTGGAGTTGAGCGGAGTGAGCTGGCGGAGGTGCTTCCGGTGGGCGGCGGAGTTGAAGCAGCTAAAATCAAATCCACGGTGGATCTGGTGATTTGGAATGGGTCGGGGCGTAGTAGAAGCGAAGGGGAAGAAAATGCGGCGATTGCAAGGTGTGGGAGCAATCAGAGACGGCGGTGGAGGCTCGCTAGATGCAAGCTCCGGCGAACTACGGGGGATGAATCTACTGCAAATGCGAGTGATGATACACAAAATAGAGTGCCGGGAATTATCCTAGACTTAAACTATGTTAAGAAAATGCAAGCAAAGTGGGTAAAAACTCATTGGAAGCCCGTCGGAAGCACGCTCCTGTGAAGCAACTACGGCGAGCTTGGACTGTCCTTGATTCGACGCCTCTCACCAAGAGAAGATCCGCAATAACCTCCTTTTGTCACCAGGAATCCAAGGGGGAACTTAGATCTAGGGCAAAGTGGCGGAAGAGGGATCAAATGTCAAATGGAAGATCAGATGTGTTTTTATACGTGTTGACGATAGGGCTCCAAACTCGACGAAGATCTAGCGAATCAACGACGCAACCCTCGATGAAACATAGGGCGTACAAGACTGATGGACGAGGAGCAAAAGTCAAGAAGGATTCATCATGAAAGAATGCAAGGGTCAACATCTATAAATCCGTGAAATAGGACAACAACTCGATTCTAACGCAGTGCAGACCTCGGTTAGAGAGTTGACCGAGGTCAACCAACGGGGAGATCTGGTTGGTCCACGTGGACCAACTAGAAAAATCCTAGAAAAAATAGTTTTAAAATCAATTTAAAATAGTAAACAATTTATTAATTTTAGGTTATAAATAAAAAATGTTTATTATTTTATAAAGTAATTTATTTTGATATCTATTTATTTGTTAGAGCTTTAAAATTACAAGGTACCTTTTAGGGGCTATATATAGGTATATTTGTCTATATATTTTAATGTTTTATTTTATTTTGTATATTTAATTTTATTAATTAAATTTATTATTTTATAAATTTATAACTTAATTTTATACACTTAAATATTTTTTTATTTTTCTGATATAATATATACACTTAAATAATTAGGTGTATTAACTATATAGGTGAACTAATAGGTATTTTACCTATGCATTTTATAAAAATATTTTATTTTAATGATTTATTGATGTTTTTATTCTAGTTTTAATATGCACATATATTATAAATAATATTTACAAAATTATCAAAATATAAAATTATAAAAATAATGAATAGTAAATAGAATGAATATTTTAATAAGTACAAGTATACAAAAGGGGTCCAAAATCTAACTTTCACACCGTAACTCCAAAAAATATGAAACCACCTTCATTAAATAGATTATGAAATGTTATATACAATTAAAGGTGATTTTGATATATTTGCTTTTTTATTTGAGACATACAGGTCTGGAAAGTTGGGATTTTGGATTCTTATTTAGACTGTACTTTGTCTATTAAATATTATTTTTGTATGAAATCAATTTTGCATTTTTCTATATTTAATTATCTACAACTTTCATGTTCAAGGTTTCTTTATTTGAAGTATAAAAAGCGAAACTAAAAAATAAGTCTAAAAAATGAAGGAAAATGAATAAATTAAAAGGGAATTTTGATTGTATTTTGGCCCTTATCTCCCCTACTTTATTCCTTGTCGACCTAGTCATCGAGCTGCTTGGGTCTCGGGGTTTCGGGTCATAAAATATTTTCAATATTTAATTCTTTTTCTTTTCTTTTCTTTATTTTATAACTTTAGCATTAAAAACTGTATTTTATACACTTTTTACACAAAGATGCATAAATGATAAAATGCATGAATTAAGCCTATTTACATGCATTTATTAGGGTTTTAAGGCCAAAATGATAGAATAAAGGTGATGAAATGGAGATTCATCAACGCTTTAAGTTTTTCATTTGTAACACTAGTTATAAATAAAATTCAATAGTTTACATGTCAAGTAGCACGTAAACTACGTATATTAGTTATATAAAGTATAGTTGGTATTAATAAAATCATTTATACATATTAAATACCATTAAAAAATCAATATAAAAAGAACGAAATGGGCCATGGGCGGGCTTTGGACAGAGGTTTTTCAACCTCGGCCCATTTGGACCGACCCATTGGCCGGCCCGACCCGCATTTTGGCCAGGTCTACTCAGTTGTTTTTGTTAATTATTAAATAGTACTTAAACTTTCCTCTAACATTTTAATTTATTTTGTAAATTTGCAAAAGGCCCTTGTGTTTTGTGTAATTACAAGGAGGTCCTCGACCACGTCACCTCACATGCCCTGTGCACATGAGGTGCAGGCTTTTTGCAAGGGGACCCTCACGGGTATATCATTTTATATTTAGTCCATTAAATTACAATTCCAGTATTATATTTTGTGAACATTTTGCGATGTTGGATGATGAATCCATGATTCTCACTATTTATTCTTTTATTTTAGCTCTTCTTTTTGGCAAAACACTCTCTAAATACATGTAAAATCAATAAACTAGCATTTTGCATGCCCTTATTAATAATGCATAATTAGCATGTATTGCAAAAAAAAAGAAAAAAGGAAAAAGAAAAAAGAATGATGTATTTAGAATAAATACAGAGTGACCCAAACCCCAAGAGAAGGTCAAGACTTGACGTGATCGCAAAAGAAAATAAGTAGAGAGAGATAGGCTCTACTATGCATTGTACATATCACCTATACATGTACATAGTTATTTATTTATTTATTTTTGATAAAATAAAATTATTTTATGCCCTTACACCCTTGTATATAGCTTTAGAAATAATATAAAAATAAAATAAAAATCAGAAAAATAGAATAAAAATAAAAATAAAATCATCAAACCTTTGTACAAAATACACATGTATATACTACATTGACTATTTATTTATACCCTTAAATAATTTATAAAAATAAAATAAAAATTATTTTGTACTCCTAAAATCATGTCGTAAATAAATAAAATATAAAATAAAATTACCTTTAAAAAATAATAAAAAAATACTTGTATATAATACATAGGTATATTATACCTGTATATAATACTATATAGTGTATATAACATAATTTTATTTTTTATAAAAATAATTAAAATTCATAGTCAAATAGTTTGAAAAAAATAAACATTTTTCTATTTTATACATTTTCTATTTTAAAGCCATTTACTATTTTTTTATATATTATTCTTTTATTTATGTATATCATTGAGTCTGATTGGTCCATGTGGGATTGTTGACCCCGGTCAACGTCCCCTTCCCAGCCGGGGCGACCCGATACTTTATCACCAGAGCATGTTCTCCCCATTTTATCGGTCGAGCCCGTTCTCTATTTGCCTCAATCCTTGCACCCAATTACACTCCAACACTTCAGGAGCCTCGTAGATCCCTAAGCATAGTTGGATCTGCCTAAGATTTTGAGCTCCTCGTCGATCTTTCTAGACCCTTGGCTTGCCTATAAATGATCTCTTCCGCCTCCTGCACGCGACAGCTTGTTCCTTGCACCACTACAATCCTCTACTCTCCTTCAGGAAGGTGGCATCTTCCCAGAGGTGCCCTTGTAGCGCCGTTTGGTGGTCCGCTTGAGCGTAGCTCATCGCGACGCTGGAGAGCCGTCGCGAAAAGCCTCCTCGGCCAGCCACACATGGGTTGATGCAATAGCCCCCCTTCTCTGCTTTGCTTGGAGCCCCTGAGTTCGTCTGGACCTCCAGGTAACTTCCTGATCCCTTATGATTTCCTGTTCAATCCGATCTTTCCATTCCGTGCTGTTGCCAGTTCATCTGCTCTGCCAACTTGGTCGCAGTCCCGTCACCCACTTCCTTCCGCATTGATCGACGCTGTCACTCATCCCACACCTTCTCCCACGACCTGAGCCCCCTCAACCTCACCCATCATAGCTAGATTGAGGTCTGGACCTCCATCTCCCACCTTCGTCGGGGGTCGTACCCCATTCCTCACCGCTTCTTTGGCTTTCCTTGCACAGTAACCCCGACTGAAGCTCGATCTTCGAGACGTGAGTATACCCTGTAGGTTGGGATGCACTCAGATAGCCATTTGGAGCATCCTCTGCTCAGGCGGAGCAGCTCCGGCCAGACGATCTTTGCCCCATTCATCCACCGTTCATCCACCACATCGGACCGGACCATTCGACGCGGAGAGCTTCTAGGAAAGTGTTGATCTCTCCAGACCCTTCATCGAAATGCTGGACTTCCTCCCTTGCTCAGTTGAAGCTCTCCTGGGGCGAGTTCATCCACCATCCCTTGTTGCCATTCGATCTGACGCAGCCTGCCAGTTTTGATCTGAGCCGCACGTCGTTCCCTTTTTCAGAACCATCAGATGTGCTCAGTAACGATCGATCTAGACCGTATGCCTGCACCACCTTCCTGAGTCGTCAGATACCTTTGCCAGGGAATATCAGAGCCGTCCACTTCCACCTGCTCGTGCGTGTGCCACGTGTTCTCACGATATATTTCACATTTTATCCCGCATGTTTTTACTTTTATATTCAGTCCTCTGAAAAAATATGTAGTTAAGTACATTTAAAATTTGAACCTCATACTTTATGGTATTTGCATTTTAGTCCCTCCGAGTCTGGAGGACGTGTGTGCTCACATGTATTTTATTTGCATTTACTGCCCTAGATTTATCTGCTATTATTGAATGAATGTTAACGTTTTAGACATTGTGATAACTATGATTAATTGTATGCTTTGTATTGGACTTAATAAATCTTAAATAAATTCTAAAAATTACCTTAAAATTACTATTAGCTTCTACTAGTGTCTAGTTTTTATTATGATTTTGTTGGATTAATTTGATTGCATTTTCTATTTCTAAAAATTCAAAAACCCTTAAAAACATCCATATTTGCCTTATAAAAATCCTAAAAATTCGAAAAATGCTTTTAAAAATTCCATAAAAATTAATATGAATGCCTTTTATTATGTTTTACTTTTTATATTAATTTTATTTGAAAATTCCTTATAAAAATCCTAAAAATCTTAAAAGAACCAAAATATTTATAAAAATCGTATAAAATCAAAGAAAAATCCAAAAAATATGATTTTAGTTTCTGTTTGTAGCCTTACTTTTGTTTTATCATAAAATTTCTGATCAGGACTTAGGGCAATTTAGATATTTTTAAATTGCAATTTGGTCCTGGCTGTGTAATGTTTTGATTTTTGAGCACTTTTTTATTTTTATAAAATCACAAAAACATTTGAAAACCCTAGAAAAATTAACAAAAACACTTTAAAACTCAGATAACCCAAAAATATTTTTACTCTAATTTTCTGACTATTTTTGGTTATTTAGAAAAATCAAAAAAATATCATTGTGTTTGTTTCCTTTTATTTTTGTTCTTGTTTGCCTTTATTCAAAAATTAAAAGTTTGCAAAATAAAAAACCACTAAAAAATCATTATATTTTGAAATTTGACTACTTCATACTTTTCTCATGCTCCTTGGGTTCGACCCTAGTGGCTATACCAGGTAAATAAAAATAGGGAACCGCTTACATACTTTAGTTGCTTGATTTTCCCTGAGTTGTTTTATTTTCTCGCTTGTTGCGCTTAGTGATTTGGGTGACAATGACCCTTGATTATTTACATACTTAACCCGAGTCGCTAGGCATGTCTACAGAATGGCGTTGTTGCCGAGGAGCACAACTTAATAGTCTTATTTCATTTTTTCTCATTTTTCTTATCTATTTTTATAACTATTTTGACATTTTTTCTATTTTACTTTTCGTGTGAGGAACCGCCCGAGGGATGCTTCGGCTTTCTGTTGGAGGAACCCTTACCTGTGGAGTAGCACAAGAGCAGTAGGGTTTAGTTATATTAGATAGATTTATTTCATTTTCTATAAGAACATTTTATTACTGTAATAATTAGACTTTGGACACTTAGACTTTGGGATCTATTTCGCCGAGTACCGGTGTACTCGGGGGACCTCACCGCGATTTTTCGTGGTTTTGTTTTTATCGCATTTTATTTCTTTTTGATTCTCGAGGTTTTAGCCCCTAGACTTAGGAATTTCTATTGATTGTGACGTAATTAGCTAATGTCTCCACACCTAATTGCTTATCTGTTCCTATAGATCTTAATTGGACTTAGCTAAAATAAATTTGAAAAAGTTAATTCATTGGGATTAGAGACCTTGTGCCTAGAGAGGCCATATACAATGCTGGCATGACCCATTGTGGTGCGCATCGATTTGCATTGAAGACTGGACTCTGGTCTCTCTTCCCGAAGTTAACTACTTGTTCTTCACGATTAATAGATGTTACTCATCTAAGGTCGATTCCTCATGCATCATATAGATAGTTTATTCTCAATCTTTTATTTTATGCATAGATCACCCTCCATGTAGAGTGCTTGAGTCAGGTACGCATTTCTATCTCTGCATGCATCATTGCGTTTGATCGCACATCGGCTTTTTGACTTCCTCCCCCTTATTTTATTGGATTCAAAATAACAAAGGAAATCGAAAAATTCATAGGCATTGTCTTATTTCAGAAAATACCTAAAAAAGATATAACCAAATAAAATTGGGACTGCTAATGCAAACTTCACCCTAAAACATACTTCACCAAAAAATTCTTATTTGGGGGAAGAGTCACCCCCTCATTGGTTGATTTATCTGCAATGAGAGCGTGACCCGTACATTAGGTAGAACCACGTCAGATCTTTCTTCAAACTATTGGTCTTGTGGTTAGTTGTTCTCCAGTGAGGATTTCACCGGGTAGCCGGTAATCAGTCCAGGACTTCCTTAGCAGATTGGGCAGATCGGGTAGCCAGTAAACGGTCCACACTCATATTGGCTGGGAAAAACTAGCTGTAAGATTGGGCCAGTCTCCTGTGAGTATTGGGCTCCTAACAGCTCGCTTAATCGCTTTGATAGATTGATTTGTCACCTTAATAAAAATTTACAAGAGTAACGACCGATCTTTTACGGTCATCAGCTTGAGTGTTGAGTAGGTGAAAAAGGGGTTTGACTTATCATCTTGTTTGCATTCCAGATCCAATCCTCATAAATCCCCATATCACGATGATATGCAGGAGGTCCCTTAGGCTGCCTTTGACAGCACCGCTTTCGAGCACTCCTCTCCATTCATCTAGGGTGGATTCAGAGAGCCTAGGCCCGCTCTCTGAACTTGAGTTCACTACCACCCTGTTCCCCTTGACCACCCTTCTACCAGTCCTGAGGTGCTAGAGCAGAGGCCAACACAGTTATTTGTTCACTCGACGGCACCTGAGTTGGGGTCTTTTGCCTTTGCAGAGACCCAAGAGATGGCCAACAGTGAGGGACGCACCGATGAGTAGCCATAGGGATCAGCGTATGTAACACACTATTAGCCTCTCTAGAGACCATGCGGCGACAGATCAGGGACCTGGGAGCATTTATGGCGGAAGTGTGACGAGAGCTGATGCAGATGTGAGCCGCCGAAGTAGAGCTGCAAAGACCAACCAGTGGAGAGATACTAGCAGCTGGAGGAGGAGACGGATGCCTGGATGACCAACAGGAGCCAGCCAGACCGCCACGGACGATGAGGTAGTTGCACAACCCTGGTGCAACTCTCACCCACCGTTGGATCTAGCTACAGGATTCTTCATGACTTCGAGTTTTGCACCCAGACCATCCAGCTTTTGTCAAGTTCCATGGGCTAGCCACCGAGGATCTGCACCTCCAACTACAGGAATTTGAGATGATCTGCAGCACTGTTCATGACAGATTCATGGATGATGACACTATCAAGATGATTGCCTTCTCATTTTCCCTAGACGACAGAGCAGCCTACTGGCTGAAGCATTTGGGAAGGTATGTCACTACCTGGGAGCAGCTCCGGACCGAGTATTTGAACAAGTACTATCCACTCGGTAGGACCAATGCAGCGCGAGCTATGATCAATAATTTCACCATGATCCCAGAAGAGAAGTTTCACGATGCTTGGGATCGATTCAGAGAGCTCATTGATCGCCGTCCACATCAAGAGATATCCAAGCCCCACCTTGTTCAGAGCTTCTTTTGTGGGATGGCACCGGAGCTGTAGGGGCTAGTGAATGCCTCGTGTGGAGGGTACTATTTTTCCAAGGACGAGGTCTGGGACATCTATGAGGATATGGTCGAGAACTACATCGTGATGTCCCAGACCTGAGTCTACACTCAGGGGAAGCCCCTCCTACATGCGATCTCATATCAGAGGATTGCACGGGTCGACGTCGGTCCTTCTACTTCATCAGCAACAACACAGACTAAGTCCTCAGCCGCATACATGGGTATCATCAGCGGGAAGTTGGACCACATCGAGAACATAGAAAAGAAGTAGTGCCAGGGCCTGAACCAGATTGATCAGTTGGCACAGACACTGAGTGACCTGAAGACCCAGATCATGTATCTCCAGGAGGCGCAGACGACGTCCTAGCCCCATCTCAGGTTAGGGGCCAATCCATGGTACAGTTCTAGTCAGCCATATGCCTCGTACCGCCAAGTTCACCACATCCAGGCAGAGCCGATCTAGCCGCTCCAGCACTTCCAATAGCTACCACCATCTCCAAACACTCAGATGGTGGTCTACCGACTGGATCAACCCCTATCAGTCCTTCCCCTCCACACCTTGAGCATGAGCCATTGATGGAAGTCAACGGAATCTGGTACTCCTAATACCAACCTCAGCCCAGGATCCACCAGCAATACCGGCAGTAGGGTCATCATCCCTATCATCAAGGACATCAGTGGAGGCAGCAACAACAACCTCAACAGTATTCCCAGCCTCCCCCTCACTACTAGCAGTAGTAGCAGCAGTCTAAGCCTCATTTTTATCCAGGCTACCCATCTGGCTTTCATGCACCTGTGTATGAGAACCCAGCCCTTGACGACCTCGCCTGCCAACTTTCTGACCAGAAGGCATCCTTTCGGTGAGTGATGGACGAGTTCCGGCAGGAGATGAGGGATATTATCAAGGGCAAGGCTGCCATACTAGCTCAGATTGAACCTAACCCAAACAATCTGAAGAGAAAATCTGAGCAGGTACAGTTCGCAGAGACTACCACTCCAAGTGATACTTTGGGTGATATATCTTCCTATGTATTTGATGTTGATTTTGTGACACTTAGGAGCGATAGGATGCTAGCTGGGAAGCCTCATCTGAGTAATGGGCATCTCACCAACTAGGGTTAAGTAACAAAGTAAATCAAGGTCATTCCGACCCACCAAACACTAAAATATAAAGAAGCAGTCTTCGCTATTTATTTAACCTGGTATGGTGATTAGGGTCGAACACAAGGAGCACGAGCTAAGCCTACAAAGTAGTCGAGAAATCAGAAAAGTAAAGGGGAATATTTTTGTGATTTTTAATTTGCATTTTTTTTTATTTTCCAATAAGAAAATGAATAAAAAGATAAAAGGAATCACACTTCAATAATTTTTTATTAGGACCAAAAAGGCTCAAAAATGTAAAATTAAAATATTTTTGTATTTTTAAAATATGCAAATGTTTCTAATGATTTTGTGGGATTTTCTAGATTTTTATATAATTTTATAAAAATGAAATAAATTCAAAATTTAAAAACGATGGACAACCAGGACTAGAGGGAAACTTTAAAATATTTAAAGTGCCCCAAACATCCTGCTTGTAATTTTACGATAAAATAGATAAAAATATCTAACTACAAAAATTAAAAACTCATTTTTTTATTTTTGCGAATTTTTCAATGATTTTTATGAGATTTTTGGTATTTTACGATTTTTAGGGGTTTTATAAAAGATAAAATCACAAAAAATAGTAGTGAAATTAAAACAAGCTAAAATAAGCATACAAAATTTTTTATAGATTTTTTAGACTATTTTTATAATTTTTTGGTAATTTCTAAAATTGACAGACAATTTTTTTTGGGTTTTTTATTTTTTAGAAAATATCAAATAAAATCAAATTTCATCACAAAAATTACCAAAAATATTACACATTAGCAGGAGCTAATGGTAATTTTTGGATTAGATTTGATAATTATTTGATTAAAAACAAAGCACACAGATTGTGGGGACCTACATGTAAATATTCTAAGTTTCCAGACTAAATCATAACAAGCAAAATTCCCAAGAAATAACGCACATGCTCAATAAACCATTCATAGGGGCATAATTGCAATTCTAGAAAACATTTCATTCAATCAATAACCAGCAAAAACTACATGATAAAATGTGCAAAAACACCACAGGGGCACATGAGCATGCACATGTTTTCAAACAGGAAGGACTAAAGTGCAAATACTAGAAACCTTATGGACTAACATGCAAATAGTTCAAACTACAACTTTATTTGACAGACTAGACAATAAAGCATAAGAAGTGCAGGGTAAATAATGCAATATACCCTTGCAAGCATGTGACGCGCGCGTGAGGGACACGTAGAGGCCGCTGGTGGCGCATGGACGTGCGGCTCAGATGCAGGTGTCAGATCTAAGCCTCAGGAATGGTCGAGGACTTGGGGCGCAGATGCATCAGAGCTGTGATATAACAACCTAAAAAGCCCGCTGATGTAGGCAGCGTGGATTCGATCTGGAAGGATAGGGGCCTATCCAAAGGTGCTGGAGATGCCTGGTAGAACAGCAGCGGGATGAACTTCACCAGAGTAAAGGAGGTGATCCGCAGCTCCGATGGTCGATCTGGAGGCTCAGGAATGATCGCGAAGGTGCTCCGCGTCGACTGAATGGGTTTGATGGAGGTGCCAACGGTCGGATGCGCGTGACGATGAAGGAGGCCTGGAGCTGCTCCGGCAAACCTCAGATGGATGAAATGGGGGCTCCTAGTGCGCGTTAACTCCTGCAAAGGAAAGCTAGGACTCGGGGCAGTGCTCCAGTCCAGGTTATTAAAGCTAAAAAACAAATAAGCGGAGGGGGTGACGTTTGATCTCCAGCGAAGGTGGTAGAGGAGATCTCGACCTGAAGATCGAGGCTAAGGGTAAACAGAATGTGGTGCAATATGGAGAGCAAGGGTGCGGGTCGATCTAAACGGCCGGAGGTGGATGTCGAACAGATGGAAGTGTGACGACGATGAATGGCAAGATTAGATCGAACAAGGAAATGTGAAGGAACTAAGGGCTACCTGAAGATCTGGAAGTGCTCCAGAGTTTCAGATGAAGGTGGCTGGCAGTGTAATGGCCTCAACCTCGATGCGGAAGGTGGGAGAGGCTGCTCGTGGTGGATCTCCGACCATGATGGGTGAGCATCATCTCCACTTCACCAAACAGGCTCCGACATGTTCTCCGAGCAGCTTTCACTCCGTTGGAGGTGGCTAGGGGTCGAGATGGGAGCGAGGTACGAGCTTCGACGAGTCCTCCGAGCAGTTGTCACTAAGCTGGAGGTGTCTAGGGGTCGAGTTGGGAGCAAGGTACGAGCTACCTGTCCTGGCAGGCGGGTGGGAGACTTTATAGGGTTCCCAGGAGGCTGGAGGAACTGAGCAAAGGCACGCAACCCTAGGAAGATCTACACCTTCCTAGGGATCCGCGACGGTCCTGGATCTAAGGAGAGGACACGGGCGAAGAATCGGGGTGAGGGGCTGCGTGACCTGAGCAGGGGAATTCGGAGAAAAAGGTCCAGCGACGAGGATCCGGGTCTGACCCGGGAAGAAGGAGCTGTTGACCAGCGTCAACAATCCAGCCAACCAATCCGAAAATCAGGATTTACAAAATACTTACAAATTCAATAAAAAAATAATAAATGATTTTAAATAAAAAATGTAGAAAATGAAAAATGTTTTTATTTTTCATACTATTTTCTGTGTTTTTTAATTTTTTGAAAAATAAACTTATCTATATACAATATAGTGAATTATATACAGGTATAATATACCTATGTATTTTGTACAATTATTTTTATTTTGTTATTTTTACATAAATACCCCAATTTTCTATTCTATTTATTTGCAACATAATTTTTGAAGTACAAAATAATTTTTATTTTGTTTTATTATTTACTTACAGGTATATAATAAATAGAGAAGAAAGCATATATACATGTATTTTGTACAAGGGAGAGATGATTTTATTTTTATTTTTATTTTATTTTTATGATTTTTGTTTTTTTAGGATTATATACAAGGAGGTAAAAGGATCTTGTTATTTATATTTTGTCAAAAATAATTATTTATTTAAACAAATGATATGTACAATATAGAGTAGGCCCTATCTCTCTCTACTTGTTTTATTTGGTGATCAGGTCAATGCTTGACCTTCTCTTGGGGTTCGGGTTACTCTATATTTATTCTAATTACCTCCTTCCTTTTTTCCCTTTATTCTTTTATTTTTGCACAAATACATGCTAATTATGTAATATTAACAAATGCATGCATAATGCTATCACATCTATTTACATGATGCTTTGCTAAGAATAAATAGCAGAAATAAAAGAATAAAGAGTGATGATCATGGATTCATCACCCCTATATTTTACATTTGCTAGTCCCTTAGCAAACACTTATTTGCAAAAGAAGTGAAAAAGAGAAAGAAAAGAAAAAGAAGGAGATCAAGGTTGATTATGAAACTTGTATTCATTAAACTGGAGTATGGAGCTCAGTCAGACCTTTGGATTATTAGTTTGTCGGAACTTTATTTGGACCCAGGTTTAAGACTCAAGAACCTCTAAGTTTCACTAATCTATGGTTAAGACTCCATAATAATCCAGATCAGAACAAGTCTACGACCATGAATCTTTTCTTGTACTGTGTAAGTGATAGGTAGCTCCCTACCTCAGAAATGACAAAGTAACAGCCTCCCTCTACAAGGTAACTCTAATGCCTTAGTCTGGCAGCTCTTTCCTCGAGGAGCGGGGTATTCCCTTCTAAGTTCAAGTTCAACCAGCTCAGAAGAGGGGGAAGAAGAGAATGGACCGTGGCCAGTGCAGCCACGTATCCGTGGGAGCCCAACCAGTGTGGCTAAGTCTCCCTGCTGTAAGCTTCATGAGATGAGAATGGGTAATATCAGCTTTGCTTTATTTGGCTATATACACTCTGGTAGGTATTTCATTTTCTATCAGACCCACCACTTTTTTTGGAGGTTTTCTTTCTTTTACACATTTTTTGATGTGTATATGTACAACATATCTACATGGTGAAACATATATACATAAGGACATTTTCTCTTGAGACAGTAGACCTATCCTCTTTTGAAACATTATTGCAACCCACAACTCTTCTCTTTAGACCTCAACACCACCAGACTAAGTTGAGGCACAGTTCCTTCACTAAAAGAAGATGAAAGGTTCCACCTAGAAGTACTACCCTCGTATGCTACCCCAAGCCAAAGGAAACTGCCTCCTCACCACTTCATCCGTAGAAAGCTATGTGTAAGGCTATGGTGCAAGTAAAAGCCATTGTCTGTGAGAGTTATTTGTGTGTTGTTAAATGTTCTACTTAGGCTCATCAAGATGACATGTGATCATAGCCTAGTGGACTCAAAGAATTAAGTCACCATGGACCTGAAAAGACTCAACCCTAAGTCCTATAAGGTTCCTCTTAAAATTAAGTGGATTAAGGTCTTAACCAAGCTCCATTTTTCAATTTAATTCCAGGCTAGTTTAAATGTCAACTATGATTCAGAAGAATGTACAAGTATATAGAAAAAGCTTTGTATGCAAAATTTTTGAAAATGTGCAAAATTTTTGAAAAATATTTGAATGTATGCATGGATGCAGAAGTTTTACAAACTATTTACAAATATTTACCCAAGGGTTTTTGCAAACTTTTATTTTTCAAACATTTTACAATATTTTGTACTATATACATAGTTTTGATACCAAAATATCTACAAAACTTCTTACAAAAAAACATTTTTACAAATATTTGTACAAAAATAATTTTTATAAATAGTTTTATCTGTGCAGAAAGAGTTTTATGTACAAGAAAAATTTTAAAATTTTTACGATTTTTAAATAAAGGATTTTAGCCATTTTATTTATTAACACACTCACACAAAGTACGAGTTACGGCTAAAGTATATATGTAATATATACGACACCCCTTATACTTAGCTCGAACGATGTCCTCAGAGTGAACAAAGAGCGATGAAGAAGACATAACTCGTGCTTAGTATATGGAAGTAGATAGGAATGCTATACTATAATGACAAATCAAAGAATATAATGAAGAGGGCTTGGTGTTTCCCCCTATACTTAGGATCAAGTAATCCTAAGGTATAGCAGACTGTACATAAAGTGAAAACCGAGTGATAGAATGTACATGGTCTACCTCCCCTATACTTAGGGTAAAATATCCCTAAGTATAGGCAGCAAAACATATGTAAAAAAATCAAAAGAATAATCAAGATTCAAACACCCCCTATACTTAGCGTAAAGTGCACCCAAAGTAAATCATAATCACAAGATGCAGATGGGGTATTGGACTAAATAATGAGATGATTATGGACATCTGGATCTATACAAGGTAGAAGACAGTGATAATCAAGCATGAGATGCAATTGATGTTAGTCAAAGACCACATTTCATGCAAAATGGATCAGGGCGATGTCAATGATCAGTGGCTCATGATCTAGATATGGTTTGAGAACATTGACCATTAACACAAAAGGTAGACTCAGATGACATCTCAGATATGTCGATATTCCCATCGTCATATACCTTTCGGACCAGGTATGGTCCCTTCTACTTACTCTGCAATTTCCCTGGAAATAATCTAAGCCTGGCATCAAACAACCATACTCTCTGATCTGGCTCAAACTGCTTATGGTTGATATGTGAATCATGCCATATTTTCACTCCTCCTTATATTGTAGGCTGCTTGAAAAGGCTGTGTCTCTAGCTCCTCCAGGGCTGCCAATTCTGCCTTGCTTTGATCATCTATACTCACTAGATCCAATAATATATCCGTAATAGACCAAAGTGACTTGTGCCTAATCTCAACAGGTAAATGGCATGGCTTGTCATAAATGAGACGAAAGGGAGATGTACCCAATGGAGTCTTGAAGGAAGTCCGATATGCCCACAAGATCGAGTCCAAAAGTTGTGACCAATCCTTTCGGTCTGGGCGGACTACCTTCTACAATATCGTCTTGATCTCCCTATTCGATACTTCAACAAGACCAATGGTCTGAGGATGATATGGAGTGGCAACTCGATGGTCTATGCTGAACTCGTTAGCAAGGGGCTTTACCTTATCATTGATAAAGTGAGACCCACCCATCATATATCAATACTCTAGGCATCCCAAACCGTGAAATGATATTTTTCCTCAAAAATTTGTAAACAGTCCTAGCATCTGCAGTTCGGGCGAGAATGACCTCAACTCAACGACTCACATAATCCACAGCCAACAGAATGCACTCGAATTCCTAACTCTTAGGGAATGGACCCATGCATCAAAAACCTCACAAAAGTGAATAGGCTACATCGGCATCATATCACGCTGTCCACAAGTGCCCATCCTCTGACAGTCAGTACACCTTTTAACGAATTCATCAGAATCCTTGAAGAGGGTAGGCCACCATAGGACGGATTGGAGAACTTTCTGTGATGTTCTCCTCCCAGAGTGATGTCCCCCTGCTCAAGCTTGTGGCAGTATGTGAGGATGCTATGGTGCTCCTCCTGAGGAATGCACCGACGCCAGACACTATCCCCTCCTTCACGATAAAGGATGGGATCCTCCCAATCGTAAGACTTGGCCTTCGCAAGGAAGGTCTCAAGTTGCTGCATGGGCCAACCTTGTGGAACTTTCTTGGCAACAAGATAGTTCACAATGTCGGCGTACCACGGGAGCGAGGCAATAGCAAGGATCGCCTCATCTGGGAAAGTCTCATAAATGGGATCAGTCTGCTCATATTCCTCAAGATTCTCTAATCGGGAGAGATGATCCGCGACCAATTTCTTGACTCTAGGTTTATCCTTAATCTCAATATCAAACTCCTGGAGTAAAATGATCCATCTAGTCAGTCTCGCTTTGGCGTCCTTCTTTGCCATGAGGTACCTGATGACGGTATGATCAGTAAAGATAGTCACTTTTATATGATATGAATTTGTTCAAGACAAATACTACGGCTAGCATCTTTTTCTCTGTGATAATGTAGTTCCGTTGCATGACATCCAATGCACGGCTAGCGTAGTGAATGGCAAAAGGTACTCCATCCCTCCTCTATCCTAGCACGACCCTACAGCAAAATCGGAGGCATCCGTCATGATCTCGAATGGAGAGACCAATCAGGCAGCTGAAGGATAGGTGCCTCAACAACTGGACTCTTAAGAGTCTCAAATGATGCAAGACACTTATCATCTACAATGAACTCGGTGTCTTTTATCAGCAAATCAGTCAACGGTTGGGCAGTCCTGCTGAAATCATGAATGAATCGTCAGTAGAAACCGACATTCCCCAGAAAAGACCGTAACTGTCACAGGTTGGACGGTGGATTGAGTTGCCTGATGATATCCACCTTGGCCGGATCAACCTCCATGCCCCTGTTGGAGATGATATGACCAAGCATCGTCCCTTGAGTCACCATGAAGTGACTCTTCTCCCAGGATAAAACAAGATGAACCTCAATGCATCGTTGAAGGACGTGATCTAGGCAGTCAAGACAAGCATCAAACCCATCGCCATAGACCGAAAATTCATCCATGAAGACCTCCACCATGTCCGAGAAAATGAACAACATGCACCTTTGGAATGTCATCGGGGCGTTACATAGACCAAATGGCATCCGTCTGAAAGCAAAAGTCCCAAACAGACAGGTGAATGTCATTTTGTCCTGGTCTTCAGACGTAATGGCCACCTGGTTGTAGCTGGAGTACCCGTTATGAAAGCAGTAATGACTCTTCCCAGCTAGCCTCTCAATAATATGATCAATAAAAGGCAGCGGGAAATGATCCTTCTTGGTGGTCTGATTCAATCATATGTAGTCCGCACGGACCCTCCAAGAAGTGGGTACCCGGGTAGCTATCTCCTCTCTAGACTCACTCACAACTGTCGTGATGCCCGTCTTCTTGGGCACCACATGTAATGGACTAGCCCACTTGGAGTCGAAGATGGGGTAGATAAATTCGACGCTCCACCATTTCGAAATCTCCTTCATGACAACCTCTCGAAGATTCGGGTTCAACCATTGCTGGAACTCACGCGATGGCTTAGCGTCCTCTTCGAGATAGATATGGTGGGAGCACAGGGCCGAACTTATCCCCTGGAGATCAGCTAGACTCCATCCTATCTCCTTGCGGTTCTTTTGAAGAAACTTCATCAAACGAGATTCTTACTCTTCAGTCAAATCTGTTGAGATAATGACTGGGCACATCTCATGCTCGCCCACAAGGAACCTATACATCAACGATTGCGGCAAAGGCTTCAGTTCTGGACAACTGGAAGCTGGAAAATCTAGCTTCTGAAATGTCTGAGTGAATGCAACCAAATCTATGTGGGAGAACTCTCACTGATCATGAAAAACTGGTGTAGACTATCCTGCCGGTGTATCTGTGATCTATGTCGGCTCAATCTCCACCCTAGGTGCTGGCTCTGTTGGAATCAGACAAGGTAACAACTCATCAAATTCGGCCCAATCTATATCTGACTCTGAGGGATCTGAATCTGAATCATACGAAATATATTCTGCCTCACTATCCTGAACATGGTCTTCAACCTCGAATGTGTCCTCTGCCAAGAGTGTGCTCTCCAAGCTCTCCTCTGCTGAGATATGTGAATTTGTAGTATCTGAAGATGAGAGGAGTGCTCGTGAAATGGGATCAGACTAAGCGTCTTCATCATCAGTAATCATAAAGTCGCACTTCTGGTGGACGTCTCGCTCTGCCTCTGTCATCTGCTCTGAATCATTGTGCTTCTCTGAGCAAGGTGAATCTCGTGCTTTAGTCTTGTCAATCATCTCTATTTGTATACTCTCGCCCTCAACGCGAAAGTACACCTTCCCACTATCATGGTCAAACATCGCCTTGGTTGTGGCCAAGAATGGGCATCCTAGAATGATGGGGGTATCGGTCACAGACTCAGGGATCTCCATGTCCAACACAATGAAGTCCACGGGGAATTTCAGGTCCTGAATTGTGACGACCACATCCTTCAACAACCCCTTCAGCCTCTTGACAGATCTATCAACAAACTAAAGGATTGTCCTGCTCTATCGAAGAGGGCCAAACTCGAACAGGTCGAGTAAGGCTGTCGGAAGGAGGTTGATGGAAGAGCCGCTGTCTAATAGAGTCCAATCAAATCTCTGCTCATGAATATGACATCTGACATAGGGAGCTCCTGCATATGGCCTCTTGGCTGGTAGATGGTTCTGGATGGCGAAGCAGGTGGAACGAGTGAGCACATGGATCTCTGCATGATGGTTTCTCATCTTCTTACGGATGGTGGTCTTCTCTCTCAGGTTCCTCTGGAAGAGGGGGATGGGCTAAAGTGCCTCTTGTAGAGTCAGCTGAATCTGAAATCTATCGATCATCTGCTGGCTGAACTCTAACTACTGATTCTTTTTTGACTTTCTTTTTTATTCTTCTTAGCTAAGCGGAGTGCTTGAGGGAAGAGGATGGCTGGGCTCTCCTCAGATAGAGGGCTAGGAATGGGTCCATGTTGTTGAGAAGGAATAGAATCCATACAAGTATCACCACTCACATATGGACTCGAAGATGAAGAAATCTTTCCTTTATTAACTTTTTGGCATTTTCTAAGGAGTCCCAGGGTACAAAAATTGAAGGAAATACAACTGGAATAGAAGGGGTGGCCTCAGTACCACCCACGACATTAGGAACTGCGGCATCAGCACCGCTCTCTGGCTCAGCATCTGGATCTCTGGTGGCATCAGTACCACCTTCTGCAACTGGGGACGCGACGGCCTCAGTACCGTCGGCTGGATCAACATCCTTGGTGGCCTCAGCACCACCGTCATCATCCTCATGAGTGGCATCAACACTGCTATCCTCCTCGTCTGGTGCTCATGCATCCTCGTGGTGTTGTCGCTCAGACGAGGCACCGCCAGCTGGCATCCTACCGCTCCTAAGTGCAACAAAGTCAACATCAAATGTATATGAAGCAATATTGCCCAATAAGTCACTAGGAGTAGTAAACTCTGTGAACTGTACCTACTTAGACTTTTATTTTAGGTTGTTCGGGTTTGGCTCGATCTGAATGGGTATGGCGGCCTTGCCCTTGATGATCTCTCTCATCTCCTAGTGGAACTCATCCATCTCCCGCCTGAAAGTGGCCTGTTGATCTGAAAGAAGGCGGGCTAGATCATCAAGTGCTAGGTTCTCATAGGCCTGCCCATGAGAACTAGACGGATTGCCTCTCTAGAAGTGAGGCTACTGCTGGGATGGATGAGGGAGAAACTAAGAGTACTGCTGAGGCTGCTGCTGGTGTTGCCTCCACGGCTGTCCCTGCTGGTAGGGATGAGGACCCTGCTGGTAATGCTGCTGTTGTGGCTGGTGTGGGAACTGGGGCTGCTGTTGAGGCTGGCTGTACTGTCCACCCTAAGTTGGAGACTTCTGCTGGGATGAGGCACCTATGGCTGACCACTTAAATCCAGGATGATCTCGACGGATCCCGGGTAGCTGTCAGTCGTACCAAATCCCATTGACTTCCATCAATGGCTCCTGCACGAAAGGGGGTGGAGGAAGGACTGTCAGGGGTTGATCCTGCTGGTACACCACCATCTGAATATCCTGAGATGGTGGTGGCAGAAGATATTGGTGTTGCAGCTGCTGGAACGGCTCCGCTTGAACATGGTGAACCTGTCGGTACTAGGCGAGGTGCTGCGTCAAGCTGTTGCTGCTAGGGTCAGCCCATGACCTGAGACGGGACTGAGAAGCCATCTGTACCTCCTGGGGACACATGATCTGGGTCTTCAAGTCACTCAATGTCTGTGCCAACTGATCAATCTGCGTTATGCCCTAGCACTGCTTCTTCTCGATAATCTCGATGCGGTCTAGCCTCTTGCTGATGATGCCCATATCAGCGGCCGACGACTCTGCCTGTGCTGCGGCTGCTGAAGAGGTGAAATGACCTGCATTGACCCGTGATATCCTCTGATAGGACATGGCCTGGGGTGGGGGCTTCCTTTAAGTGTAGAGTCGGGTCTGGGACATGACGATGTAGTTCTCGGCCATCTCCTCATAAATTTCCCAGACCTGGTCTTCATCCTTGACGAAGTAGGGGCCCCCACAAGAAGCGTTCACAAGCCCCTACAGCTCCTGTGTCAGCCCACAAAAGAAACTCTGCACTAAGTTGGGCTTGGAGATGTCATGGTGTGGACACCGATCAATAAGCTCTCGGAAGCGGTCCCATGCCTCATGGAATTTCTCGTTGGGAAGCATGGATAAGTTGTCGATCAAAGCTCGAGTTGCATTAGTCCGGTCGACTCGGTAGTACTTGTTCAAGTACTCGTTCCGGAGCTATTCCCACGAAGTGACGTATCTCCCTAAATGCTTCATCTAGTAGGCTGCGATGTCGACCAGGGAGAACGGAAAAGCCATCATCTTGATGGTATCCTCATCCACGTATCTGTCGTGTACCGTACTGTAGATCATCTCAAATTCGGTGGAAGCCCATGAAATCTGGGCAACAACTGGATTGTCTAAGGGGAGAGCTTGAAATCTCCTCGAATCACCGAAGCTGAATCCAACGATGGGTAAGAGTCGCACCATGGTTGTGCAACACTCTTATCAACATGGTTGGTCGGATTGATTCCTGTGGCTCCTCTGGATGTCCTCCATCTCGTCCTCCCAACTCTGGTATCTCTCCACCATCTGATCGGTTTTGCTATCTGCGGTCAACTCGCATCTGGGCCATCTCGCTATGCATATCTGCCATGAAAGCCTCCTGATCTCTAATCTGTCTCTACATCGTCTCCAAGGAAGCTAACATGGTGTTGTTGATGGCACCCTGATCTAGAACATACGTGGTGGTATGAGGCTGTCCATCTGTGCGCTCCTCACTGCTGGCCATTTGTTGGGTCTCTGCAAAGGTAAAAGACCCAAACTCAGGTGCCATCAAATGAATGAATATCTGCTCTGGTCTCTGCTTGGGCACCTTGGGACTGGAAGAAGGGTGGTCGAGGGGGAACAGGGAGGAATCAAACTCGGATTCGGAGACTGGGTCTAGGCTCTCACGAACCAACTTAGATAAATGGGGCAGAGTGCTCGAAAGTGGTGCAACTAATGGATTCCTAAGGGACCTCCGGCCCATCATCGTGATATGGAGAAGAAGGTGGATGTGATCTGGAAACAAACAAGATCAGAAAACAAACCCCCAATTCAACTACTCAATACTGTGAGCTGATGATCATAAATGTTCGATCTTTTATCTTGTCAATTTTATTTAGGTGATAATTCAGTCTAGCAGGGCGATTAAGCGAGCTGGTAGGAACCCGATGCTCTTAGGAGACTGGCCCGATCCCAAAGCTAGATCTTTCCCAGTCAGTACAAGTTGCAGACCGTTTACCGGCTACCCGATCAACTTGCTCTGTTAAGGATATCGCGACCTGCTTTACCGGAGATCGGAGCGATCCTTACTGGAGAACGACTAACCTCAAGACCAGTAGTCTGATGAAAGTTCAGGTATAGTTCTAGCCTAGTGTGCAGGTCACTCTCTTGTGCAAGTAAACCAAACAATGAGGGGATTTCTCTCCCAAGATAGATTTTTAAGTATGGTGTCTTTTAGGGTCAAGTTTGTTTAGCAGTCCCAATTTTATGATGTCACTTTTTTAGGTATTTTTCAATAAACAAACAAACACCTAACAAAATTTTCAATCTCCTGATTATTTAAAGTCCAAAAATGGGGGGAGAAGTCGAAAAAGCTGATGCACGATCAAACATGATGATGCATGCAAAGTAAGAGATGCGTACTTGTCGCCAGCACTCTACATGCAGGGTGATCCGCACATAAATTAAAAGACTGAAATAAAACTATCCTATATGATGCAAGAAGAAAATGACCTTAGATGAGCAATTTCTACACTTGAAGAACTGTAGCTAACTGGACACACAGAGAGAGAGAGAGGTCGGAGTCCGGTCTCTGATGGCGATCGATGTCCGCCACAACGGATCCTGCACACGCTGTATACAACCTCTAGCGGCACGTGACTTCTCAAGTGACCGAGTTAACTTTTTATTTGTGATTTTATTAATTAGGTCCAATTACGATCTATAGGTGCATGCAAATAATTAGGGATTGGGCCTTAATAATTACGTCACAGTCAGAGAAATCTCTAAATCTAAGGGCCAAATTCTTCGAGAATCAAAATAAAACTAAAAAGCAAAAAATAAAACCAGTGAAAAACCGCGGTGAGGACCCTCGAGCACACCGGTGCTGGATGAAACATACCCAAATATGCCAAGTCCAAAAATGTCCAAGGTCCTGTATTATTACAATACTAATAATAAAATATTCTAAAAGCTACTCTATAAACTATAACTACTCTTGTTCTGCTCCTGCTTCCCTTCGGGTGTGGGTCTCCTCGAAAGCTACCTCGGGCGGTTCTTTGAACAAAAAACGAAACAAAATGGGTTAGAAAATAGTTATAACAAATAGAGCTAAAAACAAATAAAGAGGGAAAATAAAAAAGAAGGCTGAAAAATGACTACTAAGCCGTGCTCCTCGGCAACGACGCCATTCTGATGGGCATATCGCTACCTAGGGTTAAGTAACAAAGTGAATCAAGGTCATTAAAACCCCAATCAACGAATCAGACACAACAAGAAAAATAAGACCACAAAAAAACAATCAAGCACTAAAATCTAAAAAAGCGGTCTCTGCTATTTATTTAACCTAGTATAGCGAACAAGGTCGAACACAAGGAGTACGAGCTAAGATTACGAAGTAGTCGAGAAATCAGAAAATAAAAGGGTAATATTTTTGTGATTTTTAATTTGAATTTTTTTTAATTTTCTAATAAGAAAATGAATAAAAAGATAAAAGGAATCACACTTCAACAATTTTTTATTAGGACAAAAAAGGCTTAAAAATTAAAAATAAAAATATTTTTGTATTTTTAAAATATGCAAATATTTTTGATGATTTTGTGGGACTTTTCAGATTTTTATATAATTGTATAAAAATGAAATAAATTCAAAATATCAAAACAGTGTACAACTAAGACTAGAGGGCAACTTTAAAATATTTAAATTGTCCCAAACGTCCTAGATGCAATTTTATGATAAAATAGATGAAATTATCTAACTACAGAAATTAAAAACTCATTTTTTTTATTTTTGTCAAATTTTTAATGATTTTTATGAGAATTTTGGTTTTTTACGATTTTTAGGGATTTTATAAAAGATAAAAACACAAAAAAGGTACTGAAATTAAAACAAGCTAAAACAAGCACACAAGAATTTTTATAGAATTTTTAGGGCTATTTTTATAATTTTTATATTTTCTAAAATAGATAGACACTTTTTATGGGTTTTATTCTTTTCAAAAATATCAAATAAAATCAAATTGTGTCACAAAAATTTACAAAAATGTTACACATTAGCAGCAGCTAATGGTAATTTTTAGAGTAGATTTGATAATTATTTTATTAAAACAAAGCACACAAGTTGTAGGGACTTATGTACAAATATTCCAAGTTTCCAGACTAAATCATAACATGCATAAAAAAGTCCAAGGGTATCAATGCAAAGTTCCCAGGAAATAACGCATATGCTCAATAAACCGTTCACAGGGGGCATACTTGCAATTCCAGAAAACATTCCATTCAATCAATAACTAGCAGAAACATCAGGATAAAATGTGCAAAAACACAACAGGGCACGTGAGCATGCACGTGTTTTCAAACATGAGGTAATAAAGTGCAAATACTATAAACCTTAGGACTAACATGCAAATAGTTCAAACTACAACTTTATTTGTCAGACTAGAAAATAAGGCATAAAAAGTACGGGGTAAATAATGCAATATACCCTTGCAGGCGCGTGACGTGCGCGTGAGGGACATGTGGAGGCCGCTGGTGGCGCATGGACGTACGGCTCAGATGTGGCAGGTGTCAAATCTAATGCCTCAGGAATAGTCGAGGACGTGGGGCGCAAATGCGTCAAAGCTGTGATCTAACGGCCTGAAAAGCTTGTTGATGTCGACGGCGTGGATTCGATCTGGACGGATAGGGGTCAATCCAATGGTGCTAGAGACGCATGGAAGAGTAGCAGCGGGATGAACTTCATCAGAGCCAAGGAGGTGATCCTCAGCTTCGATGGTCGATCGGGAGGCTCGGGAATGATTGTGAAGGTGCTCTGCGTCGACAGAACGGGTCTGATGGAGGTGCCAACGGTCGGAGGCGCGTGACAATGAAGGTGGCCTGGAGCTGCTCTAGCGAACCTCAGATGGATGAAATGGGGGCTCCCAGTGCGCGCTAACTCCTACAAAGGAAAGCTAGGACTAGGGGCAGTGCTCCGGTCTGGGTTATTAAAGCTAAAAACAAAGAAGCGGAGGGGGCGACGTTTGATCTCTGGCGAAGGTGATAGAGGAGATCTCAACCCTAATCTCGACTTGGAGATCGAGGTTAAGAGTGATCAGGATGCGGTGCAAGATGGAGGTCGAGGGTGCAGGTCGATCTAAATGACTGGAGGTGGATGTCGAGGCTCCGACCAGCTGGTCGGAGCAGATGGAAGTACGGCGGTGATGAATGGCAAGATCGGATCTAACAGGGAAATGCGAAGGAACTAAGGGATACCTGAAGATCTGGAAGTGCTCTTGAGATTCAAGAGAAGGTGGCTGGTGGGGTAATGGCCTCAACCTCGATGCGGAAGGTAGGGAAGGCTACTCGCAGCGGATCTCCAGCCACAAAGGATGAGCATCGTCTCCACTACACCGAACCGAGCTCCGACGGGTCCTCCGAGCAGTTGTCAATCAGCTGGAGGTGGCTAAAGGTCGAGATGATAGCGAGGTATGAGCTATGATGACAGAAAAATCCCCAAGTGACTAAGGCAATCAGGTGTCTAGATGATCGTTGCGACCTCAATCACTCAGACTCGATCAATCAAGAAAAAATGAACCACTAATAGAGATAAAACAGATAAAACACAAAATAGCGGTCCTGCTATTGGATTAACCTGGTATAGAGACCAGGGTCGAACTCAAGGAGCACGGGTTGGCCTCTCGGCCTACGAAGTAGTAAAAAGAAATAAAATAAAAGAAGAAACTATTTTTAGTGGTTTTTAATTTATTATATATTTTTTTTGGATTTTTAATGTATGAAGAAAATAAGAAAAACAAAGAAAGCACACACTTCAACAAATTATTTAATGCACTAAAAATCAACCAAAAATTCAAACAAAAATATTTTTATGTGTTTTATAATTTTTAGTGTTTTTGGTGAATTTTTGAGAATTTTCTGATATTTATTTAATTTTCTAGGAATCAAACAGTGACTGAAATAAATGGTACTGTCCAGCCGAGCCAAAAAGGCCTAGATAAAATATCTAAGGGCCCCAAAATGGCTGGGAGGTAATTTTCCTGTAAAGAACACAAAATAAGGAAAATTTAGGCACCAATTTTATTATTTTTGGATTTTTGGATTAATTACTAGAACTTTTATAAGTTTTTAAGTGTTTTTCAATTTTTAGTGGTTTTCAGTAATGAAAAATAGCCAAAATTGGCTAGAAAATCAAACTAAGCAAAATAGACAGTAGCTAATTTTTGTGGAATTATTAAGTGAGTTTTAATTTTTTTTTTGGGTTTTTAAAGTTAGACAGTAACAAAATTAAAGGTTTTTGATTTTTTAAAAATATCAAACGAAATAAAAAATGTCCTCAAAAATCCACGAAAATTTTACACCATGGCAGGAGCCATGTGTCCAATTTTCGTTGGATTTGGAGGTGTTTTGATATTTTATTCAAAAATAAAGAGAGAGTACAGTGCACAGGAACCAAAGTGCAAATACCCAAAGTTCTGGGGGGTCTGGTGCAAAATACCCAGCACAACACGCGCCACGCGCGTGCCTGGGGCACTCAGGGACCCAAATGTAATAAAAATAAGTCCCGAGGACTTATTGGTAACAGGTACCAAAAGTCCAGGGGCCTATTCGCAAAATACCCAGCAAAACACGCACATGTTGAAATAAATCACGTACAGGGGTATAAATGCAAATAAACTAAAACTTTCATTCATTCAAGAACAACCAGAACTACAGGGGCCTCTATTGCAAATAAACCAGACAAACACGTGACGAAGCACGTGGCATACAACGCACAGGGGTATATAAGCAAATAAAATAAGCGCATGGGTCTCTATGCAAATAACCCTAAAACTAAACAACTAAACTCAATATTTACAGGACTAAAGCAAAATAAAATAAGAAAGGGGGCCTAAGTGTAAATACCCCTTATTAAATGCCGAAGGCCGGACGTGCGCCACGTAGCTGATCTAACGGGTGAGAGTGGTGGCGCCTTTGACCTCGAAACACCTGGCCTGATCGAACGGCTGAGGGAGCTCCACGTGGAGATCGGACGGCTCTGGTGCTCTGGAGTCTAAACCCTCAAGTAACCAACGGCTGAGATCGACCCTCGAAGATCTGGCGGTGGTTGCAGCTCCGCGAACGGACGGACGTGATGTAATCTGGAGCGTCGAGGTCGAATCGAACGGCGGTGGAGGATGCTGGAAGAACAGGTCCCCGGCGAGACTCGCCGGGCTCGGGTGTGCGCTAGGCTCCTCCTGGGAGCCCTCTGAAGATCGGAGAAGAAAGGTGGAGTGCTCCCGCGTCTGCCGGTGGGCTCCGATGATCCAGCCGAGCTCCGAGGAGCTCGGGCGAGGTCAGCGGAGCTGGGTCTCCTGGCCTGAATGACCAAAGCCCTCGGATGGGCTTGGTAGCACCTGCAAAGACCACCAAGAGACTCGCGGGTCGAGGGCAAATTGCCTCGACCCGGTTAGGCATAGCGACAGTGAACTGTGGGTCGGAATGGCGAGCTCCGGCGAAGGGGGTAGACGGAGGAGCTCGACTCCCAGCTCCTGTGCGAGCAGGGTTGAATGGAGGGGTGAAGAAGGTGCGCGGGGAGATGGCGAAGGTGATGGTCGATTCCGATGATCGAACGGAGTGAGGGGATGGTCGGAATCAGCTAGGAACGGCGGCGGTGCGATTTGGGGGTAAATGGAGATCAGCGAAAAAGGAAAGCCTAAGGGGATACCTGGGTGGTCGAAGAGACTGGGGAGGAGCTGGGGAAGCTCCTGGTCGTTGCCTCGAGGAGCGTCTCCCTCCGAGGCTCAAGCTCCAGTTGATGGCGGAGCGACGACGGCGTAGCTCGCCGGATCGATGGCCAAGCTCCCTCTCCTCGCTTCGACAGGCTTAGACGCAAGCTGTCACTCTTGCGCACTCGCTGGAGCTCACTGGGGGTGGAGACAAGTGACCAAAGATGGAGAAATGAGGTGGCGGAGCTCGAGCTAAATATGAGCGAGGGTCCGGGAAGATGAGGTCGGGTAGGGCGTGGAAGCGCGCGGATCCCGAGGGTGCAGCTCCGGCGAGGGTGTCGGGTGAATCGCGAAGAAGTCGGACCCGGGGTTTGGGTGAATGGGATCCGGGTTTAATCACTAAAAATCCGAGAAGCGGGCTTACCCGCTAAGAACCGTGCAAAGTGGTCCTGGGGGGGTAGTTGACCGGGCGGTCAACATCCCCAGGACCCAATAGAAATCGGCCACGTGGCTGGATCTTGGAGTGAAAATTAAGGGTAGCTAGGGGCCGATTTAGCAAAAACTCAAAACACAAAATATTTTTCTTTTATTTTTTCTATTTTTTAGTGATTTTTAATTAATTTTTGGAAATAAAAATAAGGTATATACATAGTATGTATTATATAGGTATATGTACACTATTAGGGTTTTTAATTTTTGATTTTTTAATTATTATTTTTGTGCAATTTTATTCCTATTTTATATTTTATTTATTTTCATTATAAAATAAGGAATAAAAAGGTATTTTTATTTTATTTTTATTATTTATGTTCATAGGTAAAATAAATAAATATGTACATCTATATACATGGTATATGTACAATGTATTTTTGTATTTTGAATTTTGCTATTTTTATTTTGCTTTTGTTTTAATTGTTTTTATTTTATTTATTTACAATATATAATATAGACTATTCACAAAAATTATAAAAATTGATTTTATTTGTTTACAAGGTTAGAAGAGTGGTTTATATACATGGTGAAGGTGATGTTTTTGTTTCCTTTTTAATTTTTATATTTTTATCTTTTGTTTTAATATTTATAAATATGTACAAATATTTACAAGCATATTTTTGGTGAGGAAAATATCTTTATTTATTTACATACATATTTACACATGAGCCCCTATCTCCCTCTACTTTGGTTTTTATGCGGTCAGGCCCATGCTGAGCCCTCCCTTGGGTTAGGTTGCTCAATATTTATTCTAAATATTTCCCTCTTTTTCTTTTTAATCTTTATTCTTTTATTTTTGCACAAAAACATGCTAATTATAGGTTTTTACACAATGCATGCTTTTGGTAATTATTCCTATTTACACATATCTACATGCATTTGCAAAGGTTTTTGTAGCTAAAATATAAGAATAAAGAGTGATGAATGAGTATTCATCACCCCCCTATACTTAACTTTGCTAGTCCCTTAGCAAACACTTAATTGAAAAAGAAGTGAAAAAGAAAGAAAGAAAAAGAAAAAGAGGATGTACATGGATCAAGGTTGATTATTAAACTTGCCTTCATTAAATTGGGGTATGGAGCTCGATCAGATCTTTGGATTATTAGTGTGTCGGAACCTTATTTGGACTTAAGTCTAAAACTCAACAGCCTCTGAGTTCCACTAATCTATAACCAAGACTCCTCAATGCTCCAGGTCAGAACAAGTCATCAATCACAAACCTCGAAGACCATGAATCTTTTCTTGTCCTGTGAAAGTGAGGTCTAAGCTCTCCACCTCAGAAATGGCAACTTGACAACCCTCCCCAACAAGGTAACTCTATGACCTCAGTCTGGCCACTCTTTCCTCGAGGAGTGGGGTATTCCCTTCTAAGTTCAAGTTCAACCGGCTCAAGAAGAGGAGGAAGAAGAGAATGGGTCAAGGCCAGTGTAGCCAAGTACCCTTGGGAGCTTGACCAGTGTAGCCAAGTCTCCCTGCTGCAAGCTACAACAGGTGGATCATGAAACTCAAGCTTTGCTTATTGCACTCTATATACATACTCCGGTGGGATTATCATTTTCTATCAGACCCACCACTTTTTTTGGAGTTATTTTCTTTTTGCACATTTTTTTTTCAAGTGCATCTGTACAACATATACATGTGCAGCATATATACAAGGAGTTTTTCCTCTTGAGCCAGTAGACTATCCCTCTTTTGAAGCTTTATTGCAACCCACAACTCCCGTCGTTAGACTTCATGGCAACCAGACCAAGTTGAGACGCACTTCCTTCACTAAAAGAAGAAGAGAGGTTCCGCCTAGAAGTACTACCCTCATATGCTACCCCAAGTCAAGGAAGACTGCCTCCTCACCACCTCATCCGTGGAGAGCTCGGTGCATAGTGCTGTTGTCCAAGTAAAGCCATTGTCTATATGAGTCATGTGTTGTTGTTAAGTGCTCTACTTAGGCTCATTGAGATGACATGTGATCATAGCCTAGTGGACTCAAAGAATTAAGTCACCATGGACCTGAAAAGCCTTAAACCTAAGCCCTATAAGGTTCCTCTTAGAACTTAGGTGGATTAAGATCTTAATCAAGCTCCATTTCTCAATTTGATTCCAGGCTAGTTTAAATGTCAACTATCATCCAGAAAAAAAACTATATACATATGTACAAAAAGATGCTTATTTACACAAATTTTACAAACATGCAAAATTTTTGAAAAATGTTTTGAAATCATGAATGGATGATGCATGAAGTGCAAGTTTTGCACAAAGATATTTACACACATTTACACAAGATTTTTGCAAACTTTTGATTTTCAAAACATTTTGGAAAAATTTTGTACTATATACATAATTTTGATAAGAAAATATTTACACAAGCTTTACACAAAAGATTTTTGAAATCATTTTTACAAAAACAATTTGTACACTAGCCATTTATGTGCAAATAAAAGAATGTTTATGTACATGAAAATTTTTTTAATTTTTGTGGTTTTTAGCCATTTTATTTATTAACACACTCACTCAAAGTACGAGTTATGGCTAAAGTATATATGAAATATATACACACCCCCCCTATACTTAGCTCGAACGATGTCCTCAGAGTCAAGAGCGATGAAGAAGACATAACTCGCGCTAGGTATAGGGAAGTGAAAAGAAAGGCTATATACAAGAAAAAGTGAATGAAATAGAAAAGTCAAGAGGGTCTCGGGTCTTCCCCCTATACTTAGGATTAAATAATCCTAAGTATAGCAGGCTGTATACTAAGAGAAAACCGAGTGGAGAATGTACAGGGTCTACCCCCTCTATACTTAGGGTGAAATATCCCTAAGTATAGGCAGCAAAATAGGGGTAGGCAGAAACAAAAGAACTACCCAAAAGGTCTCTCATCCCCCCTATACTTAGGGTAAAGTACACCCTAAGTATTGCATAATCACAAGATGAAGAAAGGGATGTGGAACTAAAGAATGTAGCGATATGGACAGCTGGATCTGTACAAGGCGGAAGATCAGTGAAACTCAGGCGTGAGATGCATTAGATGTGAGTCAAAGACCACATCTCACGCAAAATGAATAGGGGCAAGATCAGCGACCCGCGACTCATTATCTAGAAATGGCTTGAGCCGCTGGCCGTTCACTCGAAAGGTACTCTCAGAAGACAACTCAGATATGTCAATGCTACCGTTGTCGTGTACCTTTCTGACCAAGTAGGGTCCCTTCCATTTGCTCTGTAGCTTCCCTGGAAACAAACGAAGCCTCGCATCAAACAGCCATACTCTCTGTCCAATCTCAAAATGCTTGTGGCTGATATGAGAATCATGCCACTCCTTCACTCTCTCCTTATACTATAGGCTGTTTAAGAAAGCTGTATCTCTAAGCTCCTCCAGGGCGGCTAACTCTGCCCTCCTCTGGTCTCCCATACCATCTGGATCCATAAGAATATCTGTAACTGCCCAAAGTGACTTGTGCCTCAGCTCAACAGGTAAATGGCATGGCTTGCCATATACGAGGCGAAAGGGAGATGTACCCTATGGTGTCTTGAAAGACGTCCTATATGCCCACAAGACTGAGTCCAAAAGCTGTGACCAATCCTTTCGGTCAGGGCGGACGACTTTCTGCAATATCGTCTTGATCTCCCTATTCGACACCTCGGCTAGACCATTCGTCTGTGGATGGTAAGGTGTGGCAACACGATGGTCTATACCGAACTCGCTAGCAAGTGCCTTCACCTGGTCGTTGATGAAATGAGACCCCCCATCAGAAATCAGAACTCGTGGAACCCCGAACCGCGTGATGATATGTTTCCTCAGAAATCTGCAAACTGTCCTCGCATCAGCGGCTCGGGCGGGGATAGCCTCAACCCAACGTCTAACATAATCTACAGCCAACAGAATGTACTCAAATCCCTGACTCTTAGGGAATGGACCCATGAAATCGATGCCCCATGCGTCAAAAACCTCACAGAAGTGAATGGGCTGCATCGGCATCATATCATGCTGTCCATAAGTGCCCATCCTCTGACAATCAGTACACCTCTTCACGAACTCATCTGAGTCCTTGAAGAGGGTAGGCCACCACAAGCCGGATTGGAGCACCTTCTGTGTCGTTCTCCTCCCAGAATGATGTCCTCCTGCCTCAAGCTTGTGGCAGTAAGTGAGGACGCTATGGTGTTCCTCCTGAGGAATACACCGACGCCAGACGCTATCCCCTCCTTCGTGGTAAAGGATGGGATCCTCCCAATGGTAGGACTTGGCCTTCGCAAGGAAGGTCTCAAGCCTCTGCCTGGGCCAATCTTGTGGGACTTTCCCAGCAACGAGAAAGTTCACAATATCAGCATACCATGGGAGTGAGGCGATAGCAAGGATCGCCTCATCTGGGAAGGTATCACGAATGGGATCAATCTGCTCAGACTCCTCAGGCTGCTCTAGACGGGAGAGGTGATCCGCCACCACATTCTTGACTCCAGGCTTATCCTTGATCTCAATGTCGAACTCCTGGAGTAGAAGGATCCATCTAGTAAGTCTGGCCTTGGCATCCTTCTTTGCCATGAGGTACCTGATGGCGGTGTGATCTGTGTACAAAGTCACTTTAGATCCAATGATATAAGATCGAAACTTATCTAGGGCGAACACTTCGGCTAGCATCTCCTTCTCTGTGACCGTGTAATTCCGCTAGGCTGAATCCAATGTGCGGCTAGCGTAGTGGATGGCAAATGGAACTCCATCCCTCCTCTGTCCCAGCACAGCCCCTACGGCAAAATCGGAGGCATCCGTCATGATCTCGAATGGGAGAGACCAATCAGGCGGCTGGAGGACAGGAGCCTCAATCACACACTGCTGGAGAGTCGCAAAGGTCGAAAGACACTTGTCATCGACAAGGAACTCGGTGTCTTTCGTCAAGAGCTCAGTCAACGGCCGGGCAATCCTGCTGAAATCCTGAATAAATCTCCTATAAAATCCAACGTGCCCTAGGAATGACCGTAGCTGCCTCAAATTGGACGGTGGTGTGAGTTTCCTAATGACATCAACCTTGGCCGGATCAACCTCCATGCCCCTGTTGGAGATGATATGGCCAAGCATCGTCCCTTGAGTCACCATGAAGTGACTCTTCTCCCAAGATAGAACCAAATGAAACTCAATACATCGCTGGAGTACTCGGTCTAGGCAGTCAAGACAGGAGTCGAATCCGTCGCCGTAGACCGAGAAATCGTCCATGAAGACCTCCAAACACTCCCCTACCATGTCCGAAAAGATCGACAGCATGCACCTCTGAAAAGTCGCAGGGGCATTGCATAGCCCGAATGGCATGCGTCGAAAGGCATATGTACCAAAGGGACAGGTAAAGGTGGTCTTCTCCTGATCCTCAGGAGCGATGGCCACCTGGTTGTAGCCCGAGTACCCATCCAGGAAGCAATAATGGCTCTTCCCTGCCAGTCTCTCAATGATCTGGTCAATAAAAGGCAGGGGAAAATGGTCCTTCTTGGTGGCCTGGTTGAGTCTCCTGTAGTCAACACAGACCCTCCAAGAGGTGGGTACTCGTGTAGCAATCTCCTCTCCCGACTCACTGATCACAGTCGTGATGCCCGTCTTCTTGGGCACCACATGCAAGGGCCTAACCTACTTGGAGTCGGAAATGGGATAAATAAAATCTGCACTCCACCATTTTGATATTTCCTTCATCACGACCTCTCTCAAGTTGGGGTTCAGTCGCCGCTGGAACTTACGCGACGGCTTCGCCCCCTCCTCGAGATAGATATGGTGGGAGCACACTGATGGACTAATCCCATGGAGATCTGCTACGCTCCATCCGATTGCCTTGCGGTTCTTTTCAAGAACCCCCATCAAACGGGATTCTTGCTCTCCAGTCAGATCGGTGGAGATGATGACTGGGTACATCTCAGGCTCGCTAGCAAGGAATCGATACTTCAGCGAAGTAGGGAGCGGTTTCAGCTCTGGACAGCTGGGTGATGGCAAATCTGGCTGCGGAAGGATATGTGTCAATGCTGCTAAGTCTGCCAAATCTGCCTGGGAGAAAGAAAGCGAACTCTCGCAAACTGGATCTGGAGAAGGCTGCTTAACTGTGCTGTCTCTGATCTGCTCTGCATCTGCCTCCTCCTCATCTGTAGGCTCAGGTGGACTCAAGTCTGGCATCTGATCATCACAATCTGCCCAGTCAGACTCCGAATCCGAGGGATCTGCATCAAATACGGTGGCATCAGTACCACCATCACACAAGGTGGCCTCAGCACCACCATCACTGAAAACCGTGTCGCGGTCAAGAACCGGCTCTGCTGCCTCTGTGGTATCCTGGTCCAGGACTGTGCTCTCCAGACTCTCCTCTGCTATCATCTCGGCATCAGCTGTATCTGAAAATGAGAGGATGGCCTGTGCTGAAGGGTCTGCCCATGCTGCCTCATCATCTGTGATCACAAAATCACAGTCCTGGTGGATGTCTGGCTCGGCATCTGTCAGCTGCTCTGAATCTGTGCTGGCCTCTGAGCGTGCTCTCTCTCTGGCTCTATAGTCCTCGACCGTCTCTATTTGTACACTCTCGCCCTCGACGCGAAAGTATACCTTCCCTCTATCATGATCAGTCACCGCCTTGGCTGTGGCCAAGAACGGGCGACCGAGGATGATGGGGGTATCGGCCACTGAATCAGGGATCTCCATGTCCAACACTACGAAGTCCACGGGGAATTTCAGGCCCTGAATCGTGACGATAACGTCTCGCAACAACCCCTTCGGCCTCTTGACAGATCGATCAGCAAACTGAAGGACTGTCCTGCTCTGTCGAAGTGTGCCCAACTCGAAGCGGTCGAGAAGGGCTGCCGGAAGAAGGTTGATCGACGATCCGCTATCCAATAGAGTCCGGTCGAACCTCTGCTCACTAATCTGACATCTGACATACGGGGCCCCTGAATCTGGCCTCTTGGCTGGCAGGCAGTTCTGGATCGTAAAACACGTGGCTTTCGTCAGCACATGAATCTCTGAAGTGTGGTTCCTCCTCCTCCTCCTGACTGTGGTCCTGTCTCTCAAAGATCGCTGAAGAAGGGGGATGTGCTGCAAAGCCTCCTGGAGGGTCAGCTGTATGTGAAATCTGTCGATCATGCTCTGGCTAAACTCCTCCTGCTCTCTCTTTTTCGGGTCTTTTTCTTTTTTCTTCCCCTTCCCCATCTGAAGGGCTCTAGGAAAGGGGATCACAGGGTCCTTCGCAGATGAAGTACTAGGAAAAGGCCTAGACGGCTCGACGGCCGGATCCGCACATACATCAAGCACCACAGTGGGACCAGAAGAAACTAAACCTTTTCCTTTATTCAAAATAGTGTTCTGAGATACATCAACACGAGGAAAAACAACATCTCTATCTCTATGAACACCGGTGGCCTCAGTACCACCACGGGCTGGCTCTGCAACTGGACGTCTCGCGGCCTCAGTACCGCGGGCTGGCTCGGCTATACTGGTGGCGTCAGTACCACCTCCTCGAACTGGTGAAGCGGCGGCCTCAGTACCGCCGGTGGAATCAGCATCCTTAGTGGCATCAGTACCACCGTCATCATCTGGAGCGGCCTCAGTACCGCTCTCCTCCTCCTCATGTGGCGCCTCGGAAGTATCCTCGTGGTGTAGCTCAGACGAGGCGTCGCCGCCTGCTGGTGTCCTACCGCTCCTAAGTGCAACAAAATCAGCATCAAACAAATCCGACGATGTATCAACAAATGGATCACTAGGAGTGGCGTACTCAGTGGAAACTACCTACTCAGATTTCCTCTTGAGGTTGTTCGGATTCGGCTCTATCTGTGCAGGAATAGCGGCCTTCCCTCTCACCAGGTCCCGCATCTCCTGGCGGAACTCGTCCATCTCCCGTCTAAAGGTAGCCTGCTGGTCCGTGAGGAGGCGGGCTATGTCATCCAAGGCGGGGCTCTCATGGGAGCCCGATGGGTAGCCTCTCTGGTGATGAGGCTGCTGGAACTGCTGCTGGTGCTCCTGAGAGGGGTAGGAGGAAGGATGCTGCTGCTGGTGTGGTGGGTGAGCCTGCTGCTCACGTCTCCAAGACTGTCCCTGCTGCTGATAGGGACGAGGAACGAAGGACGACTGTTGATATGACTGGTGGGTTGGGGGCTGCTGCTGCGGCTGGTGATCTCTCTGCTGGCCATACTGCCCTCCCTGACCTGATGACTGCTGCTGGGGCTTGGTACCTTCACTCCCCCACCTGAATCCGGGATGGTCTCGTCGGATCCCAGGCTGGGGGCGGTCATACCAAATACCGTTGACATCCATCAACGGCTCTGCATCGTAGGGGGCTGGCGGGAGTACTGCCAGAGGCTGATCCGGCTGGTATACCACCATCTGCATGTCTGGAGATGGTGGGGACTAGTAAGAGGGCTGCGGCTGCTGGTACGGCTCCGCCTGTACAAGGTGAACCTGTCTAGGCTGCTGAAAGGTGCTGGAGCGCTGGGACGAGCTGCTGCTGCCGCCGGTGTCGCCTCGCGACTGAAGACGGGGCTGTGAAGCCGTCTGTGCCTCCTGGAGACACATGAGATGGGTCTTCATGTCGCTCAGAGTCTGTGCCATCTGCTCCATCTGCGTGATGCTCTGGCACTGCTTCTTCTCGATCAGCTCCATCCGGTCCAACTTCTCGCTGATGATGCCCATATCCGCAGCGGACGACTCTGCCTGTGCTGCTGCAACTACGGAAGAACTGGATGGACCGGCGTCGACCCGTGCTATCCTCTGGTACTGCACGGGTCCTGGCTGCTGCTGGGGTCTCCCCTGTGTGTACAACCGGGTATGGGACATCACCATGTAATTCTCGGCCATCTCCTCGTAGATGGCCCAGACCTGGTCGTGGTCCTTGGCGAAGTAGGACCCGCCGCAAGAAGCATTCACCAGACCCTGGAGCTCTGGTGTCAACCCGCTGAAAAAGCTCTGAACAAGGTTCGGCTTCGAGATGTCGTGGTGCGGGCATCGGTCTGTGAGCTCTCTAAACCTCTCCCGTGCCTCATGAAATTGCTCGTTGGGGAGCATGGAGAAGTTGCTGATCAGGGCCCTCGCTGCATTCGTCCGCCCAAGTGGATAGTACTTGTTCAAGTACTCGGTGCGGAGCTGCTCCCAGGTGTAAACAAACCTCCCCAAATGCTTCAGCCAGGTGGCTGCTCTGTCTGCTAGGGAGAAAGGGGAAGGCAATCATCCTGATCGTGTCTTGGTCCACCTGATGGTTGTGGACAGTGCTGCATATCATCAAGAACTCCTGGAGGTGGAGATGGGGCTCCTCTGTCGCGAGTCCGTGGAAGCGGGGGAGTAGCTGCAAAGTGTTCGGGGGGAACTTGAAGTCCCCCACGATCGCTGGAAGTACTACCCAGTGGTGCGTCAGCGTCGATCCGGGGTTGTGTAACTCCCGCATCGGTCTCGGTGGTCCTCCGGCCGCTCCTGCGGCGGCTGCCGCTGCTGTGGCGGCTGCTGCTGCGGCTGCTGCATCCGCATCATCTGGGATCCTCGGTCCCTCTCTCCTCTGCTCTCGCTCTGCTCTCTCTGCTTGCATCTGCTCCATCTCTCTCCTCATGTCGAGCATAAATGCTCCCTGATCCCTCAGCTGCTGCTGAACGGTCTCTAACGAGGCAATCAGGGTGGAGTTGATCGCTCCCTGATCCAGTACGAAGTGCTCAGGCTGACGGGAGCGATCCTCAGAACTGCCGGCCATGACATCTGCAAAATCAAATGAGCCCAACTCAGGTGCTGTAAAATCCATCAATCTCTCCTCGGGCTCATGTCGCTCAGGTCTGAAAGAAAGGGGGTCGAGGGGGAACAGGGCGGAGTCGTACTCGGGCTCAGAGAGCTGGTCTTGGCTCTCGCGGGCCAACCTAGATGATTGGGTAGACGTGCCCGAAAGCGGTGCAGCCAGAGGCTGCCTAAGAGAGCGCCTACCCATCATCTCGATCTGGCGAGTGGTGCGGATGAGATCTGGAGAAACTATGATCACAATGCAAACCCCCGGTTCACCAACCCGACGCGAGCTGAAGACCGTGAAAGTTCGGTCAAATTATCTTGTCAATTTTTATTAGGTGAACACACAAGATATCAGAGCGCTTACGTGACCTGTTAGGATACCCGATGCTACCCCGACCGACTGGCCCGCACGGAAGAGTCGGTAATCAGTCGGGACTAGCACCGGAGGGCTCTACCTAGGGTGCGGGTCAATCTCTCGTGCATCCAAACCATACAATGAGGGGGTTGCTCTCCCCAAGACAAATTTTTATGGTGAATGTCTTTTAGGATCAATAGTGTTAACCAGTCCGAATTTTATGGTTTTTTTTTTAATATTTTTCAAATAAAAACAAACGGCCTAACGAATTTTTCGGTTCTCCTGGTTATTTAGTCCGAAACAGGGGGAGAAGATGAAAAAGCCGATGCACGATAAAATCAATGATGCATGCTGAGTAAGAAATGCGTACCTTGTCTCCAGCACTCTACATGCAAGTGATCCGCACAGAATTTAAAGACAGAAAAGTAAACTACCCTAAATGATGCAACGGGAAAAACCGAGTCCTAGATGAGCAATTTCTATCGCAGAACCGTCTAATCGGTCACCGACCTCCAAGCCAAAGGGTCCGGTCTTGGCCCACCCCTCCTCTGCCCGACAAATCGGGGGTAGGAGAAAGCACTTTACAGGGTGAGCTGCGGCACGTAGGCTACGAAGGAGATGAGTCGATTATTTTTATTAATTGATTATTAGTGAGTCCAATTAGCGCATTATAGGAACAAGCAAATAGTTAAGTGTGGGGACCCTACTAATTACGGCACAAGCAAGAGAAATTCCTAAGTCTAGGGGCTCGATGAAAACCGCGTAAACACCGGAAAAGGCAGTAAAAAGAAAAGAAAACCAAAACCGCGTAAAAAGCCGCGAAAAACCTAAGGGTCCCTCGAGCACACCGGTGCTCGGCAAAACAGACCTGCTAAGTGTTCAAGAGTCCACAAGTCCAGTCTGAGAGTTCCTGTATTATTACAATAATAATAATAAAAATAAAAACCTAATCTAACCTCACCCACTCAACTCTCTCTCTCTCTCTCGCTCTCTCCTGCGGCTTCGTAAAGAAGGAAGCCGCCTCCAAGTTCCTCGGTTGCACCGGCTCCTCGAAAGTCGCCTCCGCGGTCCTCGGGCCCTCGCAAGAGACAAATACAAGTGGTCAGACCAGAGTAATCAAATAATAATAAAGAGAATAAATGAAACTGAAAATGAGGGTATATATGCAAAAATACAAAATAAAATAAACACTCAAAAATAAAACAAAAATAAAAATAAAAGAAAAAGAAAATAAAACAAAATGAAACAAAAATAAAATATAAACAAAAGCCGCGAAAAAGCAGCGAGCTCTGAAAGAGCCGCGAAAAGCCGCGAAAATAAAAATGAAAATCAAAGTAAAACTACTAAGCCGTGCTCCTCAGCAACGGCGCCATTCTGTTGACCGAAAAATCCCCAAGTGACTAAGGCAATCAGGTGTCTAGATGGTCGTTGCGACCTCAATCACTCAGACTTGATCAATCAAGAAAAAATGAACCACTAATAGAGATAAAACAGATAAAATACAAAATAGCGGTCCTGCTATTGGATTAACCTGGTATAGCGACCAGGGTCGAACTCAAGGAGCACGGGTTGGCCTCTCGGCCTACGAAGTAGTAAAAAGAAATAAAATAAAAGAAGAAACTATTTTTAGTGGTTTTTAATTTATTTTATATTTTTTTTGGATTTTTAATGTATGAAGAAAATAAGAAAAACAAAGAAAGCACACACTTCAACAAATTATTTAAAGCACTAAAAATCAACCAAAAATTCAAACAAAAATATTTTTATGTGTTTTATAATTTTTAGTGTTTTTGGTGAATTTTTGAGAATTTTCTGATATTTATTTTATTTTCTAAGAATCAAACAGTGACTGAAATAAATGGTACTGTCCAGCCGAGCCAAAAAGGCCTAGATAAAATATCTAAGGGCCCGAAAATGGCTGGGAGGTAATTTTCCTGTAAAGAACACAAAATAAGGAAAATTTAGGCACCATTTTATTATTTTTGGGTTTTTGGATTAATTACTAGAATTTTTATAAGTTTTTAAGTGTTTTTCAATTTTTAGTGGTTTTCAGTAATGAAAAATAGCCAAAATTGGCTAGAAAATCAAACTAAGCAAAATAGACAGTAGCTAATTTTTGTGGAATTTTTAATTGAGTTTTAATATTTTTTTGGGGGTTTTAAAGTTAGACAGTAACAAAATTAAAGGTTTTTGATTTTTTAAAAATATCAAACGAAATCAAAAATGTCCTCAAAAATCCACGAAAATTTTACACCATGGCAGGAGCCATGTGTCCAATTTTCCTTGGATTTGGAGGTGTTTTGCTATTTTATTCAAAAATAAAGAGAGAGTACAGTGCACAGGGACCAAAGTGCAAATACCCAAAGTTCTGGGGGGTCTGGTGCAAAATACCCAGCACAACACGCGCCACGCGCGTGCCTGGGGCACTCAGGGACCCAAATGTAATAAAAATAAGTCCCGAGGACTTATTGGTAACAGGTACCAAAAGTCCAGGGGCCTATTCGCAAAATACCCAGCAAAACACACACATGTTGAAATAAATCACGCACAGGGTATAAATGCAAATAAACTAAAACTTTCATTCATTCAAGAACAACCAGAACTACAGGGGCCTCTATTGCAAATAAACCAGACAAACACGTGACGAAGCACGTGGCATACAACGCACAGGGGTATATAAGCAAATAAAATAAGCGCACAGGTCTCTATGCAAATAACCCTAAAACTAAACAACTAAACTCAATATTTACAGGACTAAAGCAAAATAAAATAAGAAAGGGGGCGTAAGTGTAAATACCCCTTATTAAATGCCGAAGGCCGGATGTGCGCCACGTAGCTGATCCAACGGGTGAGAGTGGTGGCGCCTTTGACCTCGAAACGCCTGGCCTGATCGAACGGCTGAGGGAGCTCCACGCGGAGATTGGACGGCTCTGGTGCTCTGGAGTCTAAACCCTCAAGTAACCAACGGCTGAGATCGACCCTCGAAGATCTGGCGGTGGCTGCAGCTCCGCGAACGGACGGATGTGATGTAATCTGGAGCGTCGAGGTCGAATCGAACGGCGACGGAGGATGCTGGAAGAACAGGTCCCCGGCGAGACTCGCCGGGCTCGGGTGTGCGCTAGGCTCCTCCTGGGAGCCCTCTGAAGATCGGAGAAGAAAGGTGGAGTGCTCCTGCGTCTGCCGGTGGGCTCCGATGATCCAGCTGAGCTCCGAGGAGCTCGGGCGAGGTCAGCGGAGCTGGGTCTCCTGGCCTGAATGACCAAAGCCCTCGGATGGGCTTGGTAGCACCTGCAAAGACCACCAAGAGACTCGCAGGTCAAGGGCAAATTGCCTCGACCCGGTTAGGCGTAGCGACAGTGAACTGTGGGTCGGAATGGCGAGCTCCGGCGAAGGGGGTAGACAGAGGAGCTCGACTCCCAGCTCCTGTGCGAGCAGGGTTGAATGGAGGGGTGAAGAAGGTGCGCGGGGAGATGGCGAAGGTGATGGTCGATTCCGATGATCGAACGGAGTGAGGGGATGGTCGGAATCAGCTAGGAACGGCGGCGGTGCGATTTGGGGGTAAATGGAAATCAGCGAAAAAGGAAAGCCTGAGGGGATACCTGGGTGGTCGAAGAGACTGGGGAGGAGCTGGGGAAGCTCCTGGTCATTGCCTCGAGGAGCGTCTCCCTCCGAGGCTCAAGCTCCAGCTGATGGCGGAGCGACGGCGGCGTAGCTCGCCGGATCGATGGCCAAGCTCCCTCTCCTCGCTTCGACAGGCTTAGACGCAAGCTGTCACTCTTGCGCACTCGCTGGAGCTCACTGGGGGTGGAGACAAGTGACCAAAGATGGAGAAATGAGGTGGCGGAGCTCGAGCTAAATATGAGCGAGGGTCCGGGAAGATGAGGTCGGGTAGGGCGTGGAAGCGCGCGGATCCCGAGGGTGCAGCTCCAGCGAGGGTGTCGGGTGAATCGCGAAGAAGTCGGACCCGGGGTTTGGGTGAATGGGATCCGGGTTTAATCACTAAAAATCCGAGAAGCGGGCTTACCCGCTAAGAACCGTGCAAAGTGGTCCTGGGGGGGTAGTTGACCGGGCGGTCAACATCCCCAGGACCCAATAGAAATCGGCCACGTGGCTGGATCTTGGAGTGAAATTAAGGGTAGCTAGGGGCCGATTTAGCAAAAACTCAAAACACAAAATATTTTTCTTTTATTTTTTCTATTTTTTAGTGATTTTTAATTAATTTTTGGAAATAAAAATAAGGTATATACATAGTATGTATTATATAGGTATATGTACACTATTAGGGTTTTTAATTTTTGATTTTTTTAATTATTATTTTTGTGCAATTTTATTCCTATTTTATATTTTATTTATTTTCATTATAAAATAAGGAATAAAAAGGTATTTTTATTTTATTTTTATTATTTATGTTCATAGGTAAAATAAATAAATATGTACATCTATATACATGGTATATGTACAATGTATTTTTGTATTTTTAATTTTGCTATTTTTATTTTGCTTTTGTTTTAATTGTTTTTATTTTATTTATTTACAATATATAATATAGACTATTCACAAAAATTATAAAAATTGATTTTATTTGTTTACAAGGTTAGAAGAGTGGTTTATATACATGGTGAAGGTGATGTTTTTGTTTCCTTTTTAATTTTTATATTTTTATCTTTTGTTTTAATATTTATAAATATGTACAAATATTTACAAGCATATTTTTGGTGAGGAAAATATCTTTATTTATTTACATACATATTTACACATGAGCCCCTATCTCCCTCTACTTTGGTTTTTATGCGGTCATGCCCATGTTGAGCCCTCCCTTGGGTTAGGTTGCTCAATATTTATTCTAAATATTTCCCTCTTTTTCTTTTTAATCTATATTCTTTTATTTTTGCACAAAAACATGCTAATTATAGGTTTTTACACAATGCATGCTTTTGGTAATTATTCCTATTTACACATATCTACATGCATTTGCAAAGGTTTTTGTAGCTAAAATATAAGAATAAAGAGTGATGAATGAGTATTCATCAAGCTACCCATCTTGGGATGCAGATGAGAGACTTTATAGGATTCCCAAGAGGCTAGAGGAATCAGGCAAGGGCACGCAACCCTAGGAAGATCCACGCCTTCCTAGGGATCTACGAGGGTCTTGGATCCAAGGAGAGACCACGGGCGAAAAATAAGGGCGAGGGGCTGCATGACCCGACCGGGGGAATTCGGAGAAAAAGGTCCGGCAATGGGGATCTGTGTCTGACGCTGGAAGAAGGAGCCATTAACCAGCGGTCAACAATCCAGCCGACCAATCAGAAAATCAGCATTTTCAAAATACTTACAAATTCAATAAAAAATAATAAATGATTTTAAATCAAAAAATGTATAAAATGAAAAATGTTTGTTATTTTTCAAACTATTTTATGTTATTTTTATTTATTTTTTTGAAAAAATAAATTAATCTATATACAGTATAGTGTATAATATATCTATGTATTTTGTACAATTATTTTTATTTTGTTATTTTTACACAAATACACCATTTTTTCTTTTTTATTTATTTACAACATAATTTTGAAGTACAAAATACTTTTTATTTTGTTTTTATTATTTATCTACAGATATATAATAAATAGAGTAGAAAGCATATATACATGTATTTTGTACAAGGGAGAGAGGATTTTATTTTTATTTTTATTTTATTTTTATGATTTTTATTTTATTTTTAGGATTATATACAAGGATGTAAAAAGAATCTTTTTATTATATTTTTTCTATAATAATTATTTATTTACACAAATGATATGTACAATATAGAGTAGGCCCTATCTCTTTCTACTTGTTTTATTTGGCGATCAGGTCAATGCTTGACCTTCTCTTGGGGTTTGGGTCACTCTGTATTTATTCTAAATACCTCCTTCCTTTTTCTTTTTCCGTTATTCTTTTATTTTTGCATAAATACATGCTAATTATGTATTATTAATAAATGCATGCATAATGCTAACTTATTGTATTTACATCTATTTACATGATGCTTTGCCAAGATAAATAGCTAAAAATAAAAGAATAAGAGTGATGATGAGGGATTCATCACTGAGCGACGACTACTTGGAGATTCTGGAGCGCCAGACGAGGATGGAAGCGGTGTTGATGCCGCTCATGATGATGATGACGATGGTGCTAAAGCCACCAAGTATGTTGATCCAGCCGACGGTATTGAGGCCGTCATGAGTCCAGATGCTGTAGGTGGTGCTGATGCCACTAATTTTCCTTCAGTTGTGTTACTTCCTTTTGTATCTCAGGACAATATCATAAAAATACAAAAAATGAGAAAATAGAAAAAAATAAAAATATGAATAAAGGAAAGGTTTCTGTATCTCATGTGAGTCCATCTGTGTTGCATGATGACCTTGGTATGGATTCTAGTATTCTACATGCACAGGAGCCTGTTCCTGACCCTCACCTGTTTGAACAGGGCCCCGCCATCCCCTTCCCTCAAGCACTCTACTTAGAAAAGGGGACCAAAAATGAAAATCCAAAAAAGAGTCACCAATTAGAGCTCAACTAGCCGATGATTGATCGATTCCAGATACAGCCGACTCTACAGGAGGCAATAGAGCACATCCCTCTCTTCTAGAAGAATTTGAGAGAGAAGACCACCGTCCGCATGAAGAGAAGGAACCACAATGCAGAGATCCTTGTGCTTACTCGTGCCACTTGCTTCGCCCTTCAGAACTGATTGCCAGCTAAGAGACCTGATGTAGGGGCTCCATATGTCAGATGCCATATACATGAGCAGTGATTCAATCGTACTCTATTAGACAATGGCTCTTCGATTAACCTCCTTCCGGAAGCCTTACTCGATCGATTCGAGTTTGGTCCTCTTCGTCAGAGCATAACAATTCTTCAGTTTGCTGAAAGATCTGTCAAGAGGAAGAAGGGGTTATTGAAGGACGTGGTTGTCACAATTCAGGGCCTGAAATTACCCGTGGACTTTGTTGTATTGGACATGGAGATCCTTGAGTCTGTGACAGATACCCCCATCATACTAGGATGCCCATTCTTGGCCATAGCCAAGGCGGTATCCGATCATGATAGCGAGAAGGTATACTTTAGCGTCGAGGGCGAAAGTGTACAAATAGAGATGATCGAGGAGACAAGAGCGAGAGATTCAGCCTGCTCCGAGAAGTCGAGTGATTCAGAGAAGATGACAGATGTAGAGAGAGAAATCCACCAGGAGTGCGACTTTGTCATCACAGATGATGAGGCAGTTTAGCAGACCCCGTATCACGAGCTCTTGTCATGCCATCAGACATTGCAGACTTACAAATTGTGGCAAAGGAGAGTTCGGAGATCACACTCTTGGCACAATGACACATCTGAGGCTGATGATCGTGGTCAGGATAGCGAAGAAGAGTATATTTCATGTTCTTCTGATTCAGATCCCTCAGATTCAGGCATTGATTGGGATGACTTTGATGATTATTTGCCATGTCTAATTCCTTCAGAGCTGACAGCTAGAGCGGAAAGCGAGCCAGCACAAATTACAAACACACCAACAGGGCTGCCTTCGTCAGATTCACAGATGCAGCGAGAGTTCTCCCATGCAGATCTAATAACCTTCACTTAGACATTTCAGAAGACAGATTTGCCAGCTCCCAGTTGTCCAGAACTGAAGACCTTACCGCAGTCGATGAAGTACAGATTCCTTGCAGGTGAGCCAGATATGTTCCCAGTCATTATCTCAACGGATTTGAAGGGAGATCAAGAATCTTATTTGATGGAGGTTCTTGAAAGAAACTGCAAGGCGATTAGATGGAGCGCAACTGATCTCTAGGGGATAAGTCTAGCCCTATGCTCCCACCACATCTATCTCGAAGAGGACATCAAGCCATCGTGTGAGTTCCAGCGACGGTTGAACCTGAATCTTCGAGATGTGGTCATGAAGGAGATATAAAAGTGGAGGAACATTGATTTTATCTACCCCATATCCGACTCCAAGTGGGTTTATCCATTACATGTAGTACCCAATAAGATAGGTATCACTATAATTTTGAGCGAGTCTGGAGAAGAGATAGCTACCCGGTTACCCACTTATTGGAGGGTCTGTGTGGACTATAGACGATTGAATCAGGCCACCAAGAAGGATCATTTCCCACTGCCATTTATTGATTAGATTATCGAGAGTGTAGCTGGGAAGAGTTATTATTATTTCCTTGATGGTTTCTCCAGATACAATCAGGTGGCCATAGCACCTGAAGACCAGGAGAAAACGACATCTACCTGTCTGTTTGGGACGTATGCTTTTAGGTGGATGCCCTTTAGTTTATGTAATGCCCTGGATACATTCCAAAGGTGCATACTTTCCATATTTTCGGACATGTTGGGTGACTATTTGGAGGTCTTCATGGATGACTTTTCGATCTATGGAGATAGGTTTGATGTTTGTCTTGACTGCCTAGACCGTATACATCAACGTTGTATAGAGGTCCATCTTGTATTATCTTTGGAGAAGAGTCACTTCATGGTGACTCACGGGATGGTGCTTGGCCATATCATCTCCAACAGGGGCATGGAGGTCGATCCAGCCAAGGTGGATATCATCAAGAAACTCAATCCACCATCCAATTTACGACAGTTGCGGTCTTTTTAGGACATATCGGTTTCTACCAACGATTCTTTCAGGATTTCAGTCGTATTTCCCGATCTCTTATTGATTTGCTAATGAAAGACACCGGGTTCATTGTAGATGATAGGTGTCTAGCGTCATTTGAGACTCTCAAGGGACTAGTTGTCGAGGCTCCTGTCCTTAAGTCACCTAATTGGTCTCTTCCATTTGAGATCATGACAGATGCTTTTGATTTTGTCATAGGGGCTGTGCTAGGATAGAGGAGGGATGGATTGTTGTATGCTATTCATTATACTAGCCAGACTTTGGATGCCGCTCAACGAAATTATATTGTGACTGAAAAGGAGATGCTAGTCGTAGTCTTCGCTTTGGATAAGTTCAGATCATATATTCTTGGATCTAGAGTGACTATATTTACAGATCACATCGCCATCCGATACCTCATGGAAAAGAAGGATGCCAAAGCCAGATTGACCAGATGAATCCTTCTACTTCAGGAGTTTGATATAGAGATTAAGTATAAGCCTGGAGTCAAGAATGTGGTGGTGGATCACCTCTCCCGTTTATAGAACCTTGAGGATTCTGATCAGATCACACCTATTATAGAGACCTTCCCAGACGAGGTGATTCTTGCTATCGCCTCGCTTCCATAGAATGCTGACATTGTGAACTATCTTGTCACGAGGAAAGTTCCACAAGGTTGGCCTAGACAACGACTTGAAACTTTCCTTGCGAAGGCCAAGTCATACCATTGGGAGGATCCCACCCTTTATCATGAAGGGGGGGGGGGGGGGATAGTGTCTGGCGTCGGTGTATTCCTCAGGAGGAGCACCATTGCGTCCTCACATACTGCCACAATCTTGAGGCAGGAGGATATCATTCTGGGAGGAGGACAACACAGAAAGTACTCCAATCCGACTTATGGTGGCCTACCCTCTTCAAGGATTTTGATGAATTCGTGAATACATGTACTGACTTTCAGAGGATGGGTACTTGTGGACAGCATGATATAATGCCGATACAGCCCATTCACTTTTGTGAGGTTTTTGATGCATGGGACATCGATTTCATGGGTCCATTCCCAAAGAGTCGGGGATTCGAGTACATCTTGCTTATTGTTGATTATGTGAGTCGTTGGGTTGAGGACATCCTCACCCGAACCACATATGCTAAGATCGTATGCATATTTTTGAGGAAAAATATCATTTCATGGTTTGGGGTACCTAGATTTTTGATAGGGACTCACTTTATAACGACAAGGTAAGGGCCCTACCTAACGAGTTCAGCATTGACCATCGAGTTGCCACTCCATATCACCCTTAGACCAATGGTCTTGCCAAAGTACCGAACCGGGAGATCAAACCGATATTGCAGAAGGTTGTCTGCCCAGACCGAAAGGATTGGTCACAACATTTGGACCTAATCTTGTGGGCATATAGGACTTCCTTCAAGACACCTTTGGGTACATCTCCCTTTTATCTCGTTTATGACAAGCCATGCCATTTATCTATAGAAATCAATCATAAGTCACTATGGCCAGTCACTGAATTATTATTGGATCCCAAGAGTGTAGGAGAGCAGAGGAAAGTCGAGTTGGCATTCTTGGAGGAATTGAGAGATACAACTTTTTCGAGTAGCCTAGAGTATAAGGAGAAAGTGAAGATATGGCATGATTCTCATATCAGCCATAAACAATTTGAGCCGAACCAGAGAGTATGGCTATTTAATGCTAGGTTGAGATTATTTCCAGGGAAATTGCAAAGCAAATGGAAGGGACCATACTTGGTCAGCAAGGTGCACGACAATAGAAGCATCGACATATCTGGGTTGTCATCTGCTTCCACCTTTCGTGTTAATGGTCAACGTCTGAAGACATATATCAATCATGATCCGCTAATCGTTGGCGTTGCCCCTATTCATTTTGCATGAGATGTGGTCTTGGACTCACATCATTTGCATCTCATGCCTAATTATCACTTTTCTTCCACAGATGTATAGATCCAGTTGTCCATATCACACATTATTTTTGTCTAATACCTCATTTTCATCTTATAATTATGTTATACTTAGGGTGTGCTTTAACCTAAATATGGGGGTGGGGGTTCAGACTAGTGATTATTCAGTTGATTCTTTTTACCTCTGTTTTACAGCCTATACTTATGGATGCTTTACCCTAAGTATAGGGGAGGTAAACCTTGTAAATCCTATCCCTCGGTTTCCCCCTTGTGTATAGACTTCTATACTTTGATCCTAAGTATAGGGGGATCACCGAGTTCTATTCATTATATTCTTTTATTCATCATTGCAGTATAGCCTTCTTTTCACTTCCCAATACTTAACACAAGTTATATCTTCCTTTCATCGCTCTGTGATTACTCTGAGGACATTGTTCAAGCTAAGTATAGGGGTTGTCGTATATATTGTATATATACTTTAGCCATAACTCGTACTTTGTTTGAGTGTGTTAATAAAATAAAATGACTAAAATTCACTACACTAAAAATCACAAAATTTTTTAAAATTTTTGTGCATAGTTGTTTGTAAATAGCTTTTGTAAAAAAACTATTTTTTGTATAAATAATTGTAAAAATGTTTTGATTGTAAAATGTTTATAAATATTTTTGTATCAAAATTATGTATATAGTCCAAAGTTTTTGATAAATGTTTGGAAAATAAAAGTTTGCAAAAAATTGGTTATAAATGTTTGTAAATGTTTGTAAATATTTTACAAAACGTTCCCTTCTTCCTTGCATTCAAAATTTTTCATAAAAAATGCATATTTTGAAAAATCACACAAAAAGAGTTTTGTACATAATTGTTTACATATCCTTCTCAATCATAGTTGACATTTAAACTAGTCTAGAATTAAATTGGAAAATGGAGCTTGGCTAAGACCTTAATCCACTTAACTTCAGAGAGACTATAGGATTTGGGGTTAAAACGTTTCAGGTCCATGACTTAATTCTTTGAGTCCACTAGTCTATGTTCACATGGCATCATGAGGAGCCTAAGTAGAATACTTAACAATGCACGCATGACTCTCAGAGACTATGACATTACTTGGACACACACCTTACACGGAGTTCAACATGGAGGAGGTGGTGAGGAGGCAGAATTCATTGGCTTGGGGTATCATACGAGGGTAGTACTTCCAGGCGGAACCTCTCGTCTTCCTCTAGGGAGGGATTTGCATCTCAACCTGGTCTAGTGGCATTGAGGTCTAAAGACATGAGTCTGTGGGTTGCAATAATGTTTCAAAAGAGGGATAGTCTACTGGCTCAAGAGGAAAAACTCCTTATGTACATGCTGCACCATGTAAATATGTTGTATATATGCACATTAAAAAATGTGCAAAATCAAGAAAAACTCCAAAAAGAAGTGGACATGCCTGATTGAAATAAAATGCCTGCCGGAGTGTATATAGTGAATAAGAAAAGCTTATGTATTCCACCTTCTCATCTCATGGAAGCTTGCACTGGAGCTACACTGGCTTTCCAAGGGATACATGGCTACACTGGTCGCGGTCCATTCTCTTCTTTCCCCTCTTCTTGAGCTGGTTGAACTTGAACTTAGAAGGGAATACCCTGCTCCTCGAGGAAAGAGCTGCTAGACGAGGGAATTAGAGTTACCTTGTTGAGGGAGGTTGCTTCTTTGTCATTTCTGAGGTGAGGAGCTACATATCACTTACACAGTACAAGGAAAGATGCATAGTCATTAGAGTTTGCGTATGTAGATTTGTTCTGACATGGTTTATTGAGGAGTCTTGACCACAGAACTATGGAACTCAGAGGCTGTTGAGTCTTAAACTGTTTTCCCAATAAGGTTCCGACAAACTAATAATCCATAGATCTTACGAGCTCTATACTCCAATTTAATGAAGATAAGTTTAATAATCAACCTTGATTCTTTTTCTTTTCTTTTGGTTTTCACTTCTTTTTCAAACAAATGTTTGCTAAGGGATTAGCAAAGGTAAAGTATAGGGGGTGATGAATCCATGATTCTCACTCTTTATTTTTTATTTTAGCTCTTCTTTTTGGCAAAACACCCTGTAAATACCTGTAAAATAAATAACTTAGCATTTTGCATACCCTTGTTAATAATGCATAATTAGCATGTATTTTGCAAAAATAAAAGAATAAATGAAAATAAAAAAGAAAGATGCATTTAGAATAAATACAGAGTGACTCAACCTCAAGAGAAGGTCAAGAGTTGACCTGATCGTAAAAGAAATAAAGTAGAGAGAGATAAGGTCTACTATGTATTGTACATATCACCTATACTTGTACATATTATTTATTTGTTTATTTTTGATAAAATAATATTATTTTATACACTTACACCCTTGTATATAGCTTTAGAAATAATATAAAAATAAAATAAAAATTATAAAAATATAAAAATAAAATAAAAATAAAATCATCAAACCTTTGTTCAAAATACACATGTATATACTACATTAACTATTTATTTTATACCCTTAAATAATTTATAAAAAAATAGAAATTATTATATACTCCTAAAATCATGTTGTAAATAAATAAAATATAAAAAAAATTACTTTTGTATAAAATAAAAATACATATACATAATACATAGGTATATTATACTTGTATATAATACTATATACTCTATATAACATAATTTAATTTTTTTATAAAAATAATTAAAATTCATAAAAAAATGGTTTGAAAAATAAAAACATTATTTACTATATACATTTTTTTATTTTAAAGCCATTTAATATTTTTTTATATATTATTCTTTTATTTATGTATATCCTTGATTGTGATTGGTCTAGCTGAGATTGTTGACCCCGGTCAACGTCCCCTTCCCAACCAGGTCGACCCGATACTTCGTCACCAGAGCATCTTCTCCCCATTTTCTCGATCGAGCCCGGTCTCTATCTGCCTCAATCCCTACGCCCGATTACACTCCAACACTTCAGGACCCTCGCGGATCCCTAGGTGCAGTCGGATATACCTAGTATTCCGAGCTGCTCGTTGATCTTTCCAGACCCTTGGCTTGCATATAAATTGTCTCTTCCGCCTCCTGCGCACGATAAATCATTCCTTGCACCACCACAACCCTCTACTCTCCTTCAGGAAGGTGACAGCTTCCCAGAGGTGCCCTTGGAGCGTAGTTTGGAGGTCCTCTTGAGCATAGCTCGTTGCGACACCGGAGAGCCGCCACGAGAATCCTCCTAGGCCAGCCACACCCGGGTTGAGGCAATAACCCCCTTCTCCTCTTCGCTTGGAGCCCCTGATTTCGTTTGGACCTCTAGGTAACTTCCTTATCCCTTGTGCTTTCCTGTTCAATCTGATCTTTCCGTTCAGCGCCGCTGCTAGTTCATCTGCTCCGCTACCTTGGTCGGAGCCCCCATCGATCGGCGTCGTGACTCATCCCACACCTTCTCCCGCAACCTGATCCCCCTCAACCTCGCCCATCATAGCTAGATTGAGGTCTAGAACTCACCCACTTCCTCCCGCATCGATCGACATCGTGACTCATCCCACACCTTCTCCCTCAACCTGATCCCCCTCAACCTCGCCCATCATAGCTAGATTGAGGTCTAGACCTCCATCTCCCGCCTTCACCGGAGGGTGTACACCATTCCCAGTCGCTTCTTTGGCTTTCCTTGCACAATAACCCTGGTCAAAGCTCGGTCTTCGAGCTGTGAGTATACTCTGCAGATTGGGACGCACTCAAATAGCCATCTGGAGCATCCTCTGCTCAGGCGGAGCTACTCCAGCCGGACCATCTTCTCCTCGCTCATCCACCGTTCATTGATAATCAAGGAAATCGGAGGGTAGTATGGTTTCACAAGGCGAAACCGCAATCGGTGTATTGACCGCTCAAAAATCCCTAATTAGTCAACAATGAACCCACAATCAAATCAATCAAATAATGAGAAGCTAATGTGGAGTCAAATTTATTTTAACTCTACAAGAAATGTGTATAGTGCAAGTATGTAGAGTGTCGAACACAGGGAGCAGGCAGGATAGATCAATCAAGGTGTGTGTGTGTGTGATATGTGATTGAGTGTCTACAAGTATGCAAATTTTTGTAGGTTTTTAATTTTTAAATTTTTTATTTAATTTTTAATTTTGTATTTTTGTATTTTGAATTTTAATTTACTGATTTTATATTTTCTTTTTATATTTTATATTTTTTATATTTTTCCAATAATTAAGTATATATACAATATAAGAAAAGAGAGGATAAGGTATTTAAAAAATATACAAAAATAGTCAAAAATTAGGAAATAAAAAGTTTTTGGGCTTTTTATAATTTTATGATGTTTTTGTGATTTTTGGGGATTTTTCTGAATGTTTTTAGTATTTTTAAAAGTTAAAATACAAGAAAACAGTGAATTAGACTATTGGCCGAAACTAAAATGAGGATTAAAATTAGAAATCAGAGTCTAAAAATCCTCAAATTAATTTTAAATAAAAGAGAATAAAATAAGGAAACTACAGAACCTGAGTTTGCATTTTTAGGCTTTTTCTAGGATTTTCTAGATTTTTATGAAGATATTTGGGGTTTTCTAATATTTAAGGTTTTCGTTTTGAAATTATTAATGATTTTTTAGACTAAAGTTAAAAGACACTAAAATAGACCTAAAGTAGGTTTTTTTGGAATTTTTCAAAAAGATTTGATAATTTTTTGGTATTTTCTAATACAAACAGTAGTAAAGATGCATGTTTTTGATTTTTTATAAATATTAAAATGCAATAAAAATGCAATACAAAAATATGGCATGAGTCTACAACTAAGCAGGAGCTTATGCTATTTTTTTGGTAATTTTTGGGGTTTATATATGCATAAAATAAATACAAACAACAAAGAGAAACTACACTACTAGCAAGGGCATATATGTAAATTTCAGAACATCCAAGGGCCGCATTGTAATTTTCACACAAAATATTCAACTTAATATTGCAGTTAATGGACTAAATACAAATATCAAGACCCGCGGGGGTGCACCTGCAAATAGCCCAACCAAGCGCGTGACTAGCACGCGCCTGGGAAGGACCTGTATGCAATATTTCTAAAAGACGGGGGCCTTGATGCAAAATACATGAAAATATTACACTGCAAATAGAAGTTCCTGGACTAGGGTGCAATAAGCAAACCCTAAGGGGGGTCCCTCGCAAAATGCCCTTCACCTCACGCGCACAGGCACGTGAGGTGACGTGACGGAGGACCTTTTGCAAATACTGAGAAGTTCAGGGGTCTACGTCTAAATATTACAAAATTGATTTAACAATAGATGAAAGTTTGAGTTCTATTTAATAAATACAAAAATATCGTGGGTGAAGTATGCAAAATACCCACGAAGGGGCGCGATCCAACGATGGAGATGCGTTTACTTATACACGTGTCAGCTCCTCCGCTCGCGATGACGCTTCGGATCTGACGCTTGGGATTAGATAATCAAGGATGATCGGACGGTTGGGACGTGTCACGATCTGACGGTGGCTGCATCTTCTGGAAACACCCTTAAAATCTGACGGCTACGAAGGGCCCTCGATGAACTGGGATGAACTCGCAGGGAGGCGAGTTTCCCCAGCATCGATCACCCTCCTCCGCCGCCCGGTGAAGCTCCAAAATGGTTCCCGAGACTCCTGCAATGGTCCTCGATGTGCTGGCCACTCCAAAAATCCTCAGCGATGGCCGAGGGGCTCGCGCGAGGTCGCCGGAGCGGAAGGGCTCCAGGTACCTCTGTCTCCTCCAAGATGAGCTCCAGATGCGAGTTGAGGCACAAGACCTGCAAGAGAAGAGTGAAGGCGTTGGGGGCAAACTGCCCCGACCCCGCAAGGAGGCGAAAATGGTGGCGAGCGGTGAATATGGCGTGGCCGGAGGTACGCTCTGGCGAGGTATTTGGGCTGGTGATTCAATGGTTCTCGATCGAAATGGGGGACACCAGTAGATGCCTAAGGATAAGGGGAACAGAATGCGAAGAAAAATAGAGAAGAACAAACACCTCAAAGGTGTACACCTGAGGTAGAAAGTACCTCGACGGCTACGTGGCCGGAGGTGGCTGGAACTCGCCCAGATCCACGACGATTCTCCTCCTTAGTCAGCTAAATCCGGAGCTGTCACCTCCAGGTCGCAAAAACACACGAAAGAGGGAGAAGGTCGGGACAAAATGGGGTTGCAGCCTCCTGGGAGCTCCCTCGAGGTGCTGGCGGGTCCAAAATACCTTGGCGATGGTCGAGGTTCGCTGGAGACACGGGCGGAGCTGGTGGAGCTTCGTGGCCTCCGGCGAAGGTCAAAATGACCCCCAGGTGATAGTTAAGGTCCGAGTACCTGCAAATAAAGGGTGAGAGGGTCCAGGGAAAAGTGTCTGGACCCCACGGAGTGGAGGTGGCGGCGTGAAGCGGCGAAAGGAAGACTCGGCCGGAGGTGCACTCCGGCGAGGTGGTCGATTGAGCGATTGAGTGGGTGAAACGCGAAGATCTTTGAGGCGAAGTAATCCTAAGACTAAGGAGAAGAAAATGCACAAGAAATAAAAGGGGAAAGAGGCTGCCTCGATGGCTTGAGCCAGAGGGATATACCTCAACGCCGGCGGTGGTGGCGGAGGTGATTGGAGCCACCTTGGGCTTTGCTCGACCGGCCTGAATTGCTCCAAGAGAAGCTGTCACCTTCCTGGAGTGATCGGGCACAAGAGATGGGAGATAAACCTAGAATGAGTGGTTCAAAATTCAAAGGGAAGTCAGGGGTGCACTATATGGAGTTTGACTCTGTGGTTCTGGTGCTCCAAAGATCGAGGACGATGGCTCGAATAGCCGCTCCTCGGTCCTAGGAGAGCCTAGGGCGTGAAAGAGGGTTCATCGAGGGACAAAAGTCCTTCAGGGCTTGACATGAATAGATGCATGTTTTGACCTCGAAAAAATCGAGAAATAGGGGGCGCAACGAGGTCTGACACTGGCATAGAGGAAAGGACGACCAGTTGACCGAGGTCAACTGGGGCTGGCACCTGGTTGGTCCACGTGGACCAACCAAGAAAAATCCCTAGAAATTATTTTGGAAAATCGATTAAAATAGATAATGAATTAATTAATTTTTTACTATTAAATAAAAATGTTTATTATTTTATAAGGTATTTTATTATGATTTTTAATTATTTTTATGAGGTGTAATTTTATAAGTTCCCTGTTATACCCTTTATAGGTATATTATCTATATATTTTATTAATTTATTTTTATTTTGTGTTTTTAATTTATTTATTTTTGTTTATTATTTTATAAATTTGTAAAATACTTTTATACACTTAATTATATTTTTATTTTATTTTTCTGATGTGATTTCTATATTTAATAAAATAAAAGAATTAATACTGTAGGTATGTATATAGCTATTATACCTATGTATATGATACATATAAGTGTTTTATTTTGTGTTTCTTTTAGTTTTTATTCTGATTTTAATATCCAAATGTATTATAAGTAATATTTACAAAATTAAAAGATATAAAATTATGAAAATAAAGAAGAATAAATAAATTGAATATTTTAATTTGTACAAGTATACAATAGGGGTCCAAAACTCAACTTTCAAACCACAGCTCCGCCAAATGCGAAACCACTTCCATTAAATAGATTATTTTAAATTATATACAATTAAAGGTGATTTTGATGCATTTGGAGTTTTCATTTGGGAGATACAAGTCTGGGAAGTTTGGATTCTGGAATTTATTCAGATCATAACTTTTTATCTGTACATTATTTTTAAGTGAAATCAATTTTGTATTTTTATTTATTTAATTATCTATAACTTTCATGTACAAAGTTTCTTTGTTTGAGTATAAAAAGTGGAACCAAAAATAGGTCTCAAAATGAATAAAGAATGAATAGAATCTTCACTGTATTTTGGCCCTTATCTCCCCCTACTTTATTCCTTGTTGACCTATTCATCAAGATGCCTAGGTCTCGGGGTTTCGGGTCATAAAATATTTACAATATTTTATTCTTTTTCTTTTCTTTTATTTATTCTATAATTTTGGCTTTAAATAAAATATTTTATACACTATTTACATGCACATGCATGAATGCTAAAATGCTGGAATTAATTAATTTTACACGCATTTGCTAGGGTTTTTGAGGCCAAAATGATAGAATAAAGATGATAAAATGTGGATTCATCATTCATCCACCACATCGGACCAGGCCATTCAACGCGGAGAGCTTCCACGACATTGTCGGACCCTCCAGGCCCTTCATCGAAATGTCGAACTTCCTCCCTCGCCCAGTTGAAGCTCGCATGGGGCTAGTTTGTCTGGCATCCCTTGTTGCCATCCGATCTGGCGTAGCCTGCCAGTTTTGATTTGAGCCGTACGTCGTTCCCTTTTCCAGAACCGTCATATGTGCTCAATAACCGTCAATATAGACCGTAAGCCTGCGCCACTTTCATGAGTCATCAGATCCCTTTGCTAGGGTTTATCAAAGTCGTCCACCTCCACCTGCTTGTGTGTGCGCTACGTGTCCTCAGGGTATATTTCACATTTTATCCCATAAGTTTTTACTTTTATATTCAGTCCTCTAAATAAAATATGTAGTTAAGTATATTTACAATTTAAACCTCAAACTTTGTGGTATTTACAGTTTAGTCCCTCAAAGTCTGAAGCACGTGTATGCTCGCGTGTATTGTGGGTTATTTGCATTTTATACCATGGACTTATCTGTTGTTATTAAATGAATGTTATCATTTTAGAAATTGCATTTATACCCCTATGCATACATTATTAAGCATGTATGTGAATTGAGTGGGCTTTTTGTGGAATCAACCCGGGACTTTTATATTGTGTTACCTAGTGAGTCCAGAAATTTAAAGTATTTACAAAGAGGTCCCTATGAACTGTTATTAATTGTATGCTTTGTATTGGACTTAATAAATATTAAATTAGTTCTAAAAATCACCTAAAAAATATTATTAGCTCATGCTAGTGTGCAGTTCTTATTGTGATTATGTTGGATTAATTTGATTGCATTTTCTATTTTTGAATATTCAAAAACCCTTAAAAACGTCCCTGTTTACCTTATAAAAATCCTAAAAATTCGAAAAATGCTTTAACAATTCCATAAAAATCACTGTGAGTGCCTTTTATTTGTTTTAATTTCTATATTAATTTTGTTTGAAAATTCATTATAAAAACCCTAAAAATATCAAAACAACCAAAATCTTATAAAATCAAAGACAAATCTAAAAAATGCAATTTTAGTTTTGTTTGTAGCCTTATACTTCTATTTTATCATAAAATTACTGATCATGACCTTAGGGCATTTTAGTTATTTTTAAATTGCAATATGGTCCTGGATATGCACTGTTTTGATTTTTGATCATTTTATTTTTATAAAATCACAAAATCATTTAAAAACCCTATATAAATTTGAAAAACACTTTAAACCCCAAAAAACTCAAAAATGATTTTACTCTAATTTTCTGACTATTTTTGGTTATTTAGAAAATCTAAATAGATCATTGTGTTTGTTTCCTTTTATTTTTGTGCTTGTTTGCCTTTTATTCAAAAATTAAAAATTTGCAAAATCAAAAACCACTAAAAATACTTTTGTTTTGAAATTTGACTACTTCGTACTTTGCTCGTGCTCCTTGGGTTCGACCCTGGTGGCTATAACAGGTAAATGAAAACAATGAACCACTTACGTACTTTTATTGCTCGATTTTCCTTGAGTGAGTTTTATCTTCTCGTTGATTGCGCTTAGTGATTTCGGTGACAACAACCCTTAATTATTTACATACTTAACCTGAGTTGTTGGGAGTTGATGAATCCCTATTCATCACTTTTTATTCTTTTATTTTTGCTAATTATCTTGGCAAAGCATCATGTAAATAGCTGTAAATAAAATAACTTAGCAATATGCACGCATGTGTTAATATTACATAATTAGCATGTATTTGTGCAAAAATAAAAGAATAAAGAATAAAAAGAAAAAGAAGGAAGTATTTAGAATAGATACTGAGTGACCTGAACCCCAAGAGAGGGCCAAGCAGTTGCCTGATCGGCAAATAAAATAAGTAGAGAGAGACAGGGCCACTCTAGCTTGTATGTATGTATCATGTGTGTAAATAAATTATTTTTTACCAAAATAAAAATATGTTTTTACTTCCTTGTATATACTTCTAAAAATTAAATAAAAATAAGTAAAATAAAAATATAAAGAAAAAACTCTCTCTTACTTGTACATAAGACATGTATATATATCTTCTTCACTATTTATTTTATACTGTAAATAAATAATAAAAATAAAATAAAAATTATTTTATATTCCCAAAATTATGTTGTAAATAAATAAAATATAAAATTGGGGTATTTTTGTAAAAATAATAAATTAAAAATAATTATACAAAATATATAGGTATATTATACATGTATATAATACAATATATTGTATATGAAGTAAGTTATTTTTTATAATAATAATTAAAAATCATAGAAAAATCCCTTGAAAAAACATAAACATTTTTATTTTTATTTAGTTTCTAATTACATTCATTTTCTATTTTTAAATTATTTATCTTTCATTTTCCTAGCTATTTTGTCATGTAGCGGGCTTCGTCCTTATTCTAGCCCGCCCGTGATTGGTCCACGTCGGAATGTTGACTCGAGTCAACCCCTCTTCCAATGCTTGACCCGTCCCGATCTCTTTGCCAGACCTTCTTCTCGAAATTCCCTAGCTCGGATCGCATGCCCGTTTGCTCCGAAACTTTGCCCATGTCTTCCCCATGGATCCAAGATCCTCGCGGATCCCTAGGGAAGCGTGGATCCTTCTCAATTCGCGCACCCTTACCCAATCTTCCCATCCACCTGTGACTGCTATAAAGTCTTTCATCCGCCTCCCCAGATCAGCAGCTCGTGCCTCACACCCTCTCGATACCCTAGAAACCTTCATCGTAGTGACAGTCGTCTGAAGAACCATCTGGTGGTCGATTCAGCGTAGTGACGTCGACGCTCCCCCTTTGTGGCCGGAGATCCACCGCGAGAAGCCTACCTCGCCTTCCGCCGCTTGGTCGAGGCAATAACCCCGACGTCCACCTTCAACAGGAGCTTAGGAACATATCTCGACCTTCAGGTAACCCCTTAGTCTTTCCTAGCTCCACATTTGATCAAATCTTTCGTTCGTTCTCCGCCTTCACTCTGCCAGCTCCAACCAGCCGGTCGGAGCTCCTTCACGTACACCCAACCATTTCGATAATCGCATACGCTCACCCTCTGTCTTCCTCCGCAACCTGACCACCCTGATCGTCGTCTGTTTTGCTGAGATTAGGTTTAGGATCTCCTCTACCACGTCCGCCGGAGACCGACCCCCATCCCCCACCGCTTCTTTGGTATTCAGTCCTAATAACCTAGACCGGAGCATAGATCCAAGTCAGAGCTACTCGTTGCAGGTCTTGTCGCATGCAAGGAGCCTCCAAACCACCCTCTCCTAGGCTCGCCGGAGCAGCTCCAGGTCCCCTCCACCGTCAAGTCGATCCAAACGTTGGAGCTTCCATCCAAGCCATTCACCTGACGCGGACTCGTCCCACGATCACTCCGGTGCCGGCTGATCCTCCATCGAGGTTGAGGATCTTGTCCTCAGCTCCGGCGAAGTTCATCCAGATGTTGTTCTTTCAGCCGAGTCCTGCGCCATTGGATCGACGTCGCCCTCTAGTTTCGATCTCGCCATCCATCCAGGAGACATGTCAGACCATTAGATGTCAGATCTAATGGCCCCGTACCTTCCACGTTCCCGACCAGCCGATATCGTCAGATCTGACACCCGACGCCTGCAGATCCGCACGATCTCACCTTACCAACGACCGACACGTGGCCTCCCACGCTCGACTCATGTGCACCGAGGGTATATTGCTCTTTTTCCCCTACGTTTATTTTACTTTATGTTTGAGTTTATAAAATAAAAGTTATAGTTGGACCTTTTTGCAAAATAGTTCTTGTAGTTTCAGTTATTTGTAGTTTAGTCCTTCCAGTTTGGAGACATGTGCTAGGTCACGTGCATAGTGGCGTATTTGCACTTTTTATCCAGAAACTTTTCCTGTGTTATGCTTTGAATGAATGTTTTTCAAATTTGAATATATACCCCTATGAATGCTGATTTGGCCCATGTGCGTATTTTATTGTTTAAATTGCAGATTTGATCATGTGCCTTTTATGCGTGTTATATTTTGGTCCTGAAACTTAAATAAATTACTTTTAGGTCCTTGTAACCTGTGTATGTTGTTTTTAATTAAATAAATACCAAAACTACTCCAAAAATTCCAAAAAATTTAGACATAGCTAATGTTACTATGTTTTGGTAATTTTTATGACATATTTTTATTTTATTTGGTATTTTCTAAAATTCAAAAACCCTAAAAAATGTCATTGTCTATTTTCTAAAATCAATTATAAATATAAAAATACTTTTAAAAATTCCCAAAAAATAGTTTTGTTTGTTTTGCCGAGCTTTAATTTCTGTGATTTTTGTTTCATTCCCTTTTATAAAACATCTAAAAATTAAAAAAAGACTAAAAACTTTGTAAAAATTATTAGAAATTCTCTAAAATAAAGAAAATGTGCTTTCAATTTCTGAAGGTAGATTTTATTTTATATTTTCACATAAAATTGTTGCCAAGATTTTATAGGCACTTTGAATATTTTTAAAGTGCCCTTTCATCTCGGCTGCACACTGTTTGTATTTTTTTCTCTTTCTTTTATTTTTAGAGAATTATATAAAAATCAGAAAAACACCATAAAATTCCCAAAAACATATGAATGTTTTAAAAACATAAAAATATTTTTGTTTTGAATTTTTGAGTAATTTTAGGCCTTCAAATATTTGACTGAGTGTAATTTGTGCCCTTTCTTTATTTCTTTTCTTAATCGAAAATTATATAAAAAATAAAAAAAAATTAAAAACCACCAAAAATTCCTTTCTTTCTTGGACTACCTGACTACTTCGTAGGTTTCATTCCGTGCTCCTTGTGTTCGACCCTGGTGGCTATACCAGGTTAAATAACTAGCAAGATCGCTTGCCTCGTTTGTATTGTTGATTGATTCCGTCGGTGGTCTACTTTTTCTCGTTGAGCCCGGTTCGAGTGGTTGAGGTCGCAACAACCTTTGATATCACTTAACCTTAGTCCCTCGGGCTGCTCATCAGAATGGTGTCGTTGCCGGGGAGTTCGACTGAGTAGTCGATTTTCCATTTTGATTTTGATTTTGTTTTCTTTTTCTTTTTATTTGATTGTCTCTTTTCCTTTATTTGCTTTTTATTTTTTTTATTTATTTTTCTTTATTTTTATTTTTATTTTTTATTTTTTATTTTTTATTTTTTATTTTTAACTGTGATCTGACCAGTTTCTATTTCTCTCTTTCTTGCGAGGGCATGACGAGCGAGGGCGGCTATCGTAGGAGCGCTGGAGCACCCGAGCGAAGCGGAGGCGGCTCGTTTCTGCATTGAGCCACAGGAGAGCGTAGGAGAGGAGGAGCAGAAGACTAGGAGGACTTGCAGACTTTATTTCATGTTTTATTCCATTAATATTGTAATAATACAGGACTCAGATACTTGGACTTGGCAGATTATCGGGTCTGTTTCGCCGAGCACCGGTGTGCTCGGAGGACCTCACCACGGTTTTTCACCGGTTTTGATTTCTTCAAATTTTCTTTTATTTTGATTCTCGAAGATTTTGGCCCCTAGACTCGGGATTTTATTTTGATTGTGACATAATTAATTAAGGTCCCATCCCTAATTATATTGCCTGCACCTATAGATCGCTAATTGGACTTAATTAATTAACTCACAAAGAAAAGGCTAATTTGGTCAACTGAGAGGTCACGTGCCGCTAGAGGCCATATACAGCGCTGATAGGATCCGTTGTGGCGGACACCGATCGACATCAGAGACCGAACTCCGACCTCTCTTGTTGACCTATTAGCTACTGTTCTTCTCGAGTAGAAATTTTCTGTCTAATGTTGATTTCTTCTTGCATCATATAGGTAGTTTTAATTTTGTATTTATTTTATGCGTGGATCACCCTACATGTAGAGTGCTGGCGTCAGGTATGCATTTCTGACTTTGCATGCATCATAGTGTTTGACCGCGCATCAGCTTTTTCGACTTCTCCCTCTGTTTTTGGACTTAAAATAATCAGGAGAATTAGAAAATTCGTTAGGTGTTGTTCATATTGAAAAATATCTAAAAAAATAAAAACCATAAAATTAGAATGGCTAAACACACTTGACCCTAAAAGACACCTCATTGAAAAATTTATCTTGGGAGAGCAATCCCCTCATTGTCTTATTTGGATGAGCGAGAGAGTGACCCGCACACTAGGCTAAAGCCATATCCGACCTATTTTCAGACTACTAGTTTTGAGTTAGTCATTCTCCAGTGAGAATCTCTCTGGTTTCTGGTAAAGCAGGCCACGATATCCTTAACAGAGCGAGTTGATCGGGTACCCAGTAAACGGTCTGCAACTTGTACTGGCTGGGAAAGATCTAGCCTTGGGATCAGGACAGTCTCCTGAGAGCGTTGGATTCCTAACAGCTCGCTTAATCGCTCTGATAGACTGATTTATTACCTAATAAAATCGACAAGATAAAAGACCGAACCTTTACGATCATCAGCTCAGCGTGAGTAGGTGAATTGGGGGTTTGCTTTGCTTGATCTTATGTGTTTTCCAGATCTCATCCGCCTTCACTCTCCACATCACGATGATGGGCCGGAGGTCCCTTATGTAGCCTTTGAGTGCACCTCTTTCGAGCACTCCACCTCACTCATCTAGGTTGGTTCGCGAGAGCCCAGACCCGCTCTCCAAACCCGAGTTTGACTCCACCATGTTCCCCCTCGACCACCCTTCTACCAGTCTTGAGGTGCTCGAGAAGAGACCGCAACAGATATTCATTCATTTGACGACACCTGAGTTCAGGTCTTTTGCCTTTGCAGAGACCATGGCCAGTAGCGAGGAGTGCACCGATGGACCCGGCTAGACCCACATGTACGTACTTGATCAGGGTGCCATCAACAACACCCTGTTAGCCTCCCTAGAGACCATGCAGCATCAGATCAGAGACCAGGGGGCTTTCATGGCCGATATGCGTAGGGAGATGAGCCTGTGAGCAGACAGACATGAGCAGAACAGAGCCGGTGGAGGAGGAGACATTCCTGAGGGATGCGATCCAGATGAGCCAGTGCAGCTAGAAGCACCAGCACGCCCGATGAGAGAGTTGCACTACCCTGGTGCGACTCTGACACACCGATGGATCCAGCTGCCTGCCATTCTGGGAGACTTCAAGCTCCCCCCTTAGACCATTCAGTTACTGCCCAGATTTCACAGGCTAGCCACCGAGGAGTCGTACATCCATCTCCAGGAGTTTGAGATGATTGATGACAGGCCTGAACACTCGGGTATAAGGTACTAAATAGGTCGTTGCGACCCAAGCGATCAGACGATGTCAATCAAGAAAAATGAACCACTAATATCAGTAAAATCAGATAAAACCAAAGTAGCGGTCCTGCTATGGGATTAATCTGGTATAGCACCCAGGGTCGAACTCAAGGAGCACGCGTTGGCTGAGAGGCCTACGAAGTAGTAAAAAGAAAGAAAATAAAAGAACAAAATACTTTTAGTGGTTTTTAAATATTTTTATATTTTTTTTGGATTTTTAAGTAATTAAGAAAATAAAGAAAAGCAAAGAAGGCACACACTTCAACAAATTATTAAATGCACATAAATTCAACCAAAAATTCAAACAAAAATATTTTTATGTATTTTATATTTTTTAGTGTTTTTAGTGAATTTTTGAGAATTTTCTGATGATTATTTAATTTTCTAAAAATCAAAAGGTGACTGAAATAGAGGGTACTGTCCAGCCGAGCCAAAAAGCCCTAGATAAAATATCTAAGAGCCTCAAAATGTCCTGGAGGTAATTTTCCTATAAAGAAGATGAAACAAGGAAAATTTAGGTACCAATTTTATTATTTTTGGATTTTTAATTTATTTACTAGAATTTTTATAAGTTTTTATGTTTTTTTTCAATTTTTAGGTGTTTTAGATAATTAAAAATAGCCAAAATTGGCTAGAAAATTAAACACATCAAAACACACAACAAACAAATTTTTTGTAATTTTTAAACACTATTTAATATTTTTTATGATTTTTTTAGCTAGACAGTGAAGAAAATGAAGGTTTTTGAATTTTTAAAAATAACAAACGAAATCAAAAATGTCCTAAAAAATCCACAAAAATCCTACACCATGGCAGGAGCCATGTTTCAAATTTTCGTTGGGTTTGGAGGTGTTTTGATATTTTATTCAAAAATAAAGGACGGGCACTGTGCACAGGGACCAAAGTGCAAATACCCTAACTTCTGGGGGGTCTGGTGCAAAATACCCAGCAAAACACGTGCCACGCGCGTGCCTGGGGCACTCAGGGACCCAAATGTAAGAAAAATAAGTCCCGAGGACTTATTGGTAACAGGTACCAAAAGTCTAGGGGGCTTACCTGCAAATTACGCAAAATATATCGCACATGTGGAAATAAATCACGCACAGGGGTATAAATGCAAATAAGTAAAAGATTTCATTCATTCATTAACATCCAGAACTACAGGGGTATCTACTGCAAATAACCCAAAATATCACGTGTCGAAGCACGTATCCACAACTGGCAGGGGTACGAATGCAAATAAACTAAAGCATAGGGGCCACTATGTAAATTACCCTAAAACTAAACAACTGACTTTAATATTTACAGGACTAAAACGAAATAAACATAAAGACAGGGCCTAAGGGTAAATTACCCTTTATTAAGCGGATGGGCTGGATGCGCGCCACGTGGAGATCGGACGACTGCTGACGGTGGGCGCTCCGGATCGCCTCTCCTCAGATCGAGCGGTGCTGGTGGCTCCAGGGACGGACGGCCCGGATGAAGTCTGGAGCGGAGGGGGGCGATCAACGGCAGAGGAGGGTCCTCGAAGAACAGGTCCCCGGCGAGACTCGTCGGGCTCGTGCGTGTGCTGGGCTCCTCCTTGGAGCGCTCTGATGGTCCGAGAAGAAAGCTGGAGTGCTCCTGCGTCTGTTACGATGCTCCGATGATCGAGCCGAGCTCCGAAGAGCTCGAGCAAGGTCGGCGGAGCTGGGCCTCCTGGCTAGATGGCGAAGGGCCTCAGACGCCCCTCGTTTCGACCTGAAAAGTGCACCAGAAGACTCACGGGTCGAGGGCAAACTGCCTCGATCCGGTCAGGCGAGGTGGGGGTGAACGGTGGGTCGAAGCGGCGAGCTCCGGCGATGGTGGTGGACGGAGAAGCTCGGTTCCCAGCTCCTGTGCGAGCTGGGTTGGGCGAATGGGTGAAGAAGGTGCGTCGGGGAGAGGTGAATGTGATGGTCGATTCCGATGATCGGATAGTGGTCGGAACCGGGATGAATCGAAGAAATACGGCGGCGGAGCGAATTAGGCGTAAATAGAAATTGAAGGAAACGGGAAGGCTAAGGGGTTACCTGGGTGGTCGGAGAGACTGGGGAGGAGCTGGGGATGCTCCTGGTCGTCGCCTCGAGGGTCGTCTCAGTCTGAGGCTCGGAGCTCACGCTGGTGGCGGAGCTACGGCGGCTACGTCACCGGATCGATGGAATCACCTCATCTCCTCGCTGCAACAGGCTCAGACGTGAGCTGTCACCTCACGCACTCTCTAGAGCTCACAGGAGAACGAAGCGAATGGCCAAAGATGGTGAATTCGAGTGGCGGAGCTCGCTTATGTACGCTGGAGGGGTCCGGCTAAGACTGGCTGGGGTAGGTCGATGAGGAGCGCGGATCCCAAGGTGTGTGCCCGGTGAGGATGTCGGATGTGGGAGGATCAAAACGAAGCCGGGGTTTGGTGAAATAGTGATCGGGTCGAGCGGGTAGAAATTCGAGAAATCGGGTCCACGACCCAGATCCGCGGGAGGTGGTCCTAGGGGGGGGGGGTAGTTGACCGGGCGGTCAACATCCCCAGGACCCAATGGAAATCGGCCACGTGGCTGAATCTTGAAGCTCAAAATTAAGGTAGCAAATGGCCGAATTTGCAAAAAGTTAAAACATGAAATATTTTTATTTTATTTTTTTCTATTTTTTTGTGATTTTTAATAATTCTTTCGAAATAAAAATAAGCTATATACATAGTATGTACTATATATAGGTATATATACAATATATAGGGTTTTGATTTTGATTTTTAAATATTATTTTTATACAATTTTATTCTTATTTTATATTTTATTTATTTTCATTATAAAATAAGGAATAAAAGGGTATTTTTATTTCATTTTTATTATTTATATACATAGGTAAAATAAATATATATGTACATCTATATACATGGTATATGTACAATGTATTTTTGTATTTTTAATTTTGTTATTTTTATTTTGTTTTTGTTTTAATTGTTTTTATTTTATTTATTTACAATACATAATAGAGTTTATTTACAAAAAGTTTAAAAATTAATTTTATTTATTCACAAGGTTAAATAAATATGGAATAGTGGTATATATACATGATGAAAGTGGTGTCTTTGATCTTTTTGATTTTTTAACTTTTTATTTTGTTTTTATACTTAGAAATATATATAAGTATTTACAAGTATATTTTTGGTGAGGAAAATATCTTTATTTATTTACATGAATATTTATACTCATGAGCCCCTATCTCCCTCTACTTTGTCTTTTATGCGGTCAGGCCCATACTGAGCCCTCCCTTGGGTTAGGTTGCTCAATATTTATTCTAAATATTTCCCTCTTTTTCTTTTTAATCTTTATTCTTTTATTTTTGCACAAAAACATGCTAATTATAGGTTTTTACACAATGCATGCTTTTGGTAATTATTCCTATTTACACATATCTACATGTATTTGCAAAGGTTTTTGTAGCTAAAATATAAGAATAAAGAGTGATGAATGGGTATTCATCACCCCCCTATACTTAACTTTGCTAGTCCCTTAGCAAACACTTATTTGAAAAAGAAGTGAAAAATAAAGAAAGAAAAAGAGGATGTACATGGATCAAGGTTGATTATTAAACTCGCCTTCATTAAATTGGGGTATGGAGCTCGATCAGATCTTTGGATTATTAATGTGTCGGAACCTTATTTGGACTTAAGTCTAAAACTCAACAGCCTCTAAGTTCCACTAATCTATAACCAAGACTCCTCAATGCTCCAGATCAGAACAAGTCATCAATCACAAACCCTGAAGACCATGAATCTTTTCTTGTCCTGTGAAAGTGAGGTCTAAGCTCTCCACCTCAGAAGTGGCAACTTGACAACCCTCCCCAACAAGGTAACTCTATGACCTCAATCTGGCCACTCTTTCCTCGAGGAGCGGGGTATTCCCTTCTAAGTTCAAGTTCAACCGGCTCAAGAAGAGGAGGAAGAAGAGAATGGGTCAAGGCCAGTGTAGCCAAGTACCCTTGGGAGCTTGACCAGTGTAGCCAAGTCTCCCTGCTGCAAGCTACAACAGGTGGATCATGAAACTCAAGCTTTGCTTATTGCACTCTATATACATATTCCGGTGGGATTATCATTTTCTATCAGACCCACCACTTTTTTGGAGTTATTTTCTTTTTGCACATTTTTTTTTCGAGTGCATCTGTACAACATATACATGTGCAGCATATATACAAAGAGTTTTTCCTCTTGAGCCAGTAGACTATCCCTCTTTTGAAGCTTTATTGCAACCCACAACTCCCGTCGTTAGACCTCATGGCAACCAGACCAAGTTGAGACGCACTTCCTTCACTAAAAGAAGAAAAGAGGTTCCGCCTAGAAGTACTACCCTCATATGCTACCCCAAGTCAAGGAAGACTGCCTCCTTACCACCTCATCCGTAGAGAGCTTGGTGCATAGTGCTGGTGTCCAAGTAAAGCCATAATCTATATGAGTCATGTGTTGTTGTTAAGTGCTCTACTTAGGCTCATTGAGATGACATGTGATCATAGCCTAGTGGACTCAAAGAATTAAGTCACCATGGACCTGAAAAGCCTTAAACCTAAGCCCTATAAGGTTCCTCTTAGAAGTTAGGTGGATTAAGATCTTAATCAAGCTCCATTTCTCAATTTGATTCCAGGCTAGTTTAAGTGTCAACTATCATCCAGAAAAACTATATACATATGTACAAAAGATGCTTATTTACACAAATTTTACAATCATGCAAAATTTTTGAAAAATGTTTTGAAATCATGAATGAATGATGCATGAAGTGCAAGTTTTGCAAAAAGATATTTACACACATTTACACAAGATTGTTGCAAACTTTTGATTTTCAAAACATTTTGGAAAAATTTTGTACTATATACATAATTTTGATACAAAAATATTTACACAAGCTTTACACAAAAGATTTTTGAAATCATTTTTACAAAAATAATTTGTACACTAGCTATTTATGTGCAAATAAAAGAAGTTTATGTACATGAAAAATTTTTAATTTTTTGTGATTTTTAGCCATTTTATTTATTAACACACTCACACAAAGTACGAGTTATGGCTAAAGTATATATGAAATATATACACACCCCCCTATACTTAGCTCGAACGATGTCCTCAGAGTCAAGAGCGATGAAGAAGACATAACTCGTGCTGGGTATAGGGAAGTGAAAAGAAAGGCTATATACAAGGAAGAAGAGATGAAAATAGAAAAATCAAGAGGGTCTCGATTCTTCCCCCTATACTTAGGATCAAGTAATCCTAAGTATAGCAGGTTGTATACTAAGGGAAAACCGAGTGGAGAATGTACAGGGTCTACCCCCCTATACTTAGGGTGAAAGATCCCTAAGTATAGGCAGCAAAACAGGGGTAGGCAGAAACAAAAGAAATACCCGAAAAGTCGCACATCCCCCCTATACTTAGGGTAAAGTACACCCTAAGTATAGCATAATCACAGGATGAAGAAAGGGATGTGGGACTAAAGAATGTGATGATATGTACATCTGGATCTATACAAGGCGGGGAAACAGTGAAACTCAAGCGTGAGATGCATTAGATGTGAGTCAAAGACCACATCTCACGCAAAATGAATAGGGGCAAGATCCGCGACCCGCGGCTCATGATCTAGAAATGGCTTAAGCCGCTGGCCGTTCACTCGAAAGGTACTCTCAGAAGACAACTCAGATATATCGATACTACCGTTGTCGTGTACCTTTCTGACCAAGTAGGGTCCCTTCCATTTGCTCTGTAGCTTCCCTGGAAATAATCGTAGCCTCGCATCAAACAGCCATACTCTCTGTCCAATCTCAAAATGCTTGTGGCTGATATGAGAATCATGCCACTCCTTAACTTTCTCCTTATAATGTAGGCTGTTTGAGAATGCTGTATCTCTAAGTTCCTCCAGGGCTGCTAACTCTGCCCTCCTCTGGTCTCCCATACCATCTGGATCCATCAGAATATCTGTGACTGCCCAAAGTGACTTGTGCCTCATCTCAACAGGTAAATGGCACGGCTTGCCATATACGAGGCGAAAGGGAGATGTGCCCAATGGAGTCTTGAAAGACGTCCTATATGCCCACAAGACCGAGTCCAAAAGCTGTGACCAATCCTTTCGGTCAGGGCGGACGACTTTCTGCAATATAGTCTTGATCTCCCTATTCGACACCTCGGCTAGACCATTCATCTGTGGATGGTAAGGTGTAGCAACACGATGGTCTATACCAAACTCGCTAGCAAGGGCCTTCACCTGGTCGTTGATGAAGTGAGATCCCCCATCAGAAATTAGAACTCGTGGAACCCCGAACCGCGTGATGATGTGCTTCCTCAAAAATCGGCAAACTGTCCTCGCATCAGCGGCTCGGGCAGGAATAGCCTCCGCCCAACGACTAACATAATCTACGGCCAACAGAATGTACTCGAATCCCTGACTCTTAGGGAATGGACCCATGAAATCGATGCCCCATGCGTCAAAAACCTCACAGAAGTGAATGGGCTGCATCGGCATCATATCACGCTGTCCACAAGTGCCCATCCTCTGACAGTCAGTACACCTCTTCACGAACTCATCTGAGTCCTTGAAGAGGGTAGGCCACCACAAGCCGGATTGGAGCACTTTCTGTGTCGTTCTCCTCCTAGAATGATGTCCTCCTGCCTCAAGCTTGTGGCAGTAAGTGAGGACGCTATGGTGTTCCTCCTGAGGAATACACCGACGCCAGACGCTATCCCCTCCTTTGTGGTAAAGGATGGGATCCTCCCAATGGTAGGACTTGGCCTTCGCGAGGAAAGTCTCAAGCCTCTGCCTGGGCCAATCTTGTGGGACTTTCCCAGCAACGAGAAAGTTCACAATATCGGCGTACCACGGGAGTGAGGCGATAGCAAGGATCGCCTCATCTGGGAAGGTATCTCGAATATGGTCAATCTGCTCAGTCTCCTCAGGCTGCTCTAAACGGGAGAGATGATCCGCCACCACATTCTTGACTCCAGGCTTATCCTTGATCTCAATGTCGAACTCCTGGAGTAGAAGGATCCATCTAGTAAGTCTGGCCTTGGCATCCTTCTTTGCCATGAGGTACCTGATGGCGGTGTGATCTGTGTACAAAGTCACTCTAGATCCGATGATATACGATCTGAACTTATCTAGGGTGAATACTACGGCTAGCATCTCCTTCTCTGTGACCGTGTAATTCCGCTGGGAGGAATCCAATGTGCGGCTAGCGTAGTGGATAGCAAACGGGACTCCATCCCTCCTCTGTCCCAGCACTGCCCCTACGGCAAAGTCGGAGGCATCCGTCATGATCTCGAATGGGAGAGACCAATCAGGCGGCTGGAGGACAGGAGCCTCAATAACACACTGCTGGAGAGTCGCAAAAGATGAAAGACACTTGTCATCGACAAGGAACTCGGTGTCTTTCGTCAAGAGGTCAGTCAACGGCCGGGCAATCCTGTTGAAATCCTGAATGAATCTCCTACAAAATCCAACATGCCCCAGGAATGACCGAAGCTGCCTCAAATTGGACGGCGGTGCGAGTTTTCTAATGACATCAACCTTGGCCGGATCCACCTCCATGCCCCTGTTGGAGATGATGTGGCCAAGCACCGTCCCTTGAGTCACCATGAAGTGACTCTTCTCCCATGATAGAACCAAATGGAACTCAATACATCACTGGAGTACTCGGTCTAGGCAGTCAAGACATGAGTCGAATCCGTCGCCGTAGACCGAGAAATCATCCATGAAGACCTCCAAACACTCCCCTACCATGTCCGAAAAGATCGATAGCATGCACCTCTGAAAAGTCGCAGGGGCGTTGCATAGCCCAAATGGCATGCGTCGAAAGGCGTATGTACCGAAGGGACATGTAAAGGTGGTCTTCTCCTGATCCTCAGGAGCGATGGCCACCTGGTTGTAGCCCGAGTACCCATCCAGGAAGCAATAATGGCTCTTCCCTGCCAGTCTCTCAATGATCTGGTCAATAAAAGGCAGGGGGAAATGGTCCTTCTTGGTGGCCTGGTTGAGTCTCCTGTAGTCAACACAGACCCTCCAAGAGGTGGGTACTCGTGTAGCAATCTCCTCTCCCGACTCACTGATCACAGTCGTGATGCCCGTCTTCTTGGGCACCACATGCAAGGGGCTGACCCACTTGGAGTCGGAAATGGGATAAATAAAATCTGCACTCCACCATTTTGATATTTCCTTCATCAAAACCTCTCTCAGGTTGGGGTTCACTCGCCGCTGGAACTCACGCGACGGCTTCGCCCCCTCCTCGAGATAGATATGGTGGGAGCACACTGATGGACTAATCCCATGGAGATCTGCTACGCTCCATCCAATTGCCTTGCGGTTCTTTTCAAGAACCCCCTCAAACGGGATTCTTGTTCTCCAGTCAGATTGGCGGAGATGATGACTGGGTACATCTCAGGCTCACCCGCAAGGAACCGATACTTCAGCGAAGTAGGGAGCGGCTTCAGCTCTGGAAGGCTGGGTGCTGGCAAATCTGGCTGCGGAAGGAAATTAGTGAATGCTGCTAAGTCTGCCAAATCTGCCTGGGAGAAAGAAAGCGAACTCTCGCAAACTGGATCTGGAGAAGGCTGCTCAACTGTGCTGTCTCTGATCTGCTCTGCCTCTACCTCCTCCTCATCTGTCGGCTCAAGTGGACTCAAGTCTGGCATCTGATCATCACAATCTGCCCAATCAGACTCTGAATCCGAGGGATCTGTATCAACCGCGGTGGCATCAGTACCACCGTAAAGCAAGGTGGCCTCAGCACCACCATTACCGAAAATCGTGTCGCGATCAAGGACCGGCTCTGCTGCCTCTATGATATCCTGAACCAGGGCTGTGCTCTCCAAGCTCTCCTCTGCTGTCATCTCTGCATCAGTGATGTCTGGGAATGAGAGGATGGCCTGTGCTGCAGGATCTGCCCATACTGCCTCGTCATCTGTGATCACAAAATCACAGTCCTGGTGGATGTCTGGCTCTGCGTCTGTCAGCTGCTCTGAATCTGTGCTAGCCTCTGAGCGTGCTCTCTCTCTGGCTCTGTAGTCCTCGACCGTCTCTATTTGTATACTCTCGCCCTCGACGTGAAAGTACACCTTCCCGCTGTCGTGATCAGTCACCGCCTTGGCTGTGGCCAAGAACGGACGACCAAGGATGATGGGGGTATCGGTCACTGAATCAGGGATCTCCATGTCCAACACTACGAAGTCCACGGGGAATTGCAGGCCCTGAATCGTGACAATAACGTCTCGTAACAACCCCTTCGGCCTCTTGACAGATCGATCAGCAAACTGAAGGACTGTCCTGCTCTGTCGAAGAGTGCCCAACTCGAAGCGGTCGAGAAGGGCTGACGGAAGAAGGTTGATAGACGATCCGCTATCCAATAGAGTACGGTCGAACCTCTGCTCACTAATTTGGCATCTGACATACGGGGCCCCTGAATCTGGCCTCTTGGCTGGCAGACGGTTCTGGATCGCAAAACACGTGGCTTTCGTCAGCACATGAATCTCTGAAGTGTGTTTCCTCCTCCTCCTCCTGACTGTGGTCCTGTCTCTCAAGGATCGCTGAAGAAGGGGGATGTGCTGCAAAGCCTCCTAGAGGGTCAGCTGGATGTGAAATCTGTCTATCATGCTCTGGCTGAATTCCTCCTGCTCTCTCTTTTTTGGATCTTTTTCTTTTTTCTTCCCCTTCCCCATCTGAAGGGCTCTAGGGAAGGGGATCACAGGGTCCTTCTCAGATGAAGGACTAGGAAAAGGCCTAGACGGCTCGACGGCCGGATCCGCACATACATCAAGCACCATAGTGGGACCAGAAGAAACTAAACCTTTTCCTTTATTCAAAATAGAGTTCTGAGATACAACCACACGAGGAAAGACAACATCTCTATCAAAACAAACATCGGTGGCCTCAGTACCACCACGGGCTGGCTCTGCTGCTGCTGCTAGACGTCTCGCGGCATCAGTACCGCGGGCTGGCTCGGCTAAACTGGTGGCGTCAGTACCACCTCCTCGAACTGGTGAAGCGGCGGCCTCAGTACCGCCGGTGAAATCGGCATCCTTGGTGGCATCAGTACCACCGTCATCAGGTGCGGCCTCAGTACCGCTCTCCTCCTCCTCATCTGGCGCTCTGGGTGGATCCTCGCGTCGTCGCTCAGATGAGGCGCCGCCTGCTGGTGCTCTACCGCTCCTAAGTGTAACAAAATCAGCATCAAATAGATCCGAAGATGTATCAATAAATGGGTCACTAGGAGTGGCATGCTCATTGTGAACTACCTGCTCAGACTTCCTCTTGAGGCTATTCGGATTCGGCTCAATCTGTGCAGGAATAGCGGCTTTCCCTCTCACCAGGTCCCGCATCTCCTGGCGGAACTCGTCCATCTCCCGTCGAAAAGTAGCCTGCTGATCCGTGAGGAGGCGGGCGATGTCATCCAAGGCGGGGCTCTCCTGGGAACCCGACGGGTAGCCTCTCTGGTGATGAGGCTGCTGAAACTGCTGGTGGTGCTGCTGAGAGGGGTAGGAAGAGGGATGCTGCTGGTATGCTGGGTGAGCCTGCTGCTCACGTCTCCACGACTGTCCCTGCTGTTGATAGGGACGAGGGACGAAGGATGATGGCTGGTGTGACTGATAAGCTGGGGGCTGCTGCTGCGGCTGGTGATCTCTCTGCTGGGCGTACTGCCCTCCCTGACCGGCTGGCTGCTGCTGGGGCTGGGTACCTCCACTCCCCCACCTGAATCCGTGATGGTCTCGTCGGATCCCAGGCTGGAGGCGGTCATACCAAATCCCGTTGACATCCATCAACGGCTCTGCATCGTAGGGGGCTGTCGGGAGTTCTGCCAGAGGCTGATCCGGCTGGTAGACCACCATCTGCATGTCTAGAGATGGTGGGGACTGGTAGGTGGGCTGCGGCTGCTGGTACGGCTCCGCCTGTACAAGATGAACCTGTCTAGGCTGCTGTAGGGAGCTGGAGCGCTGGGACGAGCTGCTGCTGCTGCCGGAGTCGCCTCGCGACTGAAGACGGGGCTGTGAAGCCGTTTGTGCCTCCTGGAGGCACATGAGCTGGGTCTTCATGTCGCTCAGAGTCTATGCCATCTGATCCATCTGCGCGATGCTCTGGCACTGCTTCTTCTCTATCAGCTCCATGCGGTCCAACTTCTCGCTGATAATACCCATATCCGCAGCGGACGACTCTGCCTGTGCTGCTGCAACTGCGGATGAACTGGATGGACCTGCATCGACCCGTGCTATCCTCTGGTACTGCACGGGTCCTGGCTGCTGCTGGGGTCTCCCCTGAGTGTACAACCGGGTCTGGGATATCACCATATAATTCTCAGCCATCTCCTCGAAGATAGCCCAGACCTGGTCGTGGTCCTTGGCGAAATAGGACCCGCCGCAAGAAGCATTCACCAGGCCCTGGAGCTCTGGTGTCAACCCGCTGAAGAAGCTCTGCACAAGGTTCGGCTTCGTGATGTCGTGGTGCGGGCATCTGTCCGTGAGCTCTCTAAACCTCTCCCATGCCTCGTGAAACTGCTCATTGGGAAGCATGGAGAAGTTGCTGATCAGGGCCCTCGCTGCATTCGTCCGCCCGAGTGGGTAGTACTTGTTCAAGTACTCGGTGCGGAGCTGCTCCCAGGTGTAGACAAACTTCCCCAAGTGTTTCAGCCAGGTGGCTGCTCTATCTGCTAGTGAAAAGGGGAAGGCGATCATCCTGATCGTGTCCTGGTCCACGTGGCGGTCGTGGACAGTGCTGCAGATCATAAGAAACTCCTGGAGGTGGAGGTGAGGCTCCTCGGTGGCAAGTCCGTGAAAACGGGGAAGCATCTGCAGGGTGTTCGGGGGGAACTTGAAGTCCCCCACGATAGCAGGTACCACCACCCAATGATGCATCAGTGTAGATCCGGGGTTGTGCAACTCCCGCATCGGTCTCGGTGGTCCTCCTGCCGCGGCGGCTGCCGCTGCGGCTGCTGCTGCTGCTGCGGCTCGTGCCTCTGCATCTGGTCCGTCCTCAGGCTCGCTCTACTTATCTCGCTTTGCTCGGAGGCGCTCCAACTCTCTCCTCATCTCAATCATGAACGCTCCCTGATCGCGTAACTGCTGCTGAACTGTCTCTAATGAGGCGATCAAGGTGGAGTTGATCGCTCCCTGATCCATCACGACGTGCTCTGTACGGGAACGATCCTCAGAACTGCCGGCCATGACGTCTGCAAAATCAAAGGAGCCCAACTCAGGTGCTGTCAAATCTATCAATCTCTCCTCGGGCTCATGTCTCTCAGGTCTGAAAGAAAGGGGGTCGAGGGGGAACATGGCGGAGTCGTACTCGGGCTCGGAGAGCTGGTCTTGGCTCTCGCGAGCCAACCTAAATGATTAGGTAGACGTGCCCGAGAGCGGTGCAGCCAGAGGCTGCCTAAGAGAGCGTCTACCCATCATCTTGATCTGGCGAGTAAGGCGGATGAGATCTGGAGAAACTATGATTACAAAACAAACCCCCGGTTCACCAACGCGACACGAGCTGAAGACCGTGAAAGTTCGGTCAAATTATCTTGTCAATTTTATTAGGTGAACACACAAGATATCAGAGCGCTTACGTGACCTGTTAGGATACCCGATGCTACCCCAACCGACTGGCCCGCACGGAAGAGTCGGTAATCAGTCGGGACTAGCACCGGAGGGCTCTACCTAGGGTGCGGGTCACTCTCTCGTGCATCCAAACCATACAATGAGGGGGTTGCTCTCCCCAAGACAAAATTTTTAGAGTGAGCGTCTTTTACGATCAATAGTGTTAACCAATCCCAATTTTATGGTTTCTCTTTTTTAATCTTTTTCAAATAGAAAACAAAGGCCTAACGAATTTTTCGGTTCTCCTGATTATTAAGTCCAAAACAGGGGGGAGAAGACGAAAAAGCCGATGCGCGATGAAATCAATGATGCATGCTGAGTAAGAAATGCGTACCTTGTCTCCAGCACTCTACATGCAAGTGATCCGCGCAGAATTGAAAGACTGAAAATAAACTACCTATATGATGCAACGGGAAAGCCGAGTCCTAGACGAGCAATTTCTATCGTAAGAACTGTCTAACCGGTCACCGACCTCCAAGCCAAAGAGTCCGGTCTTGGCCCGTCCCTCCTCTGTCCGACAAATCGGGGGTAGGAGAAAGCGCTTTACAGGACGGGCTGCGGCACGTAGGCTGCGAAGGAGATGAGTCGGTTATTTTTATTAATGATTTTTAGTAGGTCCAATTAGCGTTCTATAGGAATAGGCAAGCAGTTAAGTGTGGGGACCCTACTAATTACGACACAAACAAGAGAAATTCCTAAGTCTAGGGGCTCGAGCAAAAACCGCGTAAACACCGAAAAAGGCAGTAAGAAAATAAAAGAAAACCAAAACCGCGAAAAAGCCGCGAAAATCCTAAGGGTCCCCCGAGCACACCGGTGCTCGGCGAAACAGACCCACTAAGTCACAAGTGTCCACAAATGTCCAAGTCCAGTCTCTGAGAGTGTCCCTGTATTATTACAATAATAATAAAATAAAAAAGAGCAAGTCTATCTAATCCTCCCCCACTCCACTCTCTCTCTTGCTCTCTCCTGCGGCTTCGTAGAGAAGGAAGCCGCCTCCGAGTTCCTCGGTTGCACCGGCTCCTCGAAAGTCGCCTCCGCGGTCCTCGGGCCCTCGCAAGAAAAGGTAGAGTGGTCAGAACCAGATAATCAAATAATAATAAAAGAAAAAGAAATGGAAATGAAAATAAGGATATATATGCAGAAATGCAAAATAAAATGAACACTCAAAATAAAACAAAAATAAAAGAAAATGAATATAAAACAAAATAAAACAAAAATAAAATATAGACAAAAGCCGCAAAAAAGCCGCGAGCTCTGAAAGAGCCGCGAAAAGCCGCGAAAACAAAAACGAAGATAAAAACAAAACTACTAAGCCGTGCTCCCCGGCAACGGCGCCATTCTGATGACAGGCCTGAACACTCGGGTATAAGGTACTAAATTAGTCGTTGCGACCCAAGCGATCAGACGATGTCAATCAAGAAAAATGAACCACTAATATCAATAAAATCAGATAAAACCAAAGTAGCGGTCTTGCTATGGGATTAACCTGGTATAGCACCCAGGGTCGAACTCAAGGAGCACGGGTTGGCCGAGAGGCCTACGAAGTAGTAAAAAGAAAGAAAATAAAAGAACAAAATATTTTTAGTGGTTTTTGAATATTTTTATATTTTTTTGGATTTTTAAGTAATTAAGAAAATAAAGAAAAGCAAAGAAGGCACACACTTCAATAAATTATTAAATGCACATAAATTCAACCAAAATTCAAACAAAAATATTTTTATGTATTTTATATTTTTTAGTGTTTTTGGTGAATTTTTGAGAATTTTCTGATGATTATTTAATTTTCTAAAAATCAAAAGGTGACTGAAATAGAGGGTACTGTCCAGCCGAGCCAAAAAGCCCTAGACAAAATATCTAAGAGCCTCAAAATGGCCTGGAGGTAATTTTCTTGTAAAGAAGATGAAACAAGGAAAAGTTAGGTACCAATTTTATTATTTTTGGATTTTTAATTTATTTACTAGAATTTTTATAGGTTTTTATGTGTTTTTCAATTTTTAGGTGTTTTAGATAATGAAAAGTAGCCAAAATTGGCTAGAGAATCAAACACATCAAAACACACAACAGAAAAATTTTTTGTATTTTTTAAACACTATTTAATATTTTTTTATGATTTTTTTAGCTAGACAATGAAGAAAATGAAGGTTTTTGAATTTTTAAAAATAACAAACGAAATCAAAAATGTCCTCAAAAATCCACAAAAATCATACACCATGGCAGGAGCCATGTGTCAAATTTTCGTTGGGTTTGGAGGTGTTTTGATATTTTATTTAAAAATAAAGGACAGGCACTGTGCACAGGGACCAAAGTGCAAATACCCTAAGTTCTGGGGGGTCTGGTGCAAAATACCCAGCAAAACACGTGCCACGCGCGTGCCTGGGGCACTCAGGGACCCAAATGTAAGAAAAATAAGTCCCGAGGACTTATTGGTAAAAGGTACCAAAAGTCCAGGGGGCTTACCTGCAAATTACCCAAAATATATCGCACATGTGGAAATAAATCACGCACAGGGGTATAAATGCAAATAAGTAAAAGATTTCATTCATTCATTAACATCCAGAACTACAGGGGTATCTACTGCAAATAACCCAAAATATCACGTGTCGAAGCACGTGTCCACAACTGGCAGGGGTACGAATGCAAATAAACTAAAGCACAGGGGCCACTATGTAAATTACCCTAAAACTAAACAACTGACTTTAATATTTACAGGACTAAAATGAAATAAACATAAAGATAAGGCCTAAGGGTAAATTACCCTTTATTAAGCGGATGGGCTGGATGCACGCCACGTGGAGATCGGACGGCTGCTGACGATGGGCGCTCCGGATCGCCTCTCCTCAGATCGAGCGGTGCTGGTGGCTCCAGGGACGGACGACCCGGATGAAGTCTGGAGCGGAGGGGGACGATCAACGGCAGAGGAGGGTCCTCGAAGAACAGGTCCCCGGCGAGACTCGTCGGGCTTGTGCGTGCGCTGGGCTCCTCCTTGGAGCACTCTGATGGTCGGAGAAGAAAGCTGGAGTGCTCCTGCGTCTGGTTACGATGCTCCGATGATCGAGCCGAGCTCCGAAGAACTCGAGCAAGGTCGACGGAGCTGGGCCTCCCTGGCTAGATGGCGAAGGGCCTCAGACGCCCCTCGTTTCGACCTGAAAAGTGCACCAGAAGACTCACGGGTCGAGGGCAAACTGCCTCGACCCGGTCAGGCGAGGTGGGGGTGAACGGTGGGTCGAAGCGGCGAGCTCCGGCGAAGGTGGTGGACGGAGAAGCTCGGTTCCCAGCTCCTGTGCGAGCTGGGTTGGGCGAAAGGGTGAAGAAGGTGCGTCGGGGAGAGGTGAACGTGATGGTCGATTCCGATGATCGGATAGTGGTCGGAACCGGGATGAATCGGAGAAATACGGCGGGAGCGAATTAGGCGTAAATGGAAATTGAAGGAAACGGGAAGGCTAAGGGGTTACCTGGGTGGTCGGAGAGACTGGGGAGGAGCTGGGGATGCTCCTGGTCGTCGCCTCGAGGGTCGTCTCGGTCCGAGGCTCGGAGCTCACGCTGTGGCGGAGCTACGGCGGCTACGTCGTCGGATCGATGGAATCACCTCCTCTCCTCGCTGCAACAGGCTCAGACGCGAGCTGTCACCTCACGCACTCTCTGGAGCTCACAGGAGAACGAAGCGAATGGCCAAAGATGGTGAAATCGAGTGGCGGAGCTCACTTATGTACGCTGGAGGGTCCGGCTAAGACTGGCTCGGGTAGGTCGATGAGGAGCGCGGATCCCAAGGTGTGTGCCCGGCGAGGATGTCGGATGTGGGAGGATCAAAACGGAGCCGGGGTTTGGTGAAATAGTGATCGGGTCGAGCGGGTAGAAATTCGAGAAATCGGGTCCACGACCCAGATCCGCGGGAGGTGGTCCTGGGGGGGGTAGTTGACCGGGCGGTCAACATCCCCAGGACCCAATGGAAATCGGCCACGTGGCTGAATCTTGAAGCTCAAAATTAAGGTAGCAAATGGCCGAATTTGCACAAAGTTAAAACATGAAATATTTTTATTTTTATTTTTTTTCTATTTTTTTTGTGATTTTTAATAATTTTTTCGAAATAAAAATAAGCTATATACATAGTATGTATATATATATGTATATATACAATATATAGGGTTTGATTTTTGATTTTAAATATTATTTTTATACAATTTTATTCCTATTTTATATTTTATTTATTTTCATTATAAATAAGGAATAAAAGGGTATTTTTATTTCATTTTTATTATTTATATACATAGGTAAAATAAATATATATGTACATCTATATACATGGTATATGTACAATGTATTTTTGTATTTTAATTTTGTTATTTTTATTTTGTTTTTGTTTTAATTGTTTTTATTTTATTTATTTACAATACATAATAGAGTTTATTTACAAAAAGTTTAAAAATTAATTTTATTTATTCACAAGGTTAAATAAATATGGAATAGTGGTATATATACATGATGAAAATCGTGTCTTTGATCTTTTTGATTTTTTAACTTTTTATTTTGTTTTTATACTTAGAAATATATATAAGTATTTACAAGTATATTTTTGGTGAGGAAAATATCTTTATTTTATTTACATGAATATTTATACTCATGAGCCCCTATCTCCCTCTACTTTGGCTTTTATGCGGTCAGGCCCATACTGAGCCCTCCCTTGGGTTAGGTTGCTCAATATTTATTCTAAATATTTCCCTCTTTTTCTTTTTAATCTTTATTCTTTTATTTTTGCACAAAAACATGCTAATTATAGGTTTTTACACAATGCATGCTTTTGGTAATTATTCCTATTTACACATATCTACATGTATTTGCAAAGGTTTTTGTAGCTAAAATATAAGAATAAAGAGTAATGAATGGGTATTCATCAATGATCTGCAGCACGGTCCACGATCGACTCGTGGACGAGGATACCATCAAGATGATGGCCTTTCCGTTCTCCCTCGTCGACAGAGCAACCTATTGGCTGAAGCACCTAGGGAGATACATGACTTCTTGGGAACAGCTCTGGAACGAGTACTTGAATAAGTACTATCCACTTGGCCGGACGAATACAACATGAGCCCTCATCAACAACTTCTCCATGCTTCCCAACAAGCAGTTTCATGAAGCATGGGACTGATTCAAAGAGCTCATCGACCGGTGTCCTCATCACGATATATCCAAGCCCAACCTTATTCAGAGTTTCTTCTGCAGGCTGACACCGGAGTTGTAGGGGCTAGTGAACGCATCCTATGGGGGTTCCTATTTCGCCAAGGATGAGCATCAGGTCTGGTCCATCTATGAGGAGATGGCAGAGAACTATACAGTCATGTCCCAGACCCGCCTTTACACACAGGGGAAGCCCACACCACAAGACATGTCCTATCAGAGGATAGCATAGGTCGATGCAGGTCCTTCCACATCTTCAGCATCCACAGCACAGGCAGAGTCGTCGGCTGCTAATATGAGCATCATCAGCGAGAAGATGGACCGCATCGAGATTATAGAGAAGAAGCAGTGCCAGGGCATGTCACGGATAGATCAGATGGCACAGATGCTGAGTGACCTGAAGACCCAGATCATGTGTCTCTAGGAGGCACAAACGACTTCTTAGCCCCGTCTCAGGTCACGGGCTGACCCTAGCAGCAACAGCTCGACACAACCCTCTACCCACTACAGACAGGTGCACCAAATTCAGGCGGAGCCGTTCCAGAAACAACAGTATGTCCAACTACCACCATCTCCGGACACTTATATGGTGTTATATCAGCCGGATCATCCCCTGGCAGTTCTTCCCCCACCCTCTTACGAGCAGGAGCCGTTGATGGAAGTCAACGGGATTTGGTATGACCGACCTCAGCCTGGGATCCAACGAGACCATCTAGGATTCCGATGGTCGACCGAAGGTGCCTCTTCCCAGCAGCAGCCTCTCCAGTTCAGAGTGGGCAGTACAGCCAGCAGCAACAGCAGCCCCAGTTTCCACAGCCACAACCACACTACCAGCAGGGTCCTCATCCCTAACAGCAGGTACAGCCGTAGAGGCCGCGACCTCAACAGTATTCTCACCAGTATCACCCTCATCCTTCCCAGAAGCAACAACAACCTCACTTCCCAGAGAGGCAACCCATCCGATTCTCATGGGCCCGCCTATGAGAACCCAGCACTTGATGACTTAGCCCGCCTTATTTCCGAGCAGTAGGCTACCTTTAAGCGGAAGATGGAAAAATTCCATCAGGAGATGAGGGAGATAGTGAATGGCAAGGCTGCCATCCCTCTCATATCGAGCCAAATCCGAACAACCTGAAGAGAAAGTCTAAGCAGGTACAATTTACAGAGGTTATAGTGACTCATTGAGTGATATTACTTCCTGTACTTTTGATGCTGACTTTGTTACACTTAGGAGCAGTAGGATGGCAGCCAACGGAGCCTCGACTGAGCGACGACACCATGAGGACTCAGGAGCGCCGGACGAGGAGGAGAGTGGTGCTAATGCCGCTTATGATGATGATGATGATGATGGTGTTGACGCCACCAAGGATATAGATCCAGCCGACGGCACTGAGGCCGTCACGTTACCAGATGCATGAGGTGGTGCTGATGCCACCAGACATGTTGATGCTGAGCCACATAGCAGTGCTGATGCCGCGAGTCCAGATGTTGCATGTGTGGCCATTACGTGGAGGGTCTGTGTGGACTACAGATGATTGAACCAGGCCACCAAGAATGATCATTTCCCGCTGCTTACTGCTTCCTTGACGGGTACTCTGATTACAATTAGGTGGCCATTGCGTCTGAAGACCAGGACAAGACTACATTCACCTGTCCATTTCAGACATATGCTTTCAGACGGATGCTCTTTGGTCTATGTAACGCCCCAGTGACATTCTAAAGGTGCATGTTGTCCATCTTTTCGGACATGGTGGGTGAGTGCTTGGAGGTCTTCATGGATGACTTTTCGGTCTATGGCGATGGGTTTGATGCTTGTCTTGACCGCCTAGACCATGTCCTTCAACAATGCATCGAGGTCCATCTTGTATTTTCCTGGTGAAGAGTCACTTCATGGTGACTCAAGGAACAGTGCTTGGTCATATCATCTCCAACAGGGGGCATGGAGGTTGATCCGGCCAAGGTGGATATCATCAGGAAACTCAATCCACGTCCAACTTGCGTCAGTTACGGTCTTTTCTGGGGCACGTCGGTTTCAAGCGATGATTCATTCATGATTTCAGCAGGATTGCCCCACCATTCACTGATCTGCTGACCAAAGACATCGAGTTCATTGTAGATGATAAGTGTCCTGCGTTCCTTGAGACTCTCAAGAGTCTAGTTGTTGAGGCTCCTGTCCTTCAGCCGCCTGATTGGTCTCTCCCATTCGAGATCATGACAGATGCCTCCGATTTTGCCGTAGGGGCTATGCTGGACATAGGAGAGATGGAGTGACATTTGCCATTCACTAAGCTAGCCATACATTGGATGCCGCACAGCGGAACTACACCTTCACTGAGAAGGAGATACTAGTTGTAGTTTTTCCTTAGATAAGTTTAGATCATACATCATTGGATCAAAAGTGACTATCTTTACTAATCATACCGCCATCAGGTACCTCATGGCAAAGAAGGATGCCAAAGCGAGACTGACTAGATGGATCCTTCTACTCCAGGAGTTTGACATTGACATTAAGGATAAGCCTGGAGTCAAGAATGTGGTGGCGGATCATCTCTCCCGATTAGAGCATCTTAAGGAATCTGAGCAGACTGATCCCAATTCTGATACCTCCCCATATGAGGGGATCCTTGCTATCGCCTCGCTCCCATGGTACACTGACATTGTGAACTATGTTGTGGCCAAGAAAGTTCCACAAGGTTGGCCCTGGCAACGACTTGAGACCTTCCTTGCGAAGGACAAGTTCTACCATTGGGAGGATCACATCCTTTATCATGAAGGAGGCGATAGCGTCTGGCGTCGGTGCATTCATCAGGAGGAGCACCATAGCATCCTCACATACTGCCACAAGCTTGAGGTAGGAGGACATCAATCTGGGAGGGGAATGGCAAAGAAAGTGCTCCAATCTGGCCTATGGTGGTCTACCCTCTTCAAGGATTCTGATGAAATCATGAAGAGGTGTACTGACTGTCAGAGGATGGGCACTTGTGGACAGCGTGATATGATGTCGATGCATCCCATTCACTTCTGTGAGGTTTTTGACGCATGGGCATCGATTTCATGGGTCCATTCCCTAAGAGTTAGGGATGTGAGTACATTCTGTTGGCCGTAGATTATGTTAGTCGTTGGGTTGAGGCCATCCCCACCCGAACCGTTGATGCTAAGACAGTTTGCAAATTTTTGACGAAGAATATCATTTCACGGTTTGGGGTACCTAGAGTTTTGATATCTGACGGGGGTCTCATTTCGTCAACGACAAGGTAAAGGCCCTTGCTAGCGAGTTCAGCATAGACCATCGAGTAGCCACTCCATATCCTCAGACCAATGGTCTTGCTGAAGTGTCGAATAGGGAGATCAAGACGATATTGCAGAAGGTAGTCCGCCCTGACTGAAAGGATTGGTCACAACTTTTGGACTCGGTCTTGTAGGCATATCAGACTTCCTTCAAGACTCCTTTGGGTACATCTCCCTTTCGCCTTGTTTATGACAATGCCTACTATTTACCTGTTGAGATTAGGCATAAGTCACTTTGGGCTGTCACAGATATATTATTGGATCCAGTGGGTGTAGGAGATCAGAGGAAGGCAAAATTGGTAGCCTTGGAGGAGCTTAGAGATTCATCCTTTTCAAGCAGCCTGCAATATAAGGAGAGAGTAAAGGAGTGGCATGATTCTCATATCAGCCACAAGCAGTTTGAGCCCGATCAGAGAGTATGGTTGTTCGATGCTAAGCTTAGATTATTTCCAGGGAAGTTGCAGAGCAAGTGGAAGGGACCATACTTGGTACGAAAGGTACATGACAATGGGAGTATTGAGTCATTGACATATCCGAGATGTCATATGAGTCTACCTTTCGTGTTAATGGGCAGCGGCTCAAATCACATCTAGATCATGAGCCACTAGTCGTTGACGTCGCCCCTATTCATTTTACGTGAGATGTGGTTTTTGACTCACATATATTGCATCTCATGCCTGATTATCATTATCTTTCGCTTTGTATAGATCCAGATGTCCATATCATCTCATTCTTCAGTCCAATACCCCATTTGTTTCTTATGATTATGATATACTTAGGGTGTACTTTACCCTAAGTATAGGGGGTGTCAGACTTTTGATTTCTCTTTTGATTCTTTTTACCTCTGTTTTGCTGCCTATACTTAGGGATACTTTACCCTAAGTATAGGGGAGGTAGACCCTGTACATTCTTCCACCCTGATTTCCCTTTGTGTACAACCTACTATACCTAGGATTACTTGATCCTAAGTATAGGAGGAAAAACCGAGATCCTTTCATTCTATTCTTTGATTCAACGTTGTAGTATAGCTATTCTTTTCACTTCCCTATACTAAGCATGAGTTATGTCTTCTTCATCGCTCTTAATCCACTCTGAGGACATCGTTCGAGCTAAGTATAGGTGGTGTCGTATATATTTCATATATACTTTAGCCATAACTCGTACATAAAATTCTTTCTTGCACATACATAGCTATTTATAAAAATTATTTCTTTACAAATGTTTATAAAAATAATTTGTTAGAAATTTGTGTAAATAGTTTGATATAAAAATTATGTATATATTACAAATTTTTGTAAAATGTTTGAAAAACAAAAGTTCGCAAAAACCCTTGTGTAAATCTGTGTAAATAGTTTGCAAAACTTCTGCATCCATGCATTCATTCATCCAAACATTTTTCAAAAATTTGACACATTTTCAAAAATTTGCATAAAAATAATTTTGTATATACTTGTACAGTTTCTGAATCATAGATTGACATTTAAACTAGCCTAGAATTAAATAGGAAAATAGAGCTTGTTTAAGACCTTAATCCACCTAATTTTAAGAGGAACCTTATAGGGCTTAGGGTTGAGACTTTTCAGGTCCATTAGTGACTTAATTCTTTGAGTCCACTAGGCTATGATCACATGTCATCTTGATGAGTCTAAGTAGAACACTTAACAACGTACACATGACTCTCACAGACAATGGCTTTACTTGCACCATCGCCTTACACATAGCTCTCTACAGATGAGGTGGTGAGGAGGCAGTCTTCTTTGGCTTGGGGTAGCATACGAGGGTAGTACTTCTAGGAGGAATCTCTCGTCTTCTTTTCGTGAAGGAAGTGCATCTCAACTTGGTTTGGCAGCATTGAGGTCTAAAGATAGGAGTTGTGGGTTGCAATAATGCTTCAAAAGAGGGATAATCTACTAGCTCAAGAGGAAAAACTCCTTATATATATATATATATGTTGCACCATGTAGATATGTTGTACATATGTACATCAAAAAAATATGCAAAAGAAAGAAAAACTCAAAAAAAAATGGTGGGTCTGATAGAAAATGAAATACCCACCGGGGTGTATATAGCCAAATAATGCAAAGCTTATGTTACCCATTCTCATCTCATGATGCTTGCATCGGGGAGACTTAGCTACACTAGCTTGGTTCCCAGGGATACATGGCTACAGTGATCATGGTCCATTCTCTTCTTCCTCCTCTTCTTGAGCCGGTTGAACTTGAACTTAGAAGGGAATACCCTGCTCCTCGAGGAAAGAGCTGCCAGACTAGGGCATTAGAGTTACCTTGTTGAGGGGGGGGTGTTACTTTGCCATTTCTGAGGTGAGGAGCTACATATCACTTACACAATATAAGAAAAGATTCATGGTCATTAGAGTTTATGTATGTAGACTTGTTCTGAGCTGGATTATTGAGAAGTCTTGACCATAGATTGGTGGAACTTAGAGGCTGTTGAGTATTAAACTTAGGTCCAAATAAGGTTCCGCTAAACTAATAATCCAAAGGTCTGACTGAGCTCCATACTTCAATTTAGTGAAGACAAGTTTAATAATCAGTCTTGATTCCCCTGTTTTTTCTTTCTTTCTCTTCTCACTTCTTTTCAAATAAGTATTTGCTAAGGGACTAGCAAAGGTAAAGTATAGGGGGGTGATGAATCCCTATTCATCACTCTTTATTCTTTTATTTTAGCTAATTATCTTGGCAAAGCATCATGTAAATAGTTGTGAATACAATAACTTAGCAATATGCATTCATGTATGAATATTACATAATTAGCATGTATTTATGCAAAAATAAAAGAATAAAGAATAAAAAGAAAAAGAAGGAAGTATTTAGAATAAATACTGAGTGACCCGAACTCCAAGATAGGGCCAAGCAGTGGCCTGATCGCCAAATAAAATAAGTAGAGAGATAGGGCCACTCTAGCTTGTATGTATGTATCATGTGTGTAAATAAATTATTTTTTTACCAAAATAAAAATAAAAATATGTTTTTACTTACTTGTATATATGTCTAAAAATAACATAAAAATAAGAAAAATAAAAAGAAAACAAAAACTCTCTCTTACTTGTACATAATACATGTATATATATCTTCTTCCCTATTTATTTCATACTGGTAAATAAATAATAAAAGGGATTTTTACCGACAAACCCTATAAACTTTGCCAATTACCTCTACGACCTTTTGCACAACGTAATTACCCCATCGGCCCTATAAATTACACCAAGAACCCTCACGAGCTTCAAACAGATTAACCACAGGGTTCATAGGGTAAGAGTTGGCAAGTTTACGGGGTCGAGAGGAGAATTATGTTGTTTCAAAGGTTGTGGAAGTAATTGGAAAAGTTTATAGGGTCTGCCGGGTAAAAATCCCATAATAAAAAATAAAACAACAATTATTTTATACTCCAAAAATTATGTTATAAATAAATAAAATATAAAATTGGGGTATTTTATTAAAAATAATAAATTAAAAATAATTGCACAAAATACATAGGTATACTATACATGTATACAATACAATATGCTGTATATAGAGTAATTTATTTTCATAAAAATAATTAAAAATCATAGAAAAATCCCTTGAAAAAAATAAACATTTTTCATTTTATTTATTTTTAATTTAAATTCATTCTCTATTTTTAAATTATTCATCTTTTATTTTCCTAGCTATTTTGTTGTGTAGCAGGCTTTATCCTTATTCTAGCTCGCCCGTGATTGGTCCACGTTGGAATGTTGACTCGGGTCAACCCCCTCTTCCAGGGCTTGATCCGACCCGATCTCTCTGCCGGACCTTCTTCTCGAAATTCCCTAGCTCAGATCGTGCGCCCGTTTGCTCCGAAACTTCGCCCGTGTCTTCCCCATGGATCTAAGATCCTCACGGATCCCTAGGGAAGCGCGGATCCTTCTCGGTTCGCGCACCCTTGCCCGATCTTCCCAGCCACCTGGGACTGCTATAAAGTCTTTCATCCGCCTCCCCAGGTCAGTAGCTCGCGCCTCACTCCCTCTCGATACCCTAGAAACCTTCAGCGTAGTGACAGCCATCTAAAGAACCATCTGGTGGTCGATCCAGTGTAGTGAAGCCGACGCTCCCCCTTCGTGGTCGGAGATCCGCCGCGAGAAGCCTCCCTCACCTTCCGCTGCTTGGTCGAGGCCATAACCCCGACGTCCACCTTCGCATGGAGCTCAGGAACATATCTCGACCTTCAGGTATCCTCTTAGTCTTTCCTAGCTCCACATTTGATCGAATCTTTCGTTCGTTCGCCGCCTTCGCTCCGCCAGCTCTGACCAGCCGGTCGGAGCTCCTTCACGCACACCCAACCGTTCCGATAATTGCGCACGCTCACCCTCCGTCTTCCTCTGCGACCTGACCACCCTGATCGTCGTCTGATTAGCCGAGATTAGGTTTAGGAACTCCTCTTCCTCGTCCGCCAGAGATCGACCCCCATCCCCCACCGCTTCTTTGGTTTTCAGTCCTAATAACTTAGACCGGAGCATAGCTCTGCGTCAGAGCTACTCGTTGCAGGTCTTGTCGTGCGTAGGGAGCCTCCAAACCACCCTCTCCTAGGCTCGCCGGAGCAGCTCCAGGTCCCCTCCACCATCACGCCGATCCGACCGTTGGAGCTTCCATCCGAGCCGTTCACCTGACGCAGATTCGTCCCACGATCACTGCGGTGCCGGCTGATCTTCCATCGCGATTGAGGATCTTGTCCTTAGCTCTGGCAAAGTTCATCCAGGTGTTGTTCTTCCAGCCGAGTTCTACACCGTCCATCCAGGAGACATGTCAGACCGTTAGATGTTAGATCTAACGACCCCGTACCTTCCACGTTCCCGACCAGCCGACACCGTCAGATCTGACACCTGACGCCTGCAGAGCTGCACGATCTCGCCTCATCAGCGGCTAACACGTGGCCTCCCACACACGACTCACGTGCACCTAGGGTATATTGCTCTTTTCCCCCTGCGTTTATTTTGCTTTATGTTTTAGTTTGTAAAATGAAAGTTATAGTTCGACCTTTTTGCAAAATAGTTCTTGTAGTTTCAGTTATTTGCAGTTTAGTCCTTCCAGTTTAGAGATACATGCATGGTCACGTACATAGTGGTGTATTTGCACTTTTTATCCAGAACTTTTCCTGCGTTATGCTTTGAATGAATGCTTTTCAAATTTGCATATATACCCCTGTGAACGTTGATTTGGCGCATATGCATATTTTATTGATTAAATTGCATATTTGATCATGTGCTTTTTATGCGTGTTATATTTTGGTCCTGAAACTTAAATAATTTGCTTTTAGGTCTCTCTAACCTGTGTATGTTGTTTTTAATTAAATAAATATCAAAACAACTCCAAAAATTCCAAAAATTTTACACGTAGCTCCTGCTAATGTGTAGTATTTTTGGTAATGTTTGTGATGCATTTTGATTTTATTTGTATTTTCTAAAATTCAAAAACCCTAAAAAGTGTCTCTGTCTATTTTGGAAAATCAATTAAAAATATAAAAATACCTTTAAAAATTCCAAAAATAATTAATTGTGTTTGTTTTATCGAGCTTTAATTTCTATGTGATTTTTGTTTCATTCCCTTCTATAAAACACCTAAAAATTGAAAAAGCCAAAAAAATTTATAAAAATTATTAAAAGTCCCTAAAATTTAGAAAAATATGTTTTAGTTTCTGTAGGCAGATTTTATTTTATATTTTTACAAAAAATTATTGCTAAGATTTTATAGGCACTTTGGATATTTTTAAAGTGCCCTTTCATCTCGATTGCACACTATTTGCAATTTTCCTCTTTCTTTTATTTTTAGAAAATTATGTAAAAATAAAAAAAACACCATAAAATTTCCAAAAATATCCTAATATTTTAAAAACATAAAATATTTTTGTTTTGAATTTTTGAGTAATTTTAGGCCTTTCAAATAATTGTTTGAGTGTAATTTGTGTCCTTTCTTTATTTCTTTTCTTAATAGAAAATTATAAAAAAATTAAAAATTAAAAACCACCAAAAATTCCTTTCTTTCTTGGACTACCTTACTACTTCGTAGGTTCCATTCTGTGCTCCTTGTGTTCGACCTTGGTGGCTATACCAGGTTAAATAACTAGCAAGACCGCTTGCCTCATTTGTATTGTTGGTTGATTCCGTTGATGGTCTACTTTTTCTCGTTGAGCCCGGTTCGAGTGGATGAGGTCGCAACGCCCTTTGATATCACATAACCTTAGTCGCTCGGGTTGCTCATCAAGAGTGTCAACATTGACCCTTGAACTTTAATCTATTTACATAATAGCCTCTGCTAGCATTGTAATTTCTCTTTGTTGTTTGTATTTATCTTAAATAGCAACCAAACTCGAAAAAATCTCAAAAAATAGTTGTAGACTCTTGTTGCGTTGTACGTTCATGCATATTTTTTTATTTTGCAATTTGAAGCTTTTTATTACTCATTAAAAATAAAAAATAGCCTTTTTAACCCTATTTGCAATAGAAAAATCATAAAAAATATAAAAATATTTTGAAAAATGCCCAAAAAATATATTTTGCTTATTTACGAGTTTTTAACCTTAAGAACAAAAATCACTAAAAATTATAAAAAAAACTCCTATAAATTGAAAAACCCCTAAAAACACTTATAAAAATATATAAAATTCTCAAAAATCCCAAAAATTGTGTTTTCTATTTTATATTTTTCTATATATTATTATTATTATACTCAGGAGCTGAAAGTCAAGCCTTCTGCTATTCTGGAAAGAGATTCGACTTGCATGTTTTAAAATTAATTTAGAGCAATTTTGATAGTATTTGGTATTTTTCTCCTCTATTTTATTTCATGTATTTAATTAATCCTTATTTTATGATATTTTCGAATTTAAAAATATATAAAAATTAGAAAAAATTTATAAAAAATCACAAAACCAATAAAAAATATTGTAAAACCCAAAAAAGTTTTTTCTTTTATTATGATTATTTTTTATATATATCTATATTAGTCTATATTGTATATCTCTATATATACCCTTATTATATATTTTAAAAATAAAAAGAATTAGAAAAAATAAAAATATAAAAAGAAAATATAAAAAAGAAAATTAAAAATCAAAATACGAAAATATAAAATTTAAAAAAATTAAAAAAAAATTAAAAATTAAAAACCCAGAAAAAGGAACATATAGATAAAAAGTCCACAATCACTTTTGCGCTTCATTGGCATGATCTAGCCGTTTGCTCCCTGTGTTCGACCTCTACATGCTTGCACACTATACACATCTATTGTAGAGTTACAATAAATTTTAACTCCACAAATTTTTCTTTTATTACTTAATCATTATTGTGTGTCAATTGTTGTTTGAAGTTGGGTTTCTTGCGGATCGTCACAGCGACTGTGCCTCTGCCTTGTGTGAAACATATCTAGACCCTTAAAAAATCCTCGTCAACAATAAGGTCCCGTTTATTTTCTTTTAGGTTCAATCCATGTCATCTCACATGCATGTAGTTATGGATTTATCACTAGGATCGGGACATTACAAATGATATCAGAACAGGTTCCCTCTGATAGTGGAAAGAGCTACACGAAGGGACCTACACTGGGAGTGTGTGGCAGCCACTATTACTGGGAATAAGTGATGGACCACATAACAACAACGGCGTTGCGAATATAAGTGGGAGAGGTTGTAACAACCTAACCCCAAACATAGTCCAACATCTAAAACTCACGAAGTGTGGGTGTGTGTTATAAATGGTGAGTATTATTACTTGATAATTTGAGCTGCAGTATTTTGGGTGCCTGTCAACATGTCTATTTGGGCCCGAGCTCAACAAGTTGGGGCTAGTTTTCCTCAATAATGGACCGGGGACCTACGCCCGTGACGTTATAAACGGTATGAGAGCGGGTTCCCTTTAATAGTGAAAAGAGCTTTTCGAATGGACCTAAGCGTAGAGTGTGCCACTATCACTAGGAATAAGTGATGGACTATGTTGCAACGAGGACTTTGTGAATATACGCGAGGGAGGTTGTAGCACCCCAACCTCCAAGCATAGTCCTAAATCTAAAACTCACGAAGAGTGGATGTGGTTTATAAGTGGTGAGGATTACTACTTGACAACTTGGACTTAAGCATTTTGGGTAGTTGTCAACGGATCCAATTGGGCTCGAACCCAATAAATTGTTAGGGTCAGTTTTTCTCAATAACAGACCGGAGACCTAAGACCGGGATGTTACAATATCACTACACAATGTATAATGACTAATATTATTCATTGCTTAATTAACTCTCTAAATTCTCGACGGATATCATTTCGTTATTATATTACTAACAAGGATAATATAATAACGATCATTCGTTGATTTTTTAATCGTTGCTAAATTTAAAACGATTACTGTAAATCATAATGAAGAAGTTAAAGAATAATTGTTGCTATATAAAACTTTTGCAACCAGTATGTTAAAAACAGAAAGATAAGTTTTTCAATGAATAATGTGTGGTGTTAAATATCCAATATCAGAGGATATAATCACAAATATTGAAAATATTTGTTAAAATGTACTAAATTTGTTATAATGATATAAACCTCTGTGTCTATGGATTCTATCGAGTATCCAAATTGCATAAATATGAATAACATCAATACGTAATGGAAACAATCTCTGAGTGTGTTGCCATGCTGCAATATCAATGTCTACTTACCAATAAGAAATCAATCTTAGATTCCTTTGCACATGTTTGAGTTGTTAAATTTAATTTAAATGGACATCCACTTCAAGATCACGCGTTACGAAGTTGTAATGTATTGCAATAAAAAAAGGTTCTTCTGTCGAAAAGTCAGCTTCGAAGGTTTTAACATGCATTAGCTGATTGCCATTTACTAGAGAGCAGAAACAGCGAATGGAGGGAAAACTGCTCGATGCGGCCATGTCGGGGGACGTCAAGGGATTGGAGGGAATTCCCACAGAGTTCCTCAGCAAGGAATTCGGCGGAAGGAACAACGCTGCCCACCTCGCTGCCAGGTTTGGGCACGGCGAGTTCCTTTGGAAGATTGTGACGAGGAGCAGCCGTCTGCTGGTCATGACCAACTCCAACGGCGACACACCACTACACTGTGCAGCACGTCTCGGAAAGGAGCAATGCGTGGTTGCTTTGCTGGATGTCTGGCAATCAAGTCTGGAAAACACGACGGAGACTGAAACCCATGACGCAACGACTAACGCGGAATCGTCGATCACGAACTCCGACCAAGGTGAGCTTGAGGTGTCTTAAATATATTAAATGGATATTTTGCTGCTTCTATCTTGTATTTGATAAGCTACAAGTGAATATTTTCCGTCCAATGGTTTACATCTCTATATAAATTTATAATATGTATTTAAATATTTTCATGATATGCGGTATTCGTGATATTGCGATGGACGTTACGTTTTAGTTTATAATGCTGTGTAATTATATGATGATAGATAATGTGGTGATCATTAAATCTAAATTAGTTTTCCCGATAATATATGCTTTGTTTAATATATGTCAATGATAAAGTGGACATTGTATGTACATGATTTTTCTATAGTATAATTTGATGAATACTAGAACTATAAAGAGATTCCTAATTCTAACAATAGTACAATTTGATGTTTATTCATATATATTTACCATGAGGATCCTTCTATTAAACTTAGGGGATCCTTCATTAGAAAGTCTTTGGTAGTCCATATGCTGTGAAAGCTAATCGAAATTTTCCTTCGTTAGGTGCCACTTTATCATTAGTCCTTTGAGATCTCATGAGAGTCTATATCCTCAATGACATTATTCTTGTTTTACTTATCTCCTCATCCGCATTATCTACCATTTTCATATGATATTATACATCATTTTCTTAATATGTCATGTTTCGTATTTATATTTTTTGAAGCAATAGACCATGTTATTTGTTGAAGAATAGAGGTAAATAGTCATTACATAGAAATTGATGGGAGACGGGCAACAAACTGCGTCGCCAATATTTATATTAGAGATTAAGATAAAATTATTCAAACTCATTTCTACTTAAAATAAATATGATAAAATTATTAACATACATGATATGTATATATATACAGTTATGTAAGACGTAGTAGTATTGCAGTTAAAATAAATTTCATAAAAGTTTTATGTATATATACAGGTTTTTGAGTTAGAAGGGGCACCGTATTATGTAAAATAACTGGAGATACAAATAAATAAAAATATAAGTTAAATAATGATATTGTATAAACAAGATATCCTATGTAAAAAATCAAACAATGATAATAATTTAATAATTCTTACAGTTTGCTAGTCTCTACTCTTCGAATCTAGTTCGTAGTGTCTTTGACTAAAGAATTACTGTTCGATAATCTTCCATTTGGTTCAACCAAAATATTACAATATTTATAATAGAAAATACCATTTCAATGTTTATAGTTGTGACTTCCATTATTAATGTTGGCATAATTAACAAAAATAACCAGAGATAGATGGCAGTTGCCATAATTATTCTAGAGAGATGGTTCTGTAGATTAATGTATTTCAATTTTTAAATTGCCTCTAATAAAATAGATTGAAGTGTTGGATAAAAAACTTAAAATCTAAAATATAAGGGAATGCCTTGTTATATTGTAAGATAAATGATGTAAATATGATGACTGAATTTGCACCACAATAAATAAAGATATTGAAATGAACAAGGATAGTTTTGGTTGTTATAAATTTTAATGGGATCGAAAGAAATGGTTTGAGGGGAGGGGTTGCTTAGCATGTACCCCTTCTCCAAATAGTGTAGGTCGATCATGGTATGTATATAAGTGTCTGTATAAATTTATATAAGTATATGTGTATGCACTATATGTATACATGTTTATATATGTCCGTATAGAATTAATATTGATTTTTTAACAGCAAACAAACCATTCACTGATTGACGAATGATTTGTCAATTACACTCAATATGTTATTTTATCAGTGACTAAGATAAGAAACCGTTCATCGACACATGTAAAAAATTATAAAATCAGTTGACCAGACAAAATATTTGAGGGAAATAATTCCCCCCTCCATCTTCCACGTCCTTCTCTCGCTTGCACACGACGCCGCTCGCCTCCCATCTCTCTGTCTATCCCTCAAAACTCACACACACGATCTCTATCTCATCAGTTCTCTTTTTATAATGTCACGTCTTCTCTTTCTTCATATTTGTATTTTTTTATAACAGCAACTAAATCCCCACACAAATTCACTATAAAACACTTTTATCCATTTTTAAAGCAGACATAATCTATTATAACATCACTTTACTTCATCCTGCCACACAAATCTATTGTGAAACAACGCTATAAATCTAAATCAAATATAATTTCTTTGCTTACGCAAATAATTCAGCCTTTGGAACTCCTCTAATGGTCTGATGTTAGAAGCAGTGGTTCCCACTTTAAAGGACCATGGTTCGAATCCTACTAGTAAAAAAAATAATTCAGCCTTTTAACACAATTTTCGTATAAGATAATTGGACTCTATATAAATCAAACTAGTAGGATAAAAATAGCTGCCGAATACGTAGTGAAGGAATCTGCTTACCAAAATATTAATTTGAAAATTTACTCCTAAGAAAACCGACTAGTCCACTGTGTATATTTAGTTAAGATTATTATCGTTATAACAAATTAAGTTTGTAGTGACGTTTATTTTAAATTCTTTATTGTCCATTGCTAAATATACAGTAATGAATATTATCTATTGTTAGATGTTTTTTTATATACAAGAATTAACAACGAACATTATATCGGTTGCTATATCATTAGTAATGCTTTATATATCAACGCTTTTTTGTTGGTATTTTTTAAAATTGAGGGTAATCATTGGTAATTTTTAAATTCAAAATTTAACAATGATTATCTCAAACTTTGATAGATAGCATCAGATAATAGTGTTGATGATATAGTAACAGATATAACATTCGTCGATAAAATATGGTATAAAGTCTCATTTTGCAATGAATAATATTTGTAAATGTATACTTAACAAAGAGCGATATAGTGACTTATTTAAAATAGATGTCACTATAGACCCTTGTTGAAGTGTAATTTAGATTTGGATGCAAAAATAAATTTAGTAAATCATTTATCCACTATAACAAATTAGTCTATGGTGAATTTTTTTATTTCGATTACTATATCATCTAATGTTAAAAATACATTAACGATACTTTCAGTGCAAAAGGACTTTTGATGCTTGAAATTAGTGAAGAATGATGTATCCATTATTATATCAGTAGTTACAGTTCATACAGGACTACTTGTGTGTGTGCGTTACTATATTTAAAACATGAAGTAAACATTGTCGATTTTCAAGTATGCAAATACTCTGATCTCGATATAATATGTTGAGGTTAGGGAGTTTGCAGATCAACTACATATAACTTTCATGTTCATCACTTCACAGTCAGTCATTTACCTTGGAATTAGAAGCTGCACCACTTACACTTTCTCATCCAAAGACAGAATCAAAGAAGAATAAGAAGTAATGAACAAACAATTTCATTCAACTCGGTAATATTCCCTTTTAACTATTATGTTTCTCGTTATTGCACTATAATTCATGCCAAACATTTCAATATTTTTTTTAACTTTTGCCCCTTCCGTTGAGGTTTGTCATTCAAGCAATTAAGTTCGATCTTAAAAATCTTGAAGTGATAGAAACTATTATATATATAATTTCTACATGTATATATCAAAGGCCTGTTTTTCTTCTGGTTTATTCAACCAACTCTGGCCGACTACATATCCTGTGAAATTTTATCAGGCCTCTTTTCCCGGCGACTCTCTGTAGGAAAACTCTATATTTATATTATCGGGACTATTTTCCCTGTTCTCTCTTTGCCTCCAATCTCTAGCCTTATTTATTTCTTCTATCTCCGACTCTCAAAGCTATATTTTCGCATGATTTTGATCACAATCTACCTCCTAGGTCCTAACGATCCATCAAAACAAAAACTCTCATCCTTGCGGTGAATGCTGGGAACTCTGCATGTAATTAATTACTTATTACTTTTTTTAAGGAGAGGATTGAGCTATCACGGTAGGGATAAAAATAAATGTGAATATATTCATATCCGTTCCGTTGTCATATTTTTTATACATATTTTGATATTAGTATATGTATTCGTTTTAAAATGGATGCAGATATGAATATCACTTCGACATTCGCTAATATCGGTATATTTGTTGTCGTACATCAGTATAGTGATAAATTTATTTATAACCATGTTTAACATCATTTTATGATTGCATATACCATTGTTAATATAGTTGTTATGAAATTACTATATATGTTATACTTTTTTATGTGTCAACCATCCTAAACATGTATATTTTAGTTAATCTATTAAATATTGTTTGTTATTATTCGTATCCGATTCATACTCGTTTTACACTCATATTCGTTTTTAAGGATATGGTAACACATTTTTCACATCCATCAATATTCTTATCCACATTCGTATTCATATTTTAAAATGTATAAGGAAATGATTATACCTATATTCGTATCCTTATCCGACCGTTTTGATCCCTATATCATGGGATATGCCGATGAGATAGCCCAGATAATCATTGGTTCTCTAATAGAAGGAGGCACAAATCCAATAACTTGGAGTAGGAGTGGGCATTCAATCGGTTTGGGTACGTTTGGATTATTTAATTTGTGTTGAACTCGACTTGAGTTGAAAAACTAGCACTCATCACCAATGAAATGAGATCGAGTAAAGATGTTTGGGTGAACTGTTTGTGTCGATTGAGTTTGATGAAAAACAAAATTATCCATGTGAAAAAATCTTGTTAACTGAAGGTCAATTACTAATGGGGCTATTGAATAAAACATAAAGTATAATAGAAATAATATTAATTTTATCTTTATGTAATTTTACTATTGGTATTTACTTATTAAATCCATGGTTAAACAACATGAAAAGCATATTAGAAATGCCCAAAATAATGTTGGTCATCCTTAACTCTGGAAAAATCCGTCGCATTTGAAGTTTAGCCTAGAATTGTTTTCAATCATTTTGAGTACAAGGGTGATTAGTTTACACACGTTATATGCTTACTATTAGTAATTATTTTTACAAAAAATCAAACCTTAAATTAATAAGAAATGATCATTAGTAATTAAGAGTAGAAAAACATCAGTAATACAAATGAAGTTACAATCATTCATATTAATTTAAGATTTTCTTTTTGTGAAAATGATCACTAGTACTAACAATATGTATATCATTTGTAAATTAGTAAGTATTATACTCAAATTGCTAGAAAAAGTTAGTAAAAATAATTGTGCACATTACAATCCTAATGGACTCATGGATCATTGGGAAAACCATGTATATATGTTTGTATATGTGTGTCTCCACAAACATGCATGCACATACTAGTAATACAACAACGTATAACAATTCTGAAATATAAAATTTTATTTTATATTTTTAACAACATAAGATGAGAGGAATAACAATATATATATAAGGGACTTATCCAATGGGCACTGTACCCATTTGAGATGAGATGAGCCCACTCATGTTTTACCAATATTTTCTAATATTTTGATTTCAATGTTGTATTGTTTACAGTTGTTATATCATATTCTTACTATTAGTAACTATTTTCATATAAATAAAACCTTAGATTCACAGGAAATGGTCATTAGTAAGAATAAAAACGACACTAGTAATACGAATAATAATACAATCATTTCATATGAATTTAAGGTTTTTTTCCTCTGAAAATAGTTACTAGTAGTAAGAATATGGTATAACATTTGTAAACAAATAACTATTAAGCTCAAAATGATAGAAAACAATGGTAAAAAATGAATGGGCTCATCTCATCTCAAATGGGCATAGGGCTCATTGGATAATTTCCCTATATATATATATATATATATATATATATATATATATAATATTACATTATAGAAGTATAGGTCACCAATGAGGTTTGGTCATATCCTTCGGTAAAAATGGGCTAAGCCACTTCTTTCCATCCCCTTCTTATAAAGTATAAACACCTCCTTCTAATAACAAGAAGTTTATGTCATTGACAAAAGGATTAAATCTTCCTCCTATCATTAATGAAAAGAGCAAGTCACTAGGATATTACAATATTTTTATGAATTTTATTACTTGTGTCCTCCTTAAATATTGTAATAGAAGCTATGCCTTTTCTTTTTCAGAATATCAATTCTCCCTCTAACTTCTTTCAATATGATTACTTGTGCCCCTCGGGTTAGTTGTTGTACATCCCCGTCCCAAACGAAAATTAGCTTTGGGGACACAGGGTAAGTAAATAAAAAAATTGAGGGTAGAAATTTCTTTTTCTTGTCATTTTAATCTTCTTTCTTCCAAAATTTCGACTCTAAGGAGGGTCAAAAAGGATACATTCAGGTTCATCAAAGCAAGAGAAATAAAAACCAAGATCTCTCTCAAGTGAGATGCATTAAGGATGAGGAAGGACACATGCTTGTTACTCAGAAGGATATATAGACTAGATGGAAACAATAATTCCATAAGATTTTTATTGCGGAAGGAATAGAGAGATCACTTTGAGAGATCTAGCTAGTAGTGAAAGTTACTTGAATCTTGCAAGCTATAGACGAATACAAAGGAAGGAAGTAGATGCGACTTTTAAGGTTATGAAATCTAGGAAAGGTGTAGGACCTGATGGCATTACTATAGAAGTATGGATAATTTTAGGTGAATGTGGTTTGACTTGACTTACAAATTTATTCAATGTTATTTGGTGAAGCAAGAAAATGCCTGAAGATTGGAGGAGAAACGGTGTGTTGCCTCTTTTTAAGAACAATGGAGGCATTCAGAATTGTGTGAATTATAGAGGAACCAAGTTGATGAGTCATACTATGAAAAGTTGTGAACGTGTGATCAAAAGAAAGTTGAGACAAATTTCCAAAGTAAAAAAATTCGAATTCATGCCAGGTCGCTCAACTTTTAAAACCATCTACTTGCTGAGGAGAACAATGGAGATTTATAGAGCTAAAAGGAAGAATCTCTATATGATATTTATTGACTTGGTGAAGGCTTATGACTCTGTCCCACTAGATATATTGTGAGGAGTTTGGAGAAGAGACAAGTACATGTCCTATACATTAACCTCAAAAAGGATATGTATTATAGGGCTTCATCTTGTGTAAGGATCCAGTCTAGGAAGACTGACTATTTTGGTATGAGTCCATTCCTTTTTACTTTGATTATGGATTAGTTGACTAGTCACATTCAGGTTGAGATACCTAGATGTATGTTATTCGTTGATTATATTGTGTTTATTGATGAGACTAGAGATGGAGTAAATGAGAAGCTTGAGGTTTGGAGACATGCATTAGAGACTAAAGGATTTCTCCTAAATAGTCCTAAGACTGAACACATGTGGTGCACTTTTAATGGAAGAAATAATGAAGGAATCGAGGTGAAGATTTCTGATGACAACATTCAAAAGAAAGATTCTTTTATATAATTGGGATGTATTTTGCAACATGATGGAAAAATTAATGGAGATGTTACTGTTCAGTCCATTGCTTAGAGGGACCTAATGTATGGTTTTGGAGGGTATGTGGTACCCAACAAGTCGGATCTTAGAATCATTGTATCGACTGCTCTCGCGGCACTCAGCCCATGAACAATCAACTAGACAACAATCAACCCACAATGTATGAATAATCAATGCAAATGTATGAGTCAAAATTTATTTTTATTTTAACTCTAGATAGTATATGTATAGAAAATAAGTGTAGAGTGTCAAACCATATAGAGTTAATACGTGGATAAGCAAATAATTGTTGTCTAAAAAATAAACAACTATTTTTTGTACTTTTTCCGCTTTTTAAATTTTTGTAGGTTTTAATTATATTTATTTTTATGGATTTTTAATATTTAACATTTTTATGTTTTCATTTTATAATTTTATTTTTATTTTTAAAATTTTCTTATCTTTATTTCCTTTTTTAAGATATAATATGTATATATTTATCTATATATAATAATGTGTATAAATATAAATACTATATATATGATATTTATATATAAATTCAATAAATAAAGATAAGTACAGTCCTTTTTATTTTTTTAAGGTTTTAAAATATATTTAGGTTTTTATACTTAATATTAATAATTATAATACTATATAAGTAATTTTAAGTATATATATACTATATAGGGTTTTATATTTATAAATATAGTTATATATACCAAAAGATATTATAATTCTTCCTTATTTTTATGATTTTTGTCTAATTTTTGCTAATTTTTACGTATTTTAATTGATTAAAAGTGTCAAAATAGTGACTTATATAAATATGTCAAATTGTTTTGGGATTTAAAAATAGATAAAAATCTCAAAAAATTCCCAAAACTAACTTTAATATATACTATATAATATAAAGAAAAATGTACAACTTAAAACTATTTTTTTAGATTTTATAGATTTTTTTGCAAATTTTTATAGGGTTAGGATGGTTTTTCAATTTTTAAGATTTTATTTATATATTTTTTTGATTTTTGATCTGAAGTTATATTATATAGTAATAAGTATACTATAATATTTGGAATTTTAAAAATCATTTTATATTTTTTTTATTTTTAAAGTTAACCATAGAATAAATATATTATAAATGATTTTTAATAAATGGAAAATGCAATTAAATGCTAAATAAAATTCATGGTGTGAATAAGTAAAATATCAGACATTTACTATGATTTTTCTACAAACTTGCAAGCACATGAACTATTTAAATAAAGATAAAAAGACACAATTTAATTTATCATTAGTAAGGGTATATTTGGAATAAAAATAAAGTGTGAAGGTTTATATGCAAAATACCCCAAGTTTTAACACTTAATTACTTTTAAATACTAAAAAGAAATAATAAAACCTTGGATGGGTTCCCTACAATTTGCTTAACTCGCGTGGGGGACCATGTGAGCTGAGCTAGTGTGGACGTAATTGTAATATACAACAAAGATGGGGTCCACTTGCAATTTTTACCCAATTTTTTGTTCTAAACTATATATTTACAAGACTAAAAAATACAAAAATATATTGGGATTAATGTGAAAATTACCCAATACAGCATGCCTTCCAATGACGTTGATGGATTCACTTGACACGCGTACATCACTCACTAAATGGTGGATGTCGATTCGTGGATGAGCAGTAAAGATTAGATCCAATCACTAGATCAAATGGTCGTGCATTGCTCAATCCAACGGTGGTTTCTTCCCTAGAGAGCGGCTCCTATTCTGATGGTGATGAAGTGGCCTGGACAAACTTGGGAAGAATAACGGGGCTAGACTCCTTCGATCACCCTTATCTCACAACTTTTGCAGTCTCCTTCGCTACTCAAGTGCTCAACATGATCTTGGGATAAGTCCGCAGCTACCGGTGGCATCAAGTATGTCAAGGACCCATTGGTGGGGTCCTGGTAAGTCGAAGAATGTCGAACACCTGAAGAACCAGTTCTTGGTGCTTTTGACCCTTAGATGGGCCCTTCAGGTGCATGGGAAAGTTGGGAAAGCTCGGGCAAAGAGTCTTGTCTATTATTGGTGGTGTATTGAGTTGTAATTAGGTGAAATGGGTATGCTCTGGCGAAAGGTGGCGGAGGAGCACGGGTGGCTTGATCTGTAAGGGAATCAAGGTGGGTGGTCAGGCAGGTGGAGAAGCGATCGAGGAAGGTAGTGGGGTGGAAATGGCGGCGGAATAAGGCGTGCTTACACGTGAAACGAAGGCCAGATCTCTTGAGCTCTGACAAACTTCTAAATCTAATTTTTACGCTAAAGAAACATATTAAAGCATTAAAGAAAAACTAGAAATAAAAACTAAAACTAACATCTACCTAAAAAGCGAGTAAAGGAACAACTCATACCTAAGGTCTTGGAGCAGAAACCATTATTGGGGAGGTCAGATGAAGTATCGATCACTTCATTCACACCCCTTCATCTGCTGCAAATCCAATAAGGAGCAAGCTGTCACCAAGCCCAACTTGTCTAGGATGGAATCTAAGGATTTAAGGAGTCCAAGAAGGATCAAAATTCAAAATGGGGGTGAAGGCGAATATATGTACATGCGAGGGTTGATCGAGGGATAGTGTGAAAATCGATGCATGTACGAGAATGGGGAGTAGTAGATGTAATATAGGGATAATCTATGGTGAAGTTTCATGAAGGAGTCAAAGCTCCTTGAGCAGTGCATCATGCAATAAAAATTGAGGAAAAGCCATGGTCGGCGTCTGACAGAGCCCCAGGACTAGGCAATGACAGTGGACCAAAGGTCAACTATTGTTGAGCCCTGATTGGTCCACCTTAGCCAGAAATAGACAAAACATGAAATAACCTTTATTAAATGATTTTAAAATAACAAATTATTTTATTATTTTTTTATCAAAACATGTAAAATAATTGTTATTTAATTTAGTATTTTATTATGATTTTTATTTATTTTTACAAGTTAATTTATTAGGTACAGATTTTTACATGTATATATATCTATATGTATATATACATATATTTTCCATATTTTATTTTTATTTTATATTTTATGTTTCATTAGTTTATAGAGTTATATATTTATAGCTTATTTAAATATATATTTAAATATTTTTATTGTATTTTTCTGAGTTTATTTATATACTTAAATAATTAGGTATATTATAGGTATACCTTACCTATATATGAAAAATCTTTATTTATTTGTATACATTTTAAATTATTTTATTCTAATTTTATTGTGTACATGTATTTTGAATAACATTTACAGATATATAAAAATATAAGTATGCTAAAAATATAAAGAATAAATATATTGAATATTATACACAAGTATATTGCACAATGAGTGCCCAAAAATCAACTTTTGTATATTGAAGAAATCTAAAAATCCCCAGTTAATTATGTGGAATTAACGTTTAATTTGCATTACAGTTGGACAATTTTGGATTAATAAAAAACAACTTAATTAATGTGTCAATTAAAAATAAGCAGTCAATTTCATTTTTCTACTTGGTAAGTCCAAGGTCAAAATCAGGGAAGCACTTTCTCCTTAGATCACTTTTTAGATGATTTAAGACTTAGGTTTTTAGAAGAATATATTTTTTAGTACTATTTTTTTCACTTTTTATGGATTTTTAACTAAGAAGATGCAATTAATTGCGAATAGAGAAAACGTGATGCATAATTTGAATGTAAGAAAATAATGTTGTGCAATATCATGTGAGAGGTGTAAACAAATGTAATTTTTGATTGATTTTTAATTGATGCAAGGATATGATGATAATGCAAAGTGAGGATAAATATGGAACAAGAACTAGCCAATCAAGTCAAGTCAAACCCCCTCTCAATTTATTTTAGAATCAATATGTCAAAAATAGCATATTAATTTCCCAAAATAAATTCCCATAAATCAAGGACCACTTTATTGAGCAAGGGAATTAATGAATTAGCATACAAGTGCTCAAAATATAACCAAATAGAACTTCAACTAATTATAGTCAAATAATGTCTTAGAAGTAGAATCTCAGTGTTCAATATGATAGAGAATAATTCAAGGGTCAGAATGACACCAAAAATGTCTAAATCCGATAAAAAATGCTCAAAATATGATCAAAAAAATGCTTAGGGACATAAAAGTAATAAAAATAATTAAAAGTTTGTAATTATACCCTTGTTGGGGATCATTTTGTAATTCTCTTAAACCGCGGGGGTATCAGTGTATACCCCAGGCATCAGTCTTGTTGTAGATATCTGAAGCTGCTGAGGATGTCGATGTGAATTACCCAAAGTCACACATAGTACGAGTGACTGGGCCTTCTGGTAATTTTTGGAAAGAAGAGAGGTACGTTTGTATTTTTCATGCGCCTCACGTGGGGAGCACTTGAGGAGGGCTGGCTCGGGCGAGTTAAACCTCCACGTGTCGCCTCTCCCCTCTTCAGATGCATACAAAAGGGCACGTGTCTTGGGTCCGCAGCTAAGGGTTGATCTGGGCCCTTCGATCTTTTTTTAATCTGATGGCTCAATGAGGACCACGTGGCGTGAAAGAGTCAGTGCAATGAAAGGCCATCAACGAATGTGTTTTGGGCCAGAGTCAACGTATGGGATTTCTTCCGTTCTTGATCCTACGCTTTCTGTAGGTGGCATCTAGAAGGTTGGCTGCTAGGATGGAGGTGACCTGATCTTGATGGTGGCTGCTATTATGGCCGACACACGACCAAGAGACATCGGGGCAGCATCACGGCGGAGTCGGAGGAGTGAGGGAGCCCCTAGGTGCAGTGATGAGGTTGCTCGAGACTCCTGGAGATGAAGGCAGAGCAGTGTTGTTGGTGAAGTGTGCTGGAGTTGTCGGTGAAGGCAGAGTAGGATTGGAGAAGGTTGGAGTTGTGGATATATGATGGAATCGAACGGCTGGGTGGAGTATTGACTCGACAACCCAAGAAGGTGTCAGAGGAAGAAGCAGAACATGGAAAGAGGAAGAAGACGGAGGATGACGAGTAAGAGAAAGGAGGAGGAGAGAAGAAGAACTATCTGGGAAGTGTCGTTGGAGATGAGAGTGAGTTCAATGGAATTCGCCTCTGATTATCACCTCCAGAGGTACAACGATCATTTACCTCGAAGCTCGATAGCAGGGATTGAAGCTCGCCACTACAGTGGACGATATCACCTTCGTTTAGAGCCACGACCGTCGTCGCTCGATCGAAAAACCTTCACGCTGTCACCTGGAAGGGCTGAGGGCTAGTGTCATAGCTAACTCTCGAGTTGGCGGATGAAGCAATCGAGGGAGGCGGTGATGGGGTTATATAGGGAGATGAGGCGATAAGAAGGGGGTCGGCCGAAGGTTGCGGGTGGTTTGCTGAGGGGATAGGATAAGGTTGGTGACCGATAGAACGTTGGGTGGATGACGATAAGGGATAAGGTAGTCAACGGTGAGGTGTAGCCGTTGGAGGATCGGGTTTGGTGGGGAAGGGGGGAGGGGCTTAGCGACCGGAGGTTGGGCACGCACGTGCGTCGGGTGATAGGAGAGAGAAAGTGTGTGAGTTGGGGGTGGCACGTGGCTACCCCTGGAGGCGCTACGTGTCTCCAAAAAAATTCAAATTAAAAATAGAAAATAAATAGAGAGAAACCTCATATCGAAAAGTTTTCTTCACAAAAATTGCTCATCTCGACGAGATCTACAACTTTCATGAAGGAGCCAAGAGCAAAAGAGTTCATTGGTACAAAAGGATTTTTTTGGTGGATTTCTCTATATATATAGAACCATGTTTTGGAATTTTGCAATTTTTTGTAATTTTTAAAATAAGATAAAATCGAGAAAAAATACGATAAAATCAAAGACAAATATTTACAATTACTTTATTTTTTGGATTTTTATTAATTAAGAAAATAGGAAAATAAAATAAAATAGAAAACGGGAGATATTTGTACATACTCACAAGGGACACTCATACTCGGTCAATTTCTTAGATTTCAGTCATAATTTGGGTTTGGATTTTTGTGCATTTTAGTAAAGATTTTCATCAAAGAATATAAATGAATAACAAATACAAGAAAAAGGGTTAAGCATGTACATAAAATATCTGGTCAAAACCGCTAAAATACACAATGCGCAAAAGATGTCCAAAATCCAACTTTCACATATAAGCTCTAATTTTTATGAAATTGATCTTATTTTGAAGGTCTTTGAATGTATATTACTTTAAAAGTGAGTAGACCAAAATTGAACACTCTATGAGGAAGATATGCACATTTTATTCTATCTATTCTGAAATTAGTGTTTTGTCTCTTGGGCCAATTATTCGAGTTAACAATTTTTTTGTATTTTTCCTTTAATCTTGTTAGTAATATGTACACAATGCAGGTGATTTAGGTGATTTGAGGTTAATCGGAGTTAACATGAATTAATTAAAATGGGAGGAAGTTAGGTGAAAATATGAAGATGATTATGAATGTAAATATGCATGCTAAAATGCAGATAAGTCTAAGTGCATAAATCATACAAAATGCAGAATAAATGATGAAATTCAGCTAATTGATTAGGAATGAAGCACTATTTTCAACTTTTAGTGTGATAAATCACAGATTCATCAACCCCGCATGCTTAAACATTACTCGTCCCTGGGTAAATAAAATGAAATGCAACAGTGAAATGATTTTGGGTTCCATACCAAGGTCGTAAACAAAAGGTGAAAATGGAGCTAGACCCGACCTTTGGATTGATAGTGTGGTGGCACTTCTGTGAGAATTAGGATTTTAAAATCAATAGCCCTCGAGTTCTAGATATCATTGTAAAAGTTCTGGCTCAGAAGTCATCTTACATCAATCATTCTCCCAAATCATACCTTATGAACATTGAACAACTGTCTCATGTGTGTGAAATGTTTTATCTCTTCCCATCAAGAATGTCGGACTATCATGCAAACCTCTCCTCTAATAACTCATCCTCAGGGAGTCAGGTATTTTCTTTTAAGGTCTATCATGTAGTGTTCACAATTAAAAAGTTGGAGAAATTAGAAGAAGGGGAAAAGAACTAAAGGGTGACCAGTGCAGTCACCTCTCCTTGTGAAGCCGGCTAGTTTATCCAAGTCTCCATCAAGATCTGTAGGTTTTCTTGAGATTTGGATCTTTTTGGTCAAATATTTATTTTGTAGTTGGCTTCTTTTATTTGAATTTTTGGTAGTCCTGCATGGATCTTATTGTGCCCCTACGGATATGGAATCCTTATTTCTGTACATGTTTTGGGGTCTTACAAAAAAATTGTGCCCACCGTCCATCCCTCATCCGAAGCTTTATTTCAACCCGTACTCTGGTCTTTAGATGTCCACGCTACCAAAAATAGACTACACAGTCTTCCAACAACCTGTCTGAGCTGAGGTAACTGCACAGTACGAGAGTACATATTAATTCCATATTCCGAAGTCATACCCAGAATGAGGAGAATAGGTTAGACACTAAGAGTCAAAATCTGCACCTTGTCATGCGGAACTCGAAGACTTAAGTCAAAGACCCGAAGCTTCTAAAATCCTCTTTCTCGATAAAGTTCCTCTAAAAGTTAGGTAGATTAAGTCCAAGTCAAGACCACACTCAACTTCTATTCATAACTCAGTTCAGAACCCAATAACTTTCCACATTGCATATGCTAGATATGCAAATGAAATGCATATGAGGTGCATGAATTTTTTTTGTTTTTTACCAATTTTACCCATCCCATAATTATTACATAATATATATAAAATACTCGAAAGCACGAGCTATGGGTAAAGTATATATGTAATATATACACGCCCCCTATACTTAGCAGGTGTTATGTCCTCAGAGCACAAGGTGCGATGGAAAGTCATAGCTTGTGCTAAGAGTAGGAGAGCGAAAAATAAAAAGGAGTATAGAAATTGACCCCCCAATATTAGGCTATGGTCAGCCTAAGTATAGTAGAAGATCAAAAATGGGGAGGTCGAGGTCAAGAGGAGAAATGGTGAATATATATAGGGAAGGCATCGGTGACTCCCTATACTTAAGTATTGGTTAGCCTATGTATAGGACGAAAGTGAGTATGAGGGCCGATGAGATCTGAAGAATATATAGAGTGAGTGGGGAGTGGGGAAAGATTCATGAAGATAATGGAAGTGGTGAGGATTCATGTGTTCGCTAAGAGTGGATCATTGGATTCTGGGGTACGCATGAATGAGATCTCTTCAACTCGGGCTAACTGTTCATCTGATCCTACAAAATGCTTCAGTAGCTGCCCATTCACAAGGAACGGTTGTGCACCATATGTGAGCTCTGAAATCCATACACTGTCGTTCGTATTCACTTCTCCAACAATGAAGGGTCCCGTTCATTTGGATTTCAACTTTCCCTAAAAAATCTTCAACCTTGCACGAAATAACCATACCTTCTACCCTGGGACAAAATTCTTTCGTCTGATATGTTGATCGTGCCAACGCTTGATTATGTCCTTGTAAATCACACTGTTATCATATGCCTTGTTACTGATTTTTAGAAGCTCGTTTAGATCCATCTTTCTTCTCTGTTATCCTTCATGAGTGTTCCAATTTACTTTCTTTAATGCCTACTCGGAATGGGGAGGTTCCAAGCAGGGTCTTGTAAGCAGTCCGGTATGCCCATAGAACTTGGTCCAAGAGTTGGGACCGGTTCTTCCTGTCATGGCGGACTAGCTTCTGCAAAATGCCCTTCATCTCCCTATTCGAAACCTCAGCCATGCCATTCGATTGTGGGTGGTATGGACTAGCGACACGGTGCCTGATGCCATAGTCCTTTGTTAACTTTTTCACTTCCTTATTAACAAAGTGGCTACCCCATCAGAGACGATTACTTTGGGAACTCCGAACCATGAAATGATATGATCTTTCATGAATTTGTAGACGGTTTTGCTATATGTGGCTCGCGTAGGGATAGATTCCACCCACCTAGAGAGATAATCAACCGCCAAGAGAATATTCTCATAGCCATTGCTATTAGGGAATGTGCCCATGAAATCTATGCCCCATGCATCGAAAACACTGACCATAATGACTTGTTGCATGGGAATTTCATCTTTGGGACTGACAGTCCTTCCCATTCTCTGATGTACTGGACATGACCTAACAAATGCATATGCATTACGGAACACGGTCGGCCAGTAAAAGTCACACTAAAGCGCTTTACAGGAGGTCCTCTTCTCGGAGTGATGTCCTCCTGCCTCCAAGGAGTGGCAGTAGGTGAGGACACTCATTTATCCCTCCTGAGGAATACACCTCCGCCAGACACAATCCGATCCTTCAAAGAAAAAGAACGGATCCTCCCAATGCTATTTTCTTGATTCTGACTTAAGTCGTCAATGCTGCTCTTAGTCCAATCACAGGGAACTGTTCTAGACACTAAGAAATTCACCATGTTGGCATACCATGGAAGAGAGTCGACAAAACAGATCGACTCGTCGGGGAAGGAGTCCTTGATGGGGTCAATCTCAGAGGAACTATGTGACTCTATGCGAGAGAGGTGATCAACCACCACATTCTTCACTCATGACTTATGCTTGATCTGTAAATCAAACTCTTGGAATAGTAGGATCCACCTAAGAAGATGCACCTTCACATCCTTCTTTTCCATGAGGTACTTGATGGTTGTGTGATCTGTGAACACGGTAACCTTAGACCCTAAAAGATGTGACATGAATTTGTCCAAGGCAAACACTACGGTAAGCATTCTTCTTTGTAATGGTATAATTTTGTTGAGCCTGATCGAGTACTTTGCTTGCGTAGTGGACAACATAAGGAATCCCTTCTCTCCTTTGTCCTAACACGACCCCAACAACAAAGTCAGAAGCATCTATCATGATCTCAAAAGGAAGAGACCAATCTGGGGCATGTAGGATAGCAGCATCCATGATCTTCCTCCTTAGGATCGAAGGCCTCAAGACTCATGTGATCCGCAATGAACTCTGTGTCTTTTCCTAAGAGCTCTGTTAGCGGTCGGGCAATCTTTGAGAAGTCCTTTATGAACCTTAAATAATAACCGACATGCCCAAGGAATGACCATACTTGCTTGATGTTAGTTGGTGATTGATGTTTCTTGATTACATCCGCCTTGGTAGGGTCAACCTTCATTCCCCTCTTGGAGATGACATGCCTCAACACATTGCCCTCTCAAACCATAAAATGGCTCTTTTCCCAAGAGAGCAATATATTCACCTCATTTTACTTTTCGAGGACTCGATCCAAATGAGATAGACAAGTATCAAACGAGTCGTTGTGGACCGAGAATTCATCCATGAAGACCTCCAGGAAATCACCCACTATCTTGGCAAATATTGCAATCATGCATCGTTGTAAAGTCCCTGGTGCATTACATAACCCAAAGAGCATGCGTCTGAATGCGTACGTATCGAGAGAACATGTAAAAGTGGTCTTTTCTCGATCCTCCGAAACAATGGCTACTTGGTTGTAGCCCGAGTACCCATCTAGAAAGCAGAAGAATTCTTTCCCCGCAAGTCTCTCTAGGATCTGGTTTATGAATGGCAAGGGGGAATGATCCTTCTTTGTCGTAGCATTCAAGCATATGTAATCCACACAGACACGCCATGACGTGGATACTTGCATCACAATCTCCTCTCCATTCGAGTTGGTGACTGTCTGAAGTCTCGCCTTCTTAGGGACTACATGAAGTGGTGCCGCCTACTTGCAATCAGAGATGGGATATGTAAACCCCACATCACACAATTTTTCAATCCCCTTCTTGACCGCTTCTCATAAGTTTGGATTCAGCCTGTGCTGGAACTCACGAGAGGGTTTAGCACCTTCCTCAAGGTAAATATGGTGTGAGAACAAAGCGGGATTAATACCACAAAGATCGGACAATCTCCAGCCTATGGCCTTGCGGTTCTTTTCAAGAATCTCTAGCAAGTGAGATTCTTGTTCTCCAATCAAGCTAGAACTGATAATGACCGGGAACTTCCGTGGTGGGCCTACAAGGAAGGAACATTTGAGTGTTGTGGGTAATAATTTAAGCTCAGGTAAAGTGTAGTCATCAAGAATATCTGGCTCAATTAACTCTGGCTCTATACTGATAGTGGTTGGATCTGTCGTTGAAGTACTGACCACCAACTAATTTAGCTCTAGAGTCGGGTCATCAAAAGTGTCCAAGCAATCAGTAAAAACCACGTCCGACTCATCATCCTCGTCCTCTGATTGACCTGAAGGGAATATGTCTGACAAGTTGTTTAACCCAGAAATCGAGCGGTTGTATGTTTCACACAAGGCGTGAACACAGTCGTCGAAGTGATCGCCAAGAATCTGGATTAAAAAAACAATTAACCCACAATGATGATGAAGCAATGAAAATAAATATAGAGTTAAAATTTATTTTTTTAACTCTAAAAAAAGTGTGTATAATGCAAGTATGTAGAGTGTCGAAAACAAGGAGCAAACGGGATAGATTGGGCAATTAAATACCTAAAAATGTCTGTGAACTTCTTTGTATATATTTCTTTATGTGGGTTTTTAATGTTTATCTTTTTTATTTTATTTTGGCTTTATATTTCTGTATTTTGTTTTTATTTTTTTGTTTTTATATTTTTTTATATTTTTATATTTTCTTTTAATATAAAATAAAGGGATATATAAAGTATATATACAATATGAGCCAATATAGTTATAAATATAACTAAAAATAGTTAAAATAAAGAAAATAAAATATTATTGAGTTTTTGAATTTTTTTACTATTTTTATTATTTTTCAAAAAAATGCTAATTTTTATATATTTTTAAAGTCAAAAATACCTTAAATCAGGGTTTAGTTGAATAGCTGAATTTAAAAGGGAAATTAAAAATAGAAAATCAAGTTCAAAATTTTCCATATCACTTTTAATATAAAGATAATATTGTAAATAAAATTCAAAAATCTTATGAAAATTCCATGTATTTTTATCAAAAAAGCCCAAACATTGCAAAACTCCTATAATTTCTACAAAAACTCATAAACATCAAAATCAGAAAAAAATTCCATTTTGTACCTTGTTGAATCCTATACATCTGAAATCTAGCACTAGGTATTTGTAGGCAATTTCTTATTTTGTTCCCTATTTGTCATTACCATTATATTTATTTAATGAATTTCTTTTCTTTCTCAATTTTAAAAATGCCCCAAATATATAAAAACCATAAACTACCTACAAAAACACCTTTCCAAAATTAAAAATTCAAAAATATTTTCTTGTTATTCTACCTCTATTTATTGATATTATAGTCTATTTAAAATCCTTAAAACTTAATTACAGTATAACCTTTTGTAACATTTAAATATTTTTACAAAAAAAAATATTTAAAAATGAAAAAGATAAAGATATATATTGAAAACTAAAAATAAAAATTAAAACTAAAAACCTTGTAAAAATTCTGAAAAGACGTAAAAAATAAAACTTAGGAGCGATATGTTGCACACATACACCCAATAGCCAAGTCACTCGCTACATACACCTTGGTAGTTCTTTTAGGTCTCCCCTTGACTTTGACCTTGAGGCTCACCGATGTAAACACACATTCCACTCTTACACTTCTTGTTTTGATCACGCAATTCAGTTATAGTATATAACACTGATAATTAATTCCTTGGAATTAACACTTGGTGGAAAAGGCATATTAGCGACAGTGCCATACACATGTCTAACACCCTACCTCAGCTTCATTATTCTTTTTTAGACTTGCATTCTTGAGCACTCATAACTATAGTTCTTCTATTCTTTTTTAGACTTGCATTCTTGAGCACTCATAACTATAGTTCTTCCTTTGACGCACATTGTGGCACATCATAATTACAGGTGGCATCAACTCAGGGATTCACCCAAAGGGTGCTGAGTAGTTGGTTCCAAAGGTATTTGCAGTAAAATAGAATCCTGATGGATATGTGGCATGGTACAAAGACTAATCAATGCCCAAAGTTTTTATACAGACGTATGGAGTTGATTTTTTTGACACTTTCTTATGTGGCTTGGCTTTGAGATGCACGCGAGTGTCAAATGTATGTTTGCTTAAGAAGGCCATCTATTGCCTTAAGAAGAGCTCTTGCACATTGTGCCAGAAGCTATAAAAGGTCCTTAAGAGCTTGGGGTTCTCCATATCATTTTCATATCATTCATTTTTTTGTGAATAAAATATGGAAAAGTATTGCTGTCACATTTGTCTATGTTGATGATATTGTTCTTATAGGAAATGACCGTGGGGGTACTGTTGATGTGAACAGATTGTTGACAACCATTAAGATACCTTTTGAGGATAGATTTTATCAGCAATTATTGCATCTCACAGAAACTTTGCGATATTGACTTGTTGTAGGAAGTTCGAATGTAAGGAACCAAGTGAGTGTGGATTCCTATGGATCCCAAAGCATGAAGTTCGAACAGGGCCAAGGTGGCGTGAGAGGGTTTTTTTCTTGCGAATGGAGTAAAACAATGTCGGGGGAGAGGTATAAAAAGAAGTTCGAATGCCCTAGTGCGCGGTACCTTTCGATTTCCGAAAACTCCCCTCAACGGGTGTGTCTCATTGGATTCCAAAACTGCAGCTAAAAATGAGTCATTGCGTCGAGTCAAATTCCATTTGAAGTCAAATCCAAATTAATCCATCTGTTTAACCGACCAATCAAATGTAACCCACAGCAAAAGTATCGAGATCCGAGATCCGAATTGACTCTCCTGAGCCCGAGCCGGAGCCGGACCAGAGCCAGTGCCGGTGTCGGAGCCGGAGACTGAGCGGATTGCGCGCGCTCATGTATGGCCATCCATTCCTCATTTCTACTATTGCTACAAGATCTTGGGTGTGAACTCATATAAGCACACCAAAAATTTAGAAACACTAGACGTGGTACTAAACTTCCACCCATAGCTTTTCCATGTTTTAAATTTGGGAATTCTCAACTTTCCCTCCAAGCTATTTGGTTTCTCAATTGAAACCAAATTGACTCCTATTGTAATTGCATAGGTTTTCCAATTAAAACCTAATTACATACTTTAAATACAACAATCCCCAAGAATTCACCAATTTGAAAAGGAGATTCAAAAAGAGCTAAAAAACATCTTTCGGCTGCCACACTTTGCTTTCAGTAAAGGTACCTTTCAGTTTGAACCTCTACCCGAGTTTACTACTTTCACTTTAATAGGAACGAAATGAACTACGTCTTAAACTTCAGACCTTGATGTTAAAGTATACGGTAGAAACAACAAAGTGTTGTTTTTGGTACAATGTTCATGGTTGTTTCTCTTAAAGGCCATGCACCCTTATCCTGTTTCATGAGTGTGTTCAGGAAAGACCTATTCCTTTAACTGTGGCTCATAGTAACACACACATAGATGACGTTCTCCAGGGATGCACTATTAAAATCCTGCCCTCAGGATTGAACCCATTCAGAGCATGCGCTCTTCCTCAACTTGCAGTCTGTATGGTACTCAGGCTTCAAGGGATAAGACACTCATGCATAAGTATTAGAATTAAGAGTGCCAACCAGTTCTCCAAATAACTTGTTATTACCGCATTGAACCTACTTTGTGGGATCTCCACTCAGATAGGTTGGATTGCTACTGTAGAGGAACTCCCAATGGGTCTCAGTATTATCCCACGTCTAGACTTTAGGACTAAAGATCTATCAAGTCTCTTGGTCAACGGATCTGTCGTGTTGTCTTTGGATCCAACAAAATACACAGCCAACACTCCTTGAGACACCAAATCCCTTAACGTCTTAAGTCTGATTTGTATGTGTCTTCTCATTTTTCTGATTAAACTTTGAACTCTTGATCTTGGCGATTGTGATCATGCTATCACAATGTACCGAGATCGCAGGAACTGGCTGACCTACCATGGGAATTTCAGACAGAAGTTCCCTTAGCCATTCATCCTCAATTCCAGTGGTGTCCAAAGCATACAACTTGGCCTCAAAGGTAGATAGAGCTAGAATAGTCTGCTTCATAGACCTCCAGGAGACTGCACCACCTCCAAGGGTAAATACATACACAATAACACCATTACTCCCAGACTCCTCTATTTTCCCGATCAAACTTGCATCACTATATCCTTCTAGTACAGATGTATGTCTACCATGATGCAAATTAAGAGAAATACTTCCCTTCAAGTACTTCAGTACTCGATCCAGAGCTTCCCAGTGAGTACGGTCAGGACAGCTAGTGTATCTACTCAGCTTTGCAACCGAGAATGAAATATCAGGTCACGTGCAATTTGCAAGATATATTAAACTCCCTATCACTTGTGAATACCTTACCTGAGCTATAGGTACTCCACTTTTATTCTTAAACAACATTTTGGATGAATCAAAAGGAGTGCTTATAGCTTTGCAGTCATGATATCCAAATTTCTCAGGTACCTTCTCAACATAGTGAGATTGAGAAACTACGATCCCATCAACTGAACTATCACATCAGCAACACACATGTCCTTCATCTCAAACTTGCTACTCAAGAGTGCCTTAATCTCATTAATAATCCTTACATATGATCCGAACAAAAGTATGTCATCAACATACAGGTACAAAACAATGGACTCATCACCTTTTACCTTGGAATAGACACACTTATGGGATTCTTGAACCTTAAAGCCACATGACAAACCTGTTTTGTCAAATTTTTCATGCCATTACTTTGGTGCTTGTTTCAATCCGTAAAGAGATTTAACAAGCTTGCAAACTTTTCCCTCATTCCCAAGAGTCACAAGTCCATCAGATTGATCCATATAGATCTCCTCTTCAAGATCGCCATGTAAGAAGACGGTATTAACATCCATCTGGTGGATAGAGAGATCATATACAGATGCCAATGCTATGAGCATTGTGATCATCCTAGTTACAGGGGAATATGTATAAAAATAATCGATACGTTCCTTTTTCCTAAAGCCGTTAGCAACTAATATGGCTTATACTTTTCAATTGATCCGCCAGGCCATAGTTTTCTCTTAAACTCCCACTTGCACCCAATGGTAGAGCATCCTTTGGGTAAATCAACCAACTTCCAAGTTCCATTAGCCATAATGGAATCCGTCTCAGATTTGACGGCTTCCTTCCATTGTTTTGCTTCAGATGAAGACATGGCTTCCTTGTAACTTAGTGGATCACCCTCGATCTGGTAGACAACAAAGTCACTTCCTAGCATTGGCTATCTGAGGCATTTTACTCATATTTGGCTCAATTTCTTCTGAAAGATTATTGGTTTCAGGTTGAGTCTCAACCCAGACGTTCGTTATCCTTTCCACTTGATCTGGAACCTAATGTGGAGGCACTCTAAATGGTTAGATTCTGAGGGATCCCAGACTTTGTAGGGAAGACATCTTCAACGAAGGTAGCATCATAGAGTTCTATAATAGTGTTGGCATTTATGCCTGGTATCTCAGACCGAATAACCAAGAACCTATATGCATAGCTATTTTCCAAGTAACCTAAGAAGACCACATCAACAGTTTTAGGACCTAGCTTCTTTCTCTTGTGTTCTGGGACTAAAACCTTAGCTAGACAACGATACAATTTGAAATATCTTAAGCTTGGTTTCCTATTTCTTCAAAATCCAGAAGGTCACTTTTCCATATGCCTTGAAGGAATCCTATTTAGAATATGGCAAGCCGTATTCAAGGCTTCACCCCACATATAGGTTGGAAGTCCTGAAATCTGTAGGAGAGCAATGATCATGTCAGTTAAGGTTCTATTTTTCCATTCTGCTATCCCATTTGATTGTGGTGAGTATGGAGCAGTAGCTTTGTGAACTATGCTAAAATATTTGCATTGTTCATCATACAAGTTAGAGGTATATTCACCTCCTCTATCTGACCTGAGGCGTTTAAACACTTTTCCTGTTTATGTCTCAGCTTCATTCTTAAATATAAGAAATTTCTCTAAGACTTAATCCTGATTTTCATAAGATACAAATAGCAGTATCTACTACCATCATCTATAAAAGTGATAAAGTATTTCTTATTGTCTCGGTTCAACACACCATTAAACTCACAGATATCTGTGTACACTAGATCTAAGATCTCACTATCTCTAGAGACAGACTGAAAAGACTTCCTAAGTGTTTTAGCTTGCACACAAATTTCATATTTTTGAGTTTTATCAACATCGTATTTTGGGATCAAATCTAAATTCATCATTCTCTTAATTGAATTTAAGTTTACATGTCCTAATCTACCTCGCCATAGATGTCAAGATTCTAGATTATTCACAATATGAGATACAGAATTAGAACATTCCGAACTTAAAATATTTATTGAATAAATGTTTAATGAATAACATCTAATTCTAAATAACAAGTCAAAGTCTCCCAAGTAACCTTTTCCATAAAATACGCCATGAGAATAACAACTTTATTACATTTAAAGTTTAATTCAAAATCATTTCTAACTAAGATAGAGCCAGATAAAATATTCCTCTTGATGTTAGGATCATGCAGCACCTTGTGCAACGTCCAGACACGTTCAGAGGAGAACCTCAAGTTGACTTGTTCCGACCCTAGCACACTGGCTGCAGAATTGTTCCCCATCTTCATAGTCCCGCTACTGCAGGTCTGATAAGAAGAAAACAAAGTTATGTTAGTACAAATATTTACATTGGCTCCCGTATCCACGAGCCACTCATTTGGATCATGAATATGGTATAGTTCATGTTTTACACAGACATACCCCTCGCTTGCCTGAAGTCCCATAGTGATCATATTCACTTGTGGACTCCCATCTGTAGCCTTCTGTTAAGCCTTTAAGGATGAATAATCCTTCTTCCAATGGCCAATCTGATTACAGCACCAACAGGGTTTATTCTTTACCTTTTCTGGATCTTTCTTTTTGGTTTTATTTTATTGTTGTTATTACCATTTCCCTTCTTATCCTTGCCCTTCGAGGTCACGAAATTGACCTTGCCTGAATATCGACAGGAATCACATGCTTTTGTTTCCTATGTTCCTCCTCTATGGCAATTGCCACCATCAAGTTATCCATAGAAATTTTCCCCTTCCTGTGTTTCAAGGTCATACCGAAGTATTCCCAAACTTCGGGAATTTTTCTATTATGCACATGACCTGAAACTTCTCTGAAAGTTTCATTTCAACATCTTCTAAACCATGGAGTAGGAGTAAAAACTCGTGTGCCTGTTCATAAACCGACTTTCCTTCAACCATGAAAAACTTTAATAACTTGGCCACGGAGTAATTCTCAATAATGAGGTCTTCGGTATTATACTTCCGATTCAAATCTTCCCATAGCCCCTTCGCAGTATGCGTGGACGAACAACATACGTCAAACAATGTGTTAGATAGAGCCAACAGGATGCAACCATGGCATATACGGTCACGTTCCTTCCACATAGATTGCACCTTCTGGCTATCAGGTGAGGGGTTTTCCTTTTCCTCCGTAGGACAATCAGTTTCAAGCATAGAGATTAGTACTATGGTGGTTAACCAGATCTTCATGCGTTGTTGCCAACGCTTGAAGTTCTGACCACCGAATTTCTCAGGCATACCCGTCATATATACCCTCGATTTGAACATTGTTTCCGACATAATTTTGAAAATGATTTCATATATCCTCTCTGAGATTGTTGTAAGCAGGATCATTAATGTATATTTTAAACTGTAATTACACGGATCCAAAGGAATTAAAAAAAGAAGCATTACAGATTAACGTCATGGTAATAATGCATTTCCGTTTGGTTATCTGATTACAGAATGCAAATATGAACCGACTAATAAAATGGAAACATGGATTAGGGCGAGATCTAGGAAAGATAAACTAATAAACAAATTGCAACAAACAAAAAGATAAACAGATTAGATTAGAAGTCACCGAAGCGTCCATGTAATGGGATGTCTTTAAAGAGGATATCACCCCCACATAGGGTACTGGCGATCCGCTCCCAGGATACGACAGCACACGATCTTCATCTGCGCATACCAATGAGATCGATCTCGAATGTACATCAAAGGACTATAGCTGAGAGAAAGAGAGAAGAAGGTTCGTCGGCGAGAGGAAAAATGAGAACAGAGCCAAGGCGGCGTGAGAGGGTTTTTTCTTGCGAGTGAAGTAAAACAACGTCGAGGGAGAGGTATAAAAAGAAGTTCGTGTGCCCTAGCGCACGGTACCTTTTGATTTCCGAAAACACCCCTAAACGGGTGTGTCTATTCGGATTCCAAAACTGCGGCTAAAAACGAGCCGCTGCATCGAGTCGAATTTCCATTTGCAGTCGAATCCAAATTAATCCATCTGATTAATTTAATCAACCAACCAAATGAAACTCGCGGCAAAAGTATCAAGATCCGAGATCCGAATTGACTCTCTCGAGCCGGAACCAGTGCTAGTATCGGAGACAGAGCGGAGCGCGCGCACACGTGTGTGCGGCCCTCCATTCATCCTTTCTACTATTGCTACAAGAGCTTGGGATGTGAACTCATATATAAGCCCACCAAAAAATTAGAAACATTAGATGTGATACTAAGCTTCCACCCATAGCTTTTCCATGTTTCAAATTTGGGAATCCTAACTTTCCCTCCGAGCCATTTGGTTTCCCAAATGAAACCAAATTGACTCATATTGTAATTGTATAGGTTTTCCCATTAAAACCTAATTACATACTTTAAATACAACAGGTGACACCATTGGCTAAAGGCATTTGGTTGATAAGCTGCAATATTTGACGAAGCCTAATATCCCTCTTGTTGTTGAGAAATTTAGTTAATTCATATATTGTGCTACTCATGCTCTTTTGGGCACAATTGTGATGATATTTAGATACATTGAGAATGCCTTAGGGAAGGGATTTTTGTTTACCAAAATGCAGACCTTATGACATAATCTGATGTTGATTTCTTAGTTAACAAAAGTTAACTATTGATTTCTGCACTTATCTGGGGTGGTAATTTGATTATATGGAGAAGAAAAAAACTAGGTGTAGTTTGTTGCTCAAAGTGCTGAAAGAGAATATTGGACAGCGACCCATGTTCCTTCTAAATTGGTATCGAATAGGACCGTTCTGATTGACATACATATTGCTGAACATGGTGTGTGTGTGCGAGTTTTGATGTGACAACCATGCAACCATGTATATAAAGAGTCCCATGTTTCACTTCGCTCCAGATTTGATTGGGGGTTATAACTGACGGTAGCAGTTACTTCAAAGGATTAGAGATTGCAGATGTTTTTACCAAATCTCTATGACGTCCTCCATTTAAATTATGCTGCCAAGAAATGGAGTATGATTGACATGTAAGCTCCAACTTGAGGATATTTGCCTCCACAATGGGTGAGGCTGATGACTCCAACATGTGGTATCTAGTTGAAGTTATTTTAGATCAATGTTCGATTGTGAATCATTTGAGAAATATGTTTGATTGTACATCTCGATTCGACTCTTGTATAAGCTTCTTAGCCAGCGATAATCCGGAAATGCTCATTTCTTGCATTCTTTCCCGTCCGTCAGATTAGCTTGATAGGCTCTTGCTCAACTGCTGAACTCATTGTAAAATCTCAGCTCAGTGCATCTTAATTATTTGTGGAGTCGAGTCTTCTTAAGCACGGAATTATGTCTTTGGGATTGATTAGCATCTTATGGAATGTAGAAGGTGAAGTATTCCGATATAAGAAAAAAAATATGGGAGAATGATCGTAGATAGAAAAAATAATGCAAAGAGAATTGTCGCATCTTAATTACGTCGTCCATTGTTTCAAGATATAATCTATTTATCCCGGATAAGGAAGTTTTATCTCGAGATAAAATATTTCAAAATAAATGTTCACATTGTTATTACATTATCTATGTACTTATCAACCAAATCAATAGAACAAAATATCTTATAATTATCTTAACTACTATATGTGGGTATATAACATGGTGGATTAATGTCGGGAATTCATTCAGGTCGAAATCGTCAGATAGAATATGCACAAGATTTTGATATATGCATCCTCAGATTGTATAAATATCCATGGGAAATTTTTAACATAGAAGTTGGTGCAGGGGATCTCGTTTTTATGATGAAGATGACTAATAAGCATGGAAACACAGCATTGCACGAGGCAGTTTGCGGTCGAAATCTACAGGTGTTTACGATGATCCTTGAGAAGGAACCAGCCCTGGCATCAATAGCTAATGCCATGGGCGAGTCTCCTTTGTATCTTGCATCAGATATGGCTTTGTTTGATTTTGTACACCTGCTGCTCAAGCTTGAGCGTATAAGCTACGAAGGACCTCGTGGCAAAACTGCTCTTCATGCTGCTGCCTTTCGCTTTCATGACGGTAATTCTCATTCTTTTTCAAGCTACTTGATTTGGTGGTATTTAACTACTTAGTTCTATATAATTTTTTTCCGTAGAGGATCGTCTGTCTGCCTTAGGAGCTATTTTTTGTTTTGTTGAGGGTAAAATCCTGATAAATAAGTTTTTGGAATGGTGGGAGAATCATAATACACAAAAAAAACGTCTTTGGATGCTAACGCTTTGTAGTTGGGGAGAGGATCCTCTGCTGTAGAAGTTTTGCAGCAGAGGTGCTGTAAACTCAAATAAATTTTTTTTGTAATTTAGATTCTAAAATCCAACCTTATAGATTGAATCTTACGGTAATACTCTATATATCCTCCAAATTTCGCTTAAATCCGACATTATTTGCTATTTTATCTTAATAGTTCAAGATTCGGATCTTTTTTAAATGGAGTTCAAGTTGCTTAGATCTTGACTGATTGTTTGACCATTAAGATAAAATAGAAAATAATGTCGGATTTATGCGAAATTTGGAGGATATATAGAGTATTAACCTAAGATTCAATCTATAAGGTTGGATTTTAGAATCTAAATCACAAAAAAATATTATCTGGATTTACAGCACCTCTGCTGCAAAACCTTCTACAGCAGAGGATCCTCTCCCTTGTAGTTGCCCAAGAGGAATATTACAAATTTTTAAAAGTCCACTTTGATGAACCTAAATGAGGATTTTTTTTTATAATTATTGGTGGCGGCATCCCTAATAAAAATCGTAATAAATGTGTCATGAAGCACTTTATTTTAAATTTCCGTTCTTTTTCTGATATATAAAATAAATCTTTTTAAACTCTTTTGTTGCATGTAACTTCGTTCGAACAGCCAATTTCGTTAATCGTAGAGTTGTAAGATTTTCAAGTCCTGCTACATTTGTAACGTCCAAGTAACCGGGATTATAACTTTTCTTATTTGAATAAAATAGAATCCAAATGTAGGAGAGTTGGATTTATGCATCCATAAAGAGATTGATTATATTTGATCAAATCTTGTTAGGATCCTTACTGATTATTACAATCAATCAAAGATTATGTTTGGCCATATAAAAAGAAGGGTTGGGTGGAGTTATTCAAAACACTACAAGGCACAATGAGAGAGCATATATAGGTTCATTGCTCTTAGTGAATATTCCTTTCTAGTTGCCATAGTGGTAATGATGTTGTGGACGAATCCGATCAAGCACTACTAATATAATCATGATCAAAGAAGAAAACACACACAATCACACAAGACAAAAATTTATAGTGGTTAGGCAATGTGACTACACTTGCGCACATACCAGACTCTCTCTATTATTGCTTGAATGATTTGGGATACAATATGTGGTGCCCCTAGGTCCCTTTTATACTGCAACAAAAGAATATCAATTGTACTCAGCAATCCCCATTATCAGCTCTTAGCCAATCAAGATGCATGAGGCGATCTTAATTGTAGGCAAGAACAATGTTACGGTGAGAATATTGTGGTGCACACGAAATCGCTAGCTGAGAGTTGGTGCATGTAGAATATTCATATTGTTTCTCGCATTAAATGTGTACTATATTTTGGTGAATAAAATGCGAAGATTTTGGCCACATACCTACATGGTGGAGATCCTTTTTCCTTTTAAAAAAGGATGCAAGAGGCGGATCAAGCATATCAGCAATCCAGTCAAATAGATCTCAATCAATCATGACACAACAAGGGGATAAGGCATCTCAACAATCAACACAATAAATCTAATCCAATCATGATGCATGAAGGAGATCAGACATCTCAACAATCACTACAACTTGGTATATAATAGGCGATGGTAATCTACTATCCCTATTATGTCCATGCATGTCCCACATGAGAAGATGAGACAGTTTGACGACCATCCCTTCTAGTGGCGTTCCATCTGTACGGATGAAAAGGTAAATGGGACCGTCCCATTACACCGATATGAAGTGACAGTTGTAAGTGTCCCATCTAGTGTTCCCTGAAGACGGGCATAGAAAGCCAAATGGGATAGTCACCACAGTCCTGTGTAGTCAATCGGATGGGATGGTCACCGTCATCCTATCCGATACTAGGAGCAACGGTTATCACCGTCCCCTAAAGCTTTCTATGCCAGTCACATCTAGAGGTGATTGGATATGTGACGATCAGACGGGACGGTCATGACCACCCATAAGGTATTATGTACCTGTCGCATATATCCAATCCTAGATATGTGAGGACCAGATGGGACCATCCCATAAGTTTTTCTATGCCCGTCTCGCATTGGCGTGATAGCAATGTAAGGATTAGAAGCGACGAGCATGACCATCCCATGAGGTATCTATGACCGTCCCATTAACGTCTTGCAGCCTTTAGGGACACACACAAAGGGCTTTTCGGGACGGTCATGATCATCTCCTTTGAACCGCTCCAGGAATAAAATACATGTTTGTTGTGTTTCTCAACCTCTTATCTGTCTTCACTGCACCCTGTATGAATTCAATAAAACAATACATACGTCCAACTATTAATGAAAGAAGTATGATACGAAACTAATTAAACATAATATATTAAACAAAAGAAAATGTTTCATCCAAAGAGTTCAATAGATACTCATATACATAACATTAAACTAAAAATATTTTTAACCTAAAAATGATTTTAAAATATCCATCACTAAATCCTACTGATGAATCTACGATTCTCATTCTCTATTCTTTTATTTTAGCTCTTTCTTTTAGCAAAACCACCTATAAATACTTGTAAATACAAAAATTTAGCTTTGTGCATGCCTTTGTTAATAATGCATAATTAACACATATTTCTCAAAAATAAAAGAAAAAAAAGAAAAGAAAAATAAGAATGTATTTAGAATAAATACAGAGTGACCGGAACCCCAAGAGAAGGTCAAATCTTGACCTGATCGCAAACAAAATAAGTAGAGAGAGATAAGGGTACACTATGTATTGTACATACTACCTATACGTGTACACATATCTATTTTTTATTTTGACAAAATAAAAATATCTTATTCTTTTTACACTTGTATATATCCCTAATAATCAAATTTTTAAAATAAAAATAAAGATAAAATCATCCATTCCTTGTACAAAATACACATGTATATAATAAAATGCCTATTTAATTTACATCTTTAAGTAATTTATAAAAATCAAATAAAAATTATTTGGTATTCCTTAAATTATTGTGTAAATAAATAAAATATAAAATAAAAAGAATTTTTGTAAAAATAATAAAATAAAAATACTTGTCCAGAATACATAGCATATAATACCATATACTGTATACACCTTATTTTATTTCTCATAAAAATAATTAAAAATTATATAAAATAGCTATAAAATAATAAACAATTTTTATTTGAGAACCGGGAGGTTACTGCATGTAGCAGCCAAGCTGGCTGCTACATGTAGCATTCTCCCCCAAATTTTTTTATTTTTTTGCGAAATTTCGCTATGTATATTCATCTATATATCCCTCCTACATGTCATTCAAATTTTGCGAGAAACAAAGACTCTTGAGCCGTCCATCTAGAAGGGGTAGATTACAACAAATTTCAGACCGTTAAAAATTACGCGGTCTAGATGGACGGCTTAGGAGTCTTTGTTTCTCGCGAAATTTGAATGACATGTAGGAGGGATATATAGACGAATATACATGGTGAAATTTCGCAAAAAAAAATAAAAAAATTTGGGGGAGAATGCTACATGTAGCAGCCAGCTTGGTTGCTACATGCAGCAGCCTCCCTTTTCTCTTTTTATTTTATACACTTTTTAATTTAAATTCATTTACTATTTTTAATTCAATTTTCTTATATTTTTGTAAATCCCGATTTCTCATTAGTCCACTTGGGATTGTTGACCCCGATCAACGTCACCACTAGCCGAGTCGGGTCGCCATCCACCTCGTTGGAGCTCCTCCATTTTCTAGCACCCGGACCCAACCACCTTTGGCCTCGATTCCATCGCCCGTTTCCTCTCCTAGGATCCGTAATTCGTGGATCCCTAGGGAGGATCGGATCTACCTAGGGTTGCGCTCCACCTCTCGATTCTTCTAGACATTGAGGAACTCCTATAAAGCTTCTCGTCCACATCCAACACCTCCTAGCTCATCCCTCGCACCACCCAAGTCCCCTAGACACCTTCGCTGGAGTGACATCCTTTGGAGGAGCAGCTTAGGACCCTGTGGAGATGCATGGAGGCTCGTATCTCAAGACGCGACCGGAGCTCCGCTGCGTGAGGCCTCCCAGCCAGCCATAGCTCAATTGAGGCCAAGACCCAGCTATCCACCTTCGCCTGGAGCTTCTGAGTTCATCTGAACCTTCAGGTATCTCCCATAGCCCTTGTATTTTCCCGTCCATTCCACTTTTCCATTTCCTCACCGCTGCCGTTCGTTATCTCCGACCACCGGGTCTGGAGCCCGTTATTCACCCTCATCCGCACGGATCTACCCCTCGACTCATCCCGCACCTTCTTACACAACCTACCCACCTTAGGCTCGCCCATTATAGCGAGATTAAGGATTGGACCTCCTTTCCCCACCTTCGACGGAGGTCGAGTACCACTCCTCGTCGCTTCTCTTATCTCTTTATGCAATAAACCAGATCGGAGCTTCGCCCCCGAGTCCTTCTACTTTCTGCAGGTACTAGTGTTCGCGAGGATCCCCTTTTGATAACCCAGCTACTCCGGCGGAGTAGCTCCAGGTGGAGCTTCACCATTTAGCACATCCAACCGCCATTTCCCCCATCGGAGCCAACCATTCGACACGGAGCCTCCTCACGATCTTGTTGGACATCTTAGTGACCTCATTGGAGCGACATATCACCTCCCTCGTGCGATTGAAGTTTGCCCTGGACGAGTTCATCCAGGATCCCTCTTTGCCATTCGATCTGGAGCAGCCTTCCAGATCTGATCAGAGTTGTATGCCATGCTTCCATCATAACAATCTGATCAAATTCAGAGGGACCATATGACACGCACGTTCCTGACAAGATCAGAACTGTCATATCTTTTAAGAAGAATACCAGAGCCGCCCACTTCTTCCTCCTCATGTAAACGTCACGTGCCCCCATTGGGTATATTTCATTTTCTGCTTTGCATGTTTCCTTATTTAGTTCTAGTCCTTTAAATAAAATGTGTAGTCGAAGACATTTGTAGTTTGGACCCCAAGATTTTTATATTTGCATTTTATTCCTTCCGAGTCAGAGTCACGTGTGTCCCCACGTGCATGTTGGGATATTTGTTCCTATGCTTTTAAGCTGTTAATGAATGAATGTTATGTTTTGAAAATTGCATTTATGCCCCTGTGAGCATGGATCACATGTGATGCACGTGTTGGGTGCATTAATTGCAGATTCGTCCCTGTGCTTTCTTAGCCTATTATCTATTTGGTATGCATTAAACTATTTACTTTTAGGTCCATGTGAAGTGTATTTAACTCCTTGGCTTTTATTGGAGTTAATAAATATTAAATTAATTCTAAAAATTGCCTAAAAATTACTGTTAGCTTCTACTAGTGGTAATATTTGTGGTGATTTTTGTGGATCAATTTTCTTGCATTTTCTATTTTTAGAAATTCAAAAACCCCTACAAAAATACCTTGTTTGTGTTACAAAAATTATAAAAATTCGAAAAATGTCTTAAAAAAATCCACAAAAATTTCTGTATTTGTCTTTTATTGTGTTTTAACTCCAATATTAATTTTGTTTGAAAAAATCTTTATAAAAACCTTAAAAATCACAAAACAATCAAAAACTTATAAAAATTGTATAAAATCAAAGAAAAAAATTGCATTTTCAGTTCCTACATGTAGGTTTTTGTTCATATTTTATCATAAAATTGTCATCCTGGACTTTAGGCGCTTTAAGTATTTTTAATTTGCAATTTAGTCCTAGTTGTGCATTGTTTTGCATTTTTGTCACTGTTAGATTTTTAAAAATTCACAAAATATTTTAAAATTCTCTAAAAATTATCAAAAACATTTCAAAACCCATAAAACCCAAAATTATTTTTACCTTAATTTTCTGCTCATTTTTTATTACTTTGAAAAATACAAAAATAGTGTTGTCTGTGCCTTGTGTGTTTTGTTCTTGGTTGAGTTTTTTAGAAAAATAAAACTTGAAAAATTAAAAACAACAAAAATATTTTATTTTCTGAGATTTGACTACTTAGTTTTTAAATCGTGCTCCTTGTGTTCGACCCTGGTTGCTATACAAGGTAAATAAAATAGCAAACTACTTACATTTGATTTCTTGATCGTCTTTATTAGTTATTTTTCTTGTGACTTGTCTGATCGATTAGGGACACCGACAATTATTTTATTAATCCACCTTAGTTGATCAGATTTCGAGTCATCGCCTACTCATCGTTCTCTTCATCCTCGCTCTCATCCTCCTCCTCCTCCTCTTCATTGGGTTGCAGAACTGGAACTTGCGGAGCAAGGTTACCTCCACCATGAAGTTGCATGAAAGTATGAAATTGCGCCATTTCGCTCCACAACCTTACAATCTCTTCTTCATATTGGCACATTATGGTATCTTGTCTAAGCATTCGCTCATTCAACTACACCAGATTATTCTCTATCTCTCTTTCCCTCACAGACTTTTGGGATGACAAGTTGTACCACCATGATAATACGATCGAATGGTCACCCCACGACCACCCTTCGTACACGTCCAGAATTCTCCGGACCCATCGTTGAGATGAATGCTTCATCCAGACAGATAGGTGGTATACTGGTCCCTATGTTGTCGAACGACGAGGTGGTGGTGAGCTTCACCATCTCCTCCTAAAAGTCACACATTAATCATCTTTTAACTTATATTAGATATTGTAGAATAACAAATTATAAATAAATAAGTTTCTCCTACATGAATGGTCCATATACTTCGTCTACCACTCAACAACCACACTCATGTCATGACTTTTGGATTGCGTAAAAACTTCAATCCTAGTCGGTGCCAGTCATGTTCTTCAACCTAAATAGAATAAAAAGAATAACAATTCTATTTACATTTAAGAAAATTATAAATAAATAGAATAAAGTAGCAACTACAAAGTCATGCTTCAACTAATTTGTATTCTTTCTACCCATCTTGTTGATATCCATGAATTCATTTTTTTCAGTTATCGGTATTCTTCTTAGAAATCTCTTATAATTCACAATGGTTAATAGCTTACATTGAGTAAAAAATAAAGAATAGCTGCAATATCCCATGTTCCTCTCTGGCTCAATATACAATAAGCTCCCTCCATTGGGTAGGATCAACGCCTTGTGGTACCCTTTGAAACAACTGCTCTAGTGGGAGTTGTAGATTGAAATGCTGAAAAATATATATTAATAAAACTATCATAATTAATGTTAATATTCTTCAATCAGCCTCTAAAATGATGAAGTATTTCTCAAGCAAGGTCCAAAATCTGGCCATCAACTCGAGACTACGATCCCATGTAGAAGTAGCATGCAAAGATTCCAAGTTATCTATGATTCAAAATGATATTCATAGTGGAACTTTTTTATTAAAATTATGCACTTATCAACTACTTACCTCCATGTTATGTAGAATGTCATCCTTAATAGACTGAGGGACCAATCTGAAATCAACCGAGCTGATGGGAACACGAGAATGGGCAACCCATCCCGGTACCTATGAAACAATGCAAAGTTCTCACCCACCACATCACAACCAACAATATCCGCCATTAAAGTCATGCATAGAGGGAGATGGTCTAATGCTTTGCACTATTGATGAATCTGTGATTCATCACTTCAAAAGTTAAAAATAGATCCTTGTTCCCGAGTAAATAGAGGCATATTTCCCTTTATAATGCATAAATATCATTCATGCATGCATACATAATACATGCATTTTAGCAGTCCATTTGCATTTAAATAAGAAGTCAAAATTCCTTGTAAAATATCCACTTACTAAAATAACCTCTTCCTTATAATATGTACTCCTTAGTTAATAATATAGGGAAGAAAGCCAAAAATCCCCCTTGTAAAATAGACAACAAAGCCCTAGAATCCCTGGATCAGAAAATACACATAAGTCCCTCATACAAACTTCGAAATAGGTCTACTCACTCTTATAATAATACACATTAAAAGACCTTTAAAATGAGACTAATTTCATTTAATTTGGAGCTCGTATGAGAAAGTTGGATTTTTGGGCCTCTTTGTACACTTCATGTATGTATATTTGTATCTTTATATTTATGTATCATATTTGACCTCATTTCCGTCTTTGGTCAACATGAAACTTGTAGATCTCATCGAGATCTACAATTTTCATTTTTGAGTTTTTCCAAATTCGGCCCCCTCTTCTTTCTACCTCTATTTTTTGGTCCAGCCATCCACAGCAGGCCACGTGGCGCCCTCTGGTTGCGCCACGCGGCCCGCATCCCTTGCCCAGGCCGCCGCAGCCTTCAGCCGTTGGATGGCCGTCCAGATCCAACGTCCCAGCCGCTACCACGTACGCCCCTCACTTTGACCATCAGATCAAATCCCCCGCCTCATCTCCATCGCCCATTCGCGCCTCTTTCTCAGCATGCCACGTGGCGCATTCCACGCCATCAGATCACGCTCCTGTCACTTCATCTGAGCCGTTAGCCTCGCAGGCACCTGAACCGCTCGATTAAACTCTCGACTCCCATTTTAGCCATCCATCAGCGCCGAGCCCTTAGCGCACCACGTGGCGCTCGCTACGCCCTTAGATCACCACATCTAGATCTTCATCCAGCCGCTACTCTCCGCCTTGATCACCACCGTTGGATCACAAGATACAACGGTGGAGACTTCGTCTTCCACCTCGGGAGCCCCTCTCTCCCACGTTCTCCGCCTTGCGGGAGGGGCTACCCCCTTCTATTTTTGGCCACACGTCAGACCACCTCGCCGCCGCCAACACCGCCACGACCTTCACCATTCCACCCTCAACATCGCGAGGTACCTCACTCCCCACGTCAACCCGCTCTAGACGCCCCACTAGATCCATAAACCTCGCCCCATCTCCATTCTAGCCGAGACCTTCATCCTTTAAAACCCCCTTTCCCGCGCCACTTTCCGACCACGTTCTTCTTCCTCCAGCTTCCCAGACCATGTACGACCCATCTCCTCCGCCCTCGCGGTGGAGGAGCATCCGAGCTCCCCCGTTCTTCGCTCACCGAGCTCACATCTTATTCACGCACACACTCCCTTGTGTTTCGGTTGTATCGACTAACAGTGCAGGTCTTCGAGAACTTCATTGATCGGGAGCCTCGCCGGAGCAATTCGGCCGAGCTCCGCTGTATCTATCGTAGCACCGATAGCCTGAGGTAAGACGCCAGCGTCTTGTCTGAGCTCCACGCTTCATCGGCGACCTTTCCGTGAGCCAGAAGGAGGTCCACTGTGGCCGAGGGCGAGCGGCGGAGCCGGAGCTCCTTCGCCGGAGCTCGGTTCCCGCCGCCAGCTGCGAATGGAGGAGAAGGAACAGCAGTCGTTGGATGCTCCGCCCTGGAGTTCATCCAACGGCCCCGATGCCGACACGTCACCATCCAGGGCCTCCTCCAGATGCTGTAGGATCTTCGATGATCCGACGGTGGATGACCGGTCCTAGAGCTTCATTGCCAGAGACCGTTGGATTCTCACAATCCAATGGCCTCCAGTTCACCATGTGTCATCACCAGAGCATAGCCGAGCCTAGCGCCCGAGCCTCCAGGCTTGGATTCTTCCGAGCCTGCACAGAGCCCAGACCAAGGCTCGAGCCAGCCGAAGCAACTCCGAGCCTCTGCCGTACCCGAACCTTCATCCGAGCCTGGGGAGGCACGTGCCTGGCACGTGAAACCTTGGGTTATTTGCAGAGATACCCTGCCACTTTCTCCATATTGCAAGCATGTCCAGATCACATGCAGCATACATGCACTGTGGGCATTTTGCACATTTGCCCTCGCTACTTTCAGGTGATGAAACCCAATTTCATCATCTTTATTTTCCATAATTAACCCCCTTGCTTAAAGTTTTGTCAATAAACCCAAGATAATGTCCCGTAATTAATAGAGTCTCAGATAAATTAAAAACCACAAAAAATGGCAAAACTAAAATCCGTGGTATTTTTAGCCTTAAAAATATCCTCAAAAATATTTCGAGCCTTCATTTAATCTCATCTCCAGTTTTGGTCAACATTAAACATGTAGTTCTCATCGAGATCTACAACTTTCATGTTTTGAGTTTTCTCAAATTCGGCCATCTTGACCTTCATATTTCAATTTTACCTTCTGAATAATCTGATTGGGCCACGTGGCCCAATCTGGGTGAGCCACGTGGCCCGCCTCTCTTGTCTCTTCCGCCTCCTCTTCCAGCCGTCGGATCACCTTCTTTATCCAACGGCCAGAGTACTTCCACGCCTGCTATTTTCTTCAGCCGCTCGATCAACCCCAGTCTCTCATCTGCACCGCACGTCAGCGCCGAACGCACAGCCTGCCACGTGGCGCCTGGAGATCCATTCGATCGCACCTTCAATTTTCCATCGCAACCGCTGCATCCATATTGATTCTCGACCCGTCGATCAAAAGCCTCTTCGCATCACGTCCGGTTGTTCACGCTGAGCCTCCAGAGCGACACCTAGCATCATCTTGGGCCCTCCGATCGTGCCTCTTCCGATCTAATCCTAACCGTTCCTACGCGCCCTCACCAGGACCGTTGGATCTCACGATCCAATGGTCCGGACGTCATCTTCCTCCTCCCGCAAGCTTCGCCCGAGCCCCACGCCTCGCAGACTGCCTCCGCCCTTCTATTTTTAGCCGCTTCACCTTGCATCTTCTCCTCTCCCTAACCACCCCACGTCTGAGCCCATTCCTCCATGATTCTCGCGCACACCCCACAACTCCGTCCACCTCTCCAGTCGTCCTACATCTCCTTGAAAAACTCAGCTCCCCACCACCTGGATGATGGCACGCCTGAGCACTCGGGTATAAGGTACTAGATAGGTCGTTGCGACCCAAACGATCAGACTATGTCAATCAAGAAAAATGAACCACTAATAAAGATAAAATCGATCAAATCACGAAAGCGGTCCTGCTATTGGATTAACCTGGTATAGCGACCAGGGTCGAACTCAAGGAGCACGGATTGGCCTCTCGGCCTACGAAGTAGTAAAAAGAAATAAAATAAAAGAAGGAACTATTTTTAGTGGTTTTTAATTTATTATATATTTTTTGGATTTTTAGTGTATAAAGAAAATAAGAAAAGCAGACAAGCACACACTTCAACAATTTATTTAAAGCACTAAAAATCAACCAAAAATTCAAACAAAAATATTTTTATGTGTTTTATAATTTTTAGTGTTTTTGATGAATTTTTGAGAATTTTCTGATGTTTATTTAATTTTCTAAAAATCAAAAAGCTATTGAAACAAATGGTACTGTCCAGCCGAGCTAAATAGGCCTAGATAAAATATCTAAAAGCCCTAGAATAGCCGGGAGGTAATTTTCCTGTAAAGAGAATAAAACAAGGAAAATTTAGGTACCAATTTTATTATTTTTGGGTTTTTGGTTTAATTATTAGAATTTTTATAAGTTTTTAAGTGTTTTTAATTTTTAGTGGTTTTAGATAATGAAAAATAGCCAAAATTGGCTAGAAAATCAAACTAAGCAAAATAGGCAGTAGCTAATTTTTGTGGAATTTTTAAGTGAGTTTTAATATTTTTTGTGATTTTTCAAGTTAGACAGTAACAAAATTAAAGGTTTTTGAATTTTTAAAAATATCAAATGAAATCAAAAATGTCCTAAAAAATCCACGAAAATTTTACACCCAGGAGCCATGTGTCCAATTTTCTTTGGATTTGGAGGTGTTTTGATATTTTATTCAAAAATAAAGAGAGGGTACAGTGCACAGGGACCAAAGTGCAAATACCCAAAGTTCTGGGGGGTCTGGTGCAAAATACCCAGCAAAACACACGCCACGCGCGTGCCTTGGGCACTCAGGGACCCAAATGTAATAAAACTAAGTCCCGAGGACTTATTGGTAACTGGTACCAAAAGTCCAGGGACCTATCTGCAAAATACCCAAAATATAACGCACATGCTCAAATAAACCACGCACAGGGGTATAAATGCAAATAGATAAAAACTTTCATTCATTCAAGAACAACCAGAACTACAGGGGCATGAGTTGCAAATAGACCAGAAAAACACGTGACGAAGCACGTGGCATACAACGCACAGGGGTATATGAGCAAATCAAAATAAAGTACGGGGTCCTCTATGCAAATAAACCTAAAATTAAACAACTAACTTCAATATTTACAGGACTAAAACGAAATAAAAAAAGAAAGAGGGCCTAAGGGTAAATTACCCTTTATTACTCGGAGCGGTTGGATGGACGCCACGTGTCTGATTGAGCGATCAAGGGCGACTGGGGGTCCAACGTTGCTCTCCTCGGGATAATCCAACGGCTGGGGCTAGTCCACGTGGTGCATCGGACGGTGTCAGGCGCTGATGGCTAACCCGCTAGCCTCGGACGGTCCAGATCGATCCTCGAAGATCTGGCGGTAGCTGCAGCTCCACGAACGGACGGACGTGATGTAATCTGGAGCGTCGAGGTCGATCTGACGGCGATGGAGGATGCTGGAAGAACAGGTCCCCGGCGAGGCTCGCCGGCCTCGGGTGTGCGCTAGGCTCCTCTTGGGAGCACTCTGATGGTCGAAGGAGAGACGTGGAGTGCTCCCGCGTCTGGTGGTGGACTCCGATGATCCAGCCAAGCTCCGAGGAGCTCGGGTGAGGTCGGCGGAGCTGGGCCTCCTGGCCTGAATGACCAAAGCCCTCAGATGGGCTTGGTAGCACCTGCAAAATAGCTCAGGAGACTCGCGGGTCGAGGGCAAACTGCCTCGACCCGGTTAGGCGAAGTGGGGGTGAATGGTGGGTCGAAATGGCGAACTCCGGCGAAGGGGGTAGACGGAGGAGCTCGACTCCCAGCTCCTGTGCGAGCTGGGTTGGATGGAGGGGTGAAGAAGATGCGCGGGGAGTCGGCGAGGGCTATGGCAATGCCCGATGATCGGATAGTGGTCGGAATCGGGAGGAATCGAAGAAATGCGGCGGCGGAGCGATTTGGGGGTAAATGGAAATTAGCGAAAACGGGAAGCCTAAGGGGATACCTGGGTGGTCGAAGAGACTGGGGAGGAGCTGCTGAAGCTCCAGGTCGTCGCCTCGAGGAGCGTCTCCCTCCGAGGCTCGGAGCTCACGCTGGTGGCGGAGCTACGGCGGTTGTGCTCGCCGGATCGATGGTTCCTCCTCCTCTCCTCGCTTCGACAGGTCGAGGCGCAAGCTGTCACTCTCGCGGTCTCTCTGAAGCTCACAGGTGAAGGAGTCGAATGGCCAAAGATGGAAATGGAGGTGGCGGAGCTCGACCTATATACGCTGGAGGGTCCGGGAAAACGAGCGCGGGTAGGGCATTCTGGAGCGCGGATCTCGAGGTGGATGCCCCGGCGAGGTTGACGGATATGACGTGAGCGATTCGGACCCGGGGTTTAGGCGAGGCATGATCAGGTTTGGTTGCGAAAAATCCGAGAAGATGGGTCGGGCAACACAGACCCGTGAGAAGTGGTCCTGGGGGGGGAGTTGACCGGGCGGTCAACATCCCCCTGGACCAATAGGAAGCTGCCACCTGGAAAAGATTTGTAAAATCATTTATAAATAGTAGATGGCCGATTTATTAAAAAGTTAAAACATGAAATATTTTTATTTTATTTTTTTCTATTTTTTTGTGATTTTTAATAATTTTTTCGAAATAAAAATAAGCTATGTACAATATAGTACTATACATAGGTATATACACAATATATAGGGTTTTGATTTTTTATTTTTTTAATTGTTATTTTTGTACAATTTTATTCCTATTTTATATTTTATTTATTTTCATTATAAAATAAGGAATAAAAGGTATTTTTATCTTATTTTTATTATTTATATACCTAGGTAAAACAAATATGTATGTACATCTATATACATGGTATATGTACAATGTATTTTTGTATTTTTAATCTTGCTATTTTTATTTTGTTTTTGTTTTAATAATAATTTTTTTATTTATTTGCAATATATAACATAGAATATTTACAAAAAGTTGGGAAATTAATTTTATTTATTTACAAGGTTAAATAAATACATAGAAGTGGTTTATGTACATGATGAAAGGAGTGTTTTAATTCTTTTTGATTTTTAACTTTTTCTTTTGTTTTTATATTTATAAATATGTACAAATATTTACAAGCATATTTTTGGTGAGGAAAATATCTTTATTTATTTAAATAAATATGTACACACATGAGCCCCTATCTCCCTCTACTTTGGCTTTTATGCGGTCAGGCCCCTGCTGAGCCCTCCCTTGGGTTAGGTTGCTCAATATTTATTCTAAATATTTCCCTCTTTTTCTTTTTAATCTTTATTCTTTTATTTTTGCACAAAAACATGCTAATTATAGGTTTTTACACAATGCGTGCTTTTGGTAATTATTCCTATTTACACATATCTACATGTATTTGCAAAGGTTTTTTGTAGCTAAAATATAAGAATAAAGTGTGATGAATGAGTATTCATCACCCCCCTATACTTAACTTTGCTAGTCCCTTAGCAAACACTTATTTGAAAAAGAAGTGAAAAAGAAAGAAAGAAAAAGAAAAAGAGGATGTACATGAATCAAGGTTGATTATTAAACTTGCCTTCATTAAATTGGGGTATGGAGCTCGATCAGATCTTTGGATTATTAGTGTGTCGGAACCTTATTTGGACTTAAGTCTAAAACTCAACAGCCTCTGAGTTCCACTAATCTATAACCAAGACTCCTCAACGCTCCAGATCAGAACAAGTCATCAATCACAAACCCTGAAGACCATGAATCTTTTCTTGTCCTGTGAAAGTGAGGTCTAAGCTCTCCACCTCAGAAATGGCAACTTGACAACCCTCCCCAACAAGGTAACTCTATGACCTCAATCTGGCCACTCTTTCCTCGAGGAGCGGGGTATTCCCTTCTAAGTTCAAGTTCAGCCGGCTCAAGGAGAGGAGGAAGAAGAATGGGTCAAGGCCAGTGTAGCCAAGTACCCTTGGGAGCTTGACCAGTGTAGCCAAGTATCCCTGCTGCAAGCTACATCAGGTGGATCATGAAACTCAAGCTTTGCTTATTGCACTCTATATACATACTCCGGTGGGATTATCATTTTCTATCAGACCCACCACTTTTTTGGAGTTATTTTCCTTTTGCACATTTTTTTTCAAGTGCATCTGTACAACATATACATGTGCAGCATATATACAAGGAGTTTTTCCTCTTGAGCCAGTAAACTATCCCTCTTTTGAAGCTTTATTGCAACCCACAACTCCCGTCTTTAGACTTCATGGCAACCAGACCAAGTTGAGATGCACTTCCTTCACTAAAAGAAGAAGAGAGGTTCCGCCTAGAAGTACTACCCTCATATGCTACCCCAAGTCAAGGAAGACTGCCTCCTCACCACCTCATCCGTAGAGAGCTCGGTGCATAGTGCTTGTGTCCAAATAAAGCCATTGTCTATATGAGTCATGTGTTGTAGTTAAGTGCTCTACTTAGGCTCATTGAGATGACATGTGATCATAGCCTAGTGGACTCAAAGAATTAAGTCGTCATGGACCTGAAAAGCCTTAAACCTAAGCCTTATAAGGTTCCTCTTAGAAGTTAGGTGGATTAAGATCTTAATCAAGCTCCATTTCTCAATTTGATTCCAGGCTAGTTTAAATGTCAACTATCATCCAGAAAAACTATATACATATGTACAAAAAGATGCTTATTTACACAAATTTTACAAACATGAAAAATTTTTGAAAAATGTTTTGAAATCATGAATGGATGATGCATGAAGTGCAAGTTTTGCAAAAAGATATTTACACAAAAGTACACAAGATTTTTGCAAACTTTTGATTTTCAAAACATTTTGGAAAAATTTTGTACTATATACATAATTTTGATAAGAAAATATTTACCCAAGCTTCACACAAAAGATTTTTGAAATCATTTTTACAAAAAAATTTGTACACTAGCTATTTATGTGCAAATAAAAGAATATTATGTACATGAAAAATTTTTAATTTTTGTGGTTTTTAGCCATTTTATTTATTAACACACTTACACAAAGTACGAGTTATGGCTAAAGTATATATGAAATATATACACACCCCCCTATACTTAGCTCGAACGATGTCCTCAGAGTCAAGAGCGATGAAGAAGACATAACTCGTGCTAGGTATAGGGAAGTGAAAAGAAAGGCTATATACAAGGAAAAGTGAATGAAATAGAAAAGTCAAGAGGGTCTCGGGTCTTCCCCCTATACTTAGGATTAAATAATCCTAAGTATAGCAGGCTGTACACTAAGGGAAAACCGAGTGGAGAATATATAGGGTCTTCCCCCCCTATACTTAGGGTGAAATATCCCTAAGTATAGGAAGCAAAACAGGGGTAGACAGAAACAAAAGAAATACTCAAAAGGTCTCACATCCCCCCTATACTTAGGGTAAAGTGCACCCTAAGTATAGCATAATCACAAGATGAAGAAAGGGATGTGGGACTAAAGAATGTAGTGATATGGACATCTGGATCTATACAAGGCGGAAGATCAGTGAAACTCAGGCGTGAGATGCATTAGATGTGAGTCAAAGACCACATCTCACGCAAAATGAATAGGGGCAAGATCAGCGACCCGCGGCTCATGATCTAGAAATGGCTTGAGCCACTGGCCGTTCACTCAAAAGGTACTCTCAGAAGACAACTCAGATATATCGATGCTACCGTTGTCGTATACCTTTCTGACCAAGTAAGGTCCCTTCCATTTGCTTTGTAGCTTCCCTGGAAATAAACGTAGCCTCACATCAAACAGCCATACTCTCTGTCCGATCTCAAAATGCTTGTGGCTGATATGAGAATCATGCCACTCCTTCACTTTCTCCTTATAATGTAGGCTGTTTGAGAATGCTGCATCTCTAAGCTCCTCCAGGGCTGCTAACTCTGCCCTCCTCTGGTCTCCCATACCATCTGGATCCATAAGAATATCTGTAACTGCCCAAAGTGACTTGTGCCTCAGCTCAACAGGTAAATGGCACGGCTTGCCATACACGAGGCGAAAGGGAGATGTGCCCAAAGGTGTCTTGAAAGACGTCCTATATGCCCACAAGACCGAGTCCAAAAGCTGTGACCAATCCTTTCGGTCAGGGCGGACGACTTTCTGCAATATAGTCTTAATCTCCCTATTCGACACTTCGGCTAGACCATTCGTCTGTGGATGGTAAGGTGCAGCAACACGATGGTCTATACCGAACTCGCTAGCAAGGGCCTTCACTTGGTCGTTGATGAAGTGAGATCCCCCATCGGAAATCAGAACTCGTGGAACCCCGAACCACGTGATGATATGCTTCCTCAAAAATCTGCAAACTGTCCTCGCATCAGCGGCTCGGGTGGGGATGGCCTCCACCCAACGACTAACATAATCCACGGCCAACAGAATGTACTCAAATCCCTGACTCTTAGGGAATGGACCCATGAAATCGATGCCCCATGCGTCAAAAACCTCAGAGAAGTGAATGGGCTGCATCGGCATCATATCACGCTGTCCGCAAGTGCCCATCCTCTGACAGTCAGTACACCTCTTCACGAACTCGTCTAAGTCCTTGAAGAGGGTAGGCCACCACAAGCCGGATTGGAGCACTTTCTGTGCCGTTCTCCTCCCAGAATGATGTCCTCCTGCCTCAAGCTTGTGGCAGTAAGTGAGGACGCTATGGTGTTCCTCCTGAGGAATACACCGACGCCAGACGCTATCCCCTCCTTCGTGGTAAAGGATGGGATCCTCCCAATGGTAGGACTTGGCCTTCGCAAGAAAGGTCTCAAGCCTCTGCCTGGGCCAATCTTGTGGGACTTTCCCAGCAACGAGAAAGTTCACAATATCGGCATACCACGGGAGTGAGGCGATAGCAAGGATCGCCTCATCTGGGAAGGTATCACGAATGGGATCAATCTGCTCAGACTCCTCAGGCCGCTCTAAACGGGAGAGATGATCCGCCACCACATTCTTGACTCCAGGCTTATCCTTGATCTCAATGTCGAACTCCTGGAGTAGAAGGATCCATCTAGTCAATCTGGCCTTGGCATCCTTCTTTGCCATGAGGTACCTGATGGCAGTGTGATCTGTGTACAAAGTCACTCCAGATCCAATGATATAAGATCGAAACTTATCTAGGGCGAACACTACGGCTAGCATCTCCTTCTCTGTAACCATGTAATTCCGCTGGGCGGAATCCAATGTACGGCTAGCGTAGTGGATGGCAAATGGAACTCCATCCCTCCTCTGTCCCAGCACTGCCCCTACGGTAAAATCGGAGGCATCCATCATGATCTCGAATGGGAGAGACCAATCAGGCGGCTAAGGACAGGAGCCTCAATCACACACTGCTGGAGAGTCGCAAAGGACGAAAGACACTTGTCATCGACAAGGAACTCGGTGTCTTTCGTCAAGAGGTCAGTCAACGGCCGGGCAATCCTGCTGAAATCCTGAATAAATCTCCTATAAAATCCAACGTGCCCCAGGAATGACCGTAGCTGCCTCAAATTGGACGGCGGTGCGAGTTTTCTAATGACATCAACCTTGGACGGATCCACCTCCATGCCCCTGTTGGAGATGATGTGGCCAAGCACCGTCCCTTGAGTCACCATGAAGTGACTCTTCTCCCAAGACAGAACCAAATGGAACTCAATACATCGCTGGAGTACTCGGTCTAGGTAGTCAAGACAGGAGTCGAATCCGTCGCCGTAGACCGAGAAATCGTCCATGAAGACCTCCAAACACTCCCCTACCATGTCCGAAAAGATCGACAGCATGCACCTCTGAAAAGTCGCAGGGGCGTTGCATAGCCCAAATGGCATGCGTCGAAAGGCATATGTACCAAAGGGACAGGTAAAGGTGGTCTTCTCCTGATCCTCAGGAGCGATGGCCACCTGGTTGTAGCCCGAGTACCCATCCAGGAAGCAATAATGGCTCTTCCCTGCCAGTCTCTCATTGATCTGGTCAATAAAAGGCAGGGGGAAATGGTCCTTCTTGGTGGCCTGGTTGAGTCTCCTGTAGTCAACACAAACCCTCCAAGAGGTGGGTACTCGTGTAGCAATCTCCTCTCCTGACTCACTGATCACAGTCGTGATGCCCGTCTTCTTGGGCACCACATGCAAGGGGCTGACCCACTTGGAGTCGGAAATGGGATAAATAAAATCTGCACTCCACCATTTTGATATTTCCTTCATTACGACCTCTCTCAGGTTGGGGTTCAGTCGCCGCTGGAACTCACGCGACGGCTTCGCCCCCTCCTCGAGATAGATATGGTGGGAGCACACTGATGGACTAATCCCATGGAGATCTGCTACGCTCCATCCGATTGCCTTGCGGTTCTTTTCAAGAACCCCCATCAAACGGGATTCCTGCTCTCCAGTCAGCTCGGCGGAGATGATGACTGGGTACATCTCAGGTTTGCCCGCAAGGAGCCGATACTTCATCGAAGTAGGGAGCGGCTTCAGCTCTGGACATCTGGGTGCTGGCAAATCTGGCTGCGGAAGGAAATATGTCAATGCTGCTAAGTCTGCCAAATCTGCCTGGGAGAAAGAAAGCGAACTCTCGCAAACTGGATCGGGAGAAGGCTGCTCAACTGTGCTGTCTCTGATCTGCTCTGCATCTACCTCCTCCTCATCTGTAGGCTCTGGTGGACTCAGGTCTGGCATCTGATCATCACAATCTGCCCAATCAGACTCTGAATCCGAGGGATCTGCATCAAATACAGTGGCATCAGTACCACCGAAACACAAAGTGGCCTCAGCACCACCATCACTGAAATCCGTGTCGCAGTCAAGAACTGGCTCTGCTGCCTCTGGGGTATCTTGGACAAGGGCTGTGCTCTCCAGACTCTCCTCTGCTATCATCTCAGCATCAGCTGTGTCTGAAAATGAGAGGATGGCCTGTGCTGCAGGATCTGCCCATGCTGCCTCATCATCTGTGATCACAAAATCACAGTCCTGGTGGATGTCTGGCTCGGCGTCTGTCAGCTGCTCTGAATCTGTGCTGGCCTCTGAGCGTGCTCTCTCTAGCTCTGTAGTCCTCGACCGTCTCTATTTGTACACTCTCGCCCTCGACGCGGAAGTATACCTTCCCGCTATCATGATCAGTCACCGCCTTGGCTGTGGCCAAGAACGGGCGACCGAGGATGATGGGGGTATCGGCCACTGAATCAGGGATCTCCATGTCCAACACTACGAAGTCCACGGGGAATTTTAGGCCCTGAATCGTGACGATAACGTCTCGCAACAACCCCTTCGGTCTCTTGACAGATCGATCAGCAAACTGAAGGATTGTCCTGCTCTGTCGAAGAGTGCCCAACTCGAAGCGGTCGAGAAGGGCTGCCGGAAGTAGGTTGATCGATGATCCGCTATCTAATAGAGTCCGGTCGAACCTCTGCTCACTAATCTGGCATCTGACATACGGGGCCCCTGAATCTGGCCTCTTGGCCGGCAGACGATTCTGGATCGCGAAACACGTGGCTTTCGTCAGCACATGAATCTCTGAAGTGTGGTTCCTCCTCCTCCTCCTGACTGTGGTCCTGTCTCTCAAAGATCGCTGAAGAAGGGGGATGTGCTACAAAGCCTCCTGGAGGGTCAGCTGGATGTGAAATCTGTCGATCATGCTCTGGCTGAATTCCTCCTGCTCCCTCTTTTTTGGGTCTTTTTCTTTTTTCTTCCCCTTCCCCATCTGAAGGGCTCTAGGGAAGGGGATCACAGGGTCCTTCGCAGATGAAGGACTAGGAAAAGGCCTAGACGGCTCGATGGCCGGATCCGCACATACATCAATCACCACAGTGGGACCAGAAGAAACTAAACCTTTTCCTTTATTCACAACAGTGTTCTGAGATACATCCACACGAGGAAAGACAACATCTCTATCAAAACACACATCGGTGGCCTCAGTACCACCACGGGTTGGCTCTGCTGCTGCTGCTGGACGTCTCACGGCATCAGTACCGCGGGCTGGCTCGGCTAAACTGGTGGCGTCAGTACCACCTCCTCGAACTGGTGAAGCGGCGGCCTCAGTACCGCCGGTGGAATCAGCATCCTTGGTGGCGTCAGTACCACCGTCATCATCTGCAGCCTCAGTACCGCTCTCCTCCTCCTCATCTGGCGTCCTAGTTGGCTCCTCGCGTCGTCGCTCAGATGAGGCGCCGCCTACTGGTGCTCTACCGCTCCTAAGTGTAACAAAATCAGCATCAAATAGATCCGACGACATATCATCAAATGGGTCACTAGGAGTGGCATGCTCAGTGGAAACTACCTGCTCAGATTTCCTCTTCATGTTGTTCGGATTCGGCTCGATCTGTGCAGGATTGGCGGCCTTCCCTCTCACGAGGTCCCGCATCTCCTGGCGGAACTCGTCCATCTCCCGTCGAAAGGTAGCCTGCTGGTCCGTGAGGAGGCAGGCTATGTCATCCAAGGCGGGGCTCTCATGGGAGCCCGACAGGTAGCCTCTCTGGTGCTGAGGCTGCTGGAACTGGTGCTGCTGGTAAGAGGGGTAGGAGGAAGGATGCTGCTGCTGGTGTGCTGGGTGAGCCTGCTGCTCACGCCTCCAAGACTGTCCCTGCTGCTGATAGGGACGAGGAACGAAGGACGAAGACTGGTGTGACTGGTATGCTGGGGGCTGCTGCTGCGGCTGGTGGTCTCTCTGCTGGCCATACTGCCCTCCCTGACCGGATGACTGCTGCTGGGGCTGGGCACCTCCACTCCCCCACCTGAATCCGGGATGGTCTCGTTGGATCCCAGGCTAGGGGCGGTCATACCAAATCCCGTTGACATCCATCAACGGCTCTGCATCGTAGGGGGCTGGCGGGAGTACTGCCAGAGGCTGATCCGGCTGGTATACCACCATCTGCAAGTCTGGAGATGGTAGGGACTGGTAGGAAGGCTGTTGCTGCTGGTACAGCTCCGCCTGTACAAAGTGAACCTGTCTAGGTTGCTGAAAGGTGCTGAAGCGCTGGGACGAGCTGCTGCTGCTGCCGGTGTCGCCTCGCGACTGAAGACGGGGTTGTGAAGCCGTCTGTGCCTCCTGGAGACACATGAGCTAGGTCTTCATGTCGCTCAGAGTCTGTGCCATCTGCTCCATCTACGTGATGCTCTGGCACTGCTTCTTCTCGATCAGCTCCATCCGGTCCAACTTCTCGCTGATGATGCCCATATCCGCAGCGAACGACTCTGCCTGTGCTGCTGCAACTGCGGAAGAACTGGATGGACCGGCGTCGACCCGTGCTATCCTCTGGTACTGCACGGGTTCTGGCTGCTGCTGGGGTCTCTGTGTGTACAACCGGGTCTGGGACATCACCATGTAGTTTTCGGCCATCTCATCGTAGATGGCCCAGACCTGGTCGTGGTCCTTGGCGAAGTAGGACCCGCCGCAAGAAGCATTCACCAGGCCCTGGAGCTCTGGTGTCAACCCGCTGAAGAAGCTCTGAACAAGGTTCGGCTTCGAGATGTCGTGGTGCGGGCATCGGTCTGTGAGCTCTCTAAACCTCTCCCATGCCTCGTGGAATTGCTCATTGGGGAGCATGGAGAAGTTGTTGATCAGGGCCCTCGCTGCATTCGTCTGCCTGAGTGGATAGTACTTGTTCAAGTACTCGGTGCGGAGCTGCTCCCAGGTGTAAACAAACCTCCCCAAATGCTTCAGCCAGGTGGCTGCTCTGTCTGCTAGGGAGAAGGGGAAGGCGATCATCCTGATCGTGTCCTGGTCCACCTGTCGGTCGTGGACAGTGCTGCATATCATCAAAAACTCCTGGAGGTGGAGATGGGGCTCCTCTGTCGCGAGTCCGTGGAAGCGGGGGAGTAGCTGCAAAGTGTTCGGGGGGAACTTGAAGTCCCCCACGATCGCTGGAAGTACTACCCAGTGGTGCGTCAGCGTCGATCCGGGGTTGTGTAACTCCCGCATCGGTCTCGGTGGTCCTCCGGCCGCTCCTACGGCGGCTGCCGCTGCTGCGGCGGCTGCTGCTGCGGCTGTTGCATCCGCATCATTTGGGATCCTCGGTCCCTCTCTCCTCTGCTCTCGCTCTGCTCTCTCTGCTCGCATCTGCTCCATCTCTCTCGACATGCATAAATGCTCCATGATCCCTCAGCTGCTGCTGAACGGTCTCTAACGAGGCGATCAGGGTGGAGTCGATCGCTCCCTGATCCAGTACGAAGTGCTCAGGCTGACGGGAACGGTCCTCAGAACTGCCGGCCATGACGTCTGCAAAATCAAATGAGCCCAACTCAGGTGCTGTCAAATCCATCAATCTCTCCTCGGGCTCATGTCGCTCAGGTCCGAAAGAAAGGGGGTCGAGGGGGAACAGGGCGGAGTCGTACTCGGGCTCGGAGAGCTGGTCTTGGCTCTCGCGGGCCAACCTAGATGATTGGGTAGACGTGCCCGAAAGCGGTGCAGCCAGAGGCTGCCTAAGAGAGCGTCTACCCATCATCTTGATCTGGCGGGTAGGGCAGATGAGATTTGGAGAAACTATGATCACAATGCAAACCTCCGGTTCACCAACGCAACGCGAGCTGAAGACTGTGAAAGTTCGGTCAAATTATCTTGTCAATTTTTATTAGGTGAACACACAAGATATCAGAGCGCTTACGTGACCTGTTAGGATATCCGATGCTACCCCAACCGACTGGCTCGTACGGAAGAGTCGGTAATCAGTCGGGACTAGCACCGGAGGGCTCTACCTAGGGTGCGGGTCACTCTCTCGCGCATCCAAACCATACAATGAGGGGGTTGCTCTCCCCAAGACAAAAATTTTTAGGGTGAGCGTATTTTAAGATCAATAGTGTTATCTAGTCCCAATTTTATGGTTTTTCTTTTTAATATTTTTCAAATAAAAACAAACGGCCTAACGAATTTTTCAGTTCTCCTGGTTATTTAGTCCAAAACAGGGGGGAGAAGACGAAAAAGCCAATGCGCGATGAAATCAATGATGCATGCTGAGTAAGAAATGCGTACCTTGTCTCCAGCACTCTACATGCAAGTGATCCGCGCAGAATTTAAAGACAGAAAAGTAAACTACCCTAAATGATGCAACGGGAAAAACCGAGTCCTAGATGAGCAATTTCTATCGCAGAACCGTCTAATCGGTCACCGACCTCCAAGCCAAAGGGTCCGGTCTTGGCTCACCCCTCCTCTGCCCGACAAATCGGGGGTAGGAGAAAGCGCTTTACAGGGTGAGCTGCGGCACGTAGGCTACGAAGGAGATGAGTCGATTATTTTTATTAATTGATTATTAGTAGGTCCAATTAGCGCTCTATAGGAACAGGCAAATAGTTAAGTGTGGGGACCCTACTAATTACGGCACAAGCAAGAGAAATTCCTAAATCTAGGGGCTCGATGAAACCGTGTAAACACCGGAAAAGGCAGTAAAAAGAAAATAAAACCAAAACCGCGTAAAAAGCTGCGAAAAACCTAAGGGTCCCCCGAGCACACCGGTGCTCGGCAAAACAGACCCGCTAAGTGTTCAAGAGTCCACAAGTCCAGTCTGAGAGTGTCCCTGTATTATTACAACAATAATAATCAAATAAAACCTAATCTAACCTCACCCACTCAACTCTCTCTCTCTCGCTCTCTCCTGCGGCTTCGTAGAGAAGGAAGCCGCCTCCAAGTTCCTCGGCTGCACCGGCTCCTCGAAAGTCGCCTCCGCGGTCCTCGGGCCCTCGCAAGAAAAAGAGATGAGTGATCAGACCAAGATAATCAAATAAAATATAAAGAAAATAAATGAAACTGAAAATGAGGGTATATATGCAAAAATAAAATAAACACTCAAAATAAAACAAAAATAAAAATAAAAGAAAAAGAAAATAAAACAAAATCAAACAAAAATAAAATAAAAACAAAAGCTGCGAAAAAGCCGCGAGCTCTGAAAGAGCCGCGAAAATAAAAACGAAAATCAAAGTAAAACTACTAAGCCGTGCTCCCCGGCAACGGCGCCATTCTGATGACACGCCTGAGCACTCGGGTATAAGGTACTAGATAGGTCGTTGCGACCCAAACGATCAGACTATGTCAATCAAGAAAAATGAACCACTAATAAAGATAAAATTCGATCAAATCACGAAAGCAGTCCTGCTATTGGATTAACCTGGTATAGCGACCAGGGTCGAACTCAATGAGCACGGATTGGCCTCTCGGCCTACGAAGTAGTAAAAAGAAATAAAATAAAAGAAGGAACTATTTTTAGTGGTTTTTAATTTATTTTATATTTTTTTGGATTTTAAGTGTATAAAGAAAATAAGAAAAGTAGACAAGCACACACTTCAACCATTTATTTAAAGCACTAAAAATCAACCAAAAATTCAAACAAAAATATTTTTATGTGTTTTATAATTTTTAGTATTTTTGGTGAATTTTTGAGAATTTTCTGATGTTTATTTAATTTTCTAAAAATCAAAAAGCTACTGAAACAAATGGTACTGTCCAGCCGAGCTAAATAGGCCTAGATAAAATATCTAAAAGCCCTAGAATAGCCGGGAGGTAATTTTTCTGTAAAGAGAATAAAACAAGGAAAATTTAGATACCAATTTTATTATTTTTGGGTTTTTGGTTTAATTATGAGAATTTTTATAAGTTTTTAAGTGTTTTTTGGTTTTAGATAATGAAAAATAGCCAAAATTGGCTAGAAAATCAATCTAAGCAAAATAGACAGTAGCTAATTTTTGTGGAATTTTTAAGTGAGTTTTAATATTTTTTTTGTGATTTTTCAAGTTAGACAGTAACAAAATTAAAGGTTTTTGAATTTTTAAAAATATCAAACGAAATCAAAAATGTCCTAAAAAATCCACGAAAAGTTTACACCATGGCAGGAGCCATGTATCCAATTTTCGTTGGATTTGGAGGTTTTTTGATATTTTATTCAAAAATAAAGAGAGGGTATAGTGCATATGGACCAAAGTGCAAATACCCAAAGTTCTGGGGGGTCTGGTGCAAAATACATAGCAAAACACGCGCCACGTGCGTTCCTGGGGCACTCAGGGACCCAAATGTAATAAAAATAAGTCCCGAGGACTCATTGGTAATAGGTACCAAAAGTCCAGGGACCTATCTGCAAAATACCCAAAATATAACGCACATGCTCAAATAAACCACGCACAGGGGTATAAATGCAAATAGATAAAAACTTTCATTCATTCAAGAACAACCAGAACTACAGGGGCATGAGTTGCAAATAGACCAGAAAAACACGTGACGAAGCACGTGGCATACAACGCACAGGGGTATATGAGCAAATAAAATAAAGTACGGGGTCCTCTATGCAAATAAACCTAAAATTAAACAACTAACTTCAATATTTACAGGACTAAAACGAAATAAAAGAAGAAAGAGGGCCTAAGGGTAAATTACTCTTTATTACTCGGAGCGGCTGAATGGACGCCACGTGTCTGATCGAGCGGTCAAGGGCGACTGGGGGTCCAACGTTGCTCTCCTCGGGATGATCCAACGGCTGGGGCTAGTCCACGTGGTGCATCGGACGGTGTCAGGCGCTGATGGCTAACCCGCTAGCCTCGGACGGTCCAGATCGATCCTCGAAGATCTGGCGGTAGCTGCAGCTCCACGAACGGATGGACGTGATGTAATCTGGAGCGTCGAGGTCGATCTGACGGCGATGGAGGATGCTGGAAGAACAGGTCCCCGGCGAGGCTCGCCGGCCTCGTGTGTGCGCTAGGCTCCTCCTGGGAGCACTCTGATGGTCGAAGGAGAGACGTGGAGTGCTCCCGCGTCTGGTGGTGGACTCCGATGATCCAGCCAAGCTCCGAGGAGCTCGGGTGAGGTCGGCGGAGCTGGGCCTCCTGGCCTGAATGACCAAAGCCCTCAGATGGGCTTGGTAGCACCTGCAAAATAGCTCAGGAGACTCGCGGGTCGAGGGCAAATTGCCTCGACCCGGTTAGGCGAAGTGGGGGTGAACGGTGGGTCGAAATGGCGAACTCCGGCGAAGGGGGTAGACGGAGGAGCTCGACTCCCAGCTCCTGTGCGAGCTGGGTTGGATGGAGGGGTGAAGAAGATGCGCGGGGAGTCGGCGAGGGCTATGGCAATGCCCGATGATCGGATAGTGGTCGGAATCGGGAGGAATCGAAGAAATGCGGCGGCGGAGCGATTTGGGGGTAAATGGAAATTAGCGAAAACGGGAAGCCTAAGGGGATACCTGGGTGGTCGAAGAGACTGGGGAGGAGCTGCTGAAGCTCCTGGTCTTCGCCTCGAGGAGTGTCTCCCTCCGAGGCTCGGAGCTCACGCTGGTGGCGGAGCTACGGCGGTTGTGCTCGCCGGATCGATGGTTCCTCCTCCTCTCCTCGCTTCGACAGGTCGAGGCGCAAGCTATCACTCTCGTGGTCTCTCTGGATCTCACAGGTGAAGGAGTCGAATGGCCAATGATGGAAATGGAGGTGGCGGAGCTCGACCTATATACGCTGGAGGGTCCGAGAAAACGAGCGCGGGTAGGGCATTCTGGAGCGCGGATCTCGAGGTGGATGCCCCGGCGAGGTTGACGGATATGACGTGAGCGATTCGGACCCGGGGTTTAGGCGAGGCATGATCGGGTTTGGTTGCGAAAAATCCGAGAAGATGGGTCGGGAAACACAGACCCATGAGAAGTGGTCCTGGGGGGGGAGTTGACCGGGCGGTCAACATCCCCCTGGACCAATAGGAAGCTGCCACCTGGAAAAGATTTGTAAAATCATTTATAAATAGTAGATGGCCGATTTATTAAAAAGTTAAAACATGAAATATTTTTATTTTATTTTTTTCTATTTTTTTGTGATTTTTAATAATTTTTTCGAAATAAAAATAAGCTATGTACAATATAGTACTATACATAGGTATATACACAATATATAGGGTTTTGATTTTTGATTTTTTTAATTGTTATTTTTGTACAATTTTATTCCTATTTTATATTTTATTTATTTTCATTATAAAATAAGGAATAAAAGGTATTTTTATCTTATTTTTATTATTTATATACCTAGGTAAAACAAATATGTATGTACATCTATATACATGGTATATGTACAATGTATTTTTGTATTTTTAATCTTGCTATTTTTATTTTGTTTTTGTTTTAATAATATTTTTTTTTATTTATTTGCAATATATAACATAGAATATTTACAAAAAGTTGGGAAATTAATTTTATTTATTTACAAGGTTAAATAAATATATAGAAGTGGTTTATGTACATGATGAAAGGAGTGTTTTAATTCTGTTTGATTTTTAACTTTTTCTTTTGTTTTTATATTTATAAATATGTACAAATATTTACAAGCATATTTTTGGTGAGGAAAATATCTTTATTTATTTACATAAATATGTACACACATGAGCCCCTATCTCCCTCTACTTTGGCTTTTATGCGGTCAGGCCCCTGTTGAGCCCTCCCTTGGGTTAGGTTGCTCAATATTTATTGTAAATATTTCCCTCTTTTTCTTTTTAATCTTTATTCTTTTATTTTTGCACAAAAACATGCTAATTATAGGTTTTTACACAATGCATGCTTTTGGTAGTTATTCCTATTTACACATATCTACATGTATTTGCAAAGGTTTTTTGTAGCTAAAATATAAGAATAAAGAGTGATGAATGAGTATTCATCACCTGGACCGCTGAACCTCGCCTTTAAATACCTCGCCTCCCCCATCGATCCATGTTGTCCATCAACCAAGGGGCGGTGGCCCAGCCCTCCAGCTCCTCCCTGTGACAGGGGGAGGAGCTCGGATCGAGCGACGACGACCTTCTTTCCCGATGAGACCCGCCGACCTCCAGGCGACGTTGCGGTGGCCTAGAGCCCCGCCGGAGCTCGCTGGCATAGCCGGCCAGTACGTGCGACGACCCGGGCTTCTTCTCCGACGCCCAGCCCAGGCCACGACCTCCATCTCCGGCCAGGTAAGCCCTCTGATCTTCTCTGAATTTTCCTCTTATTTTGCATAATTTTCTAAGCCTCTATGAACACTACCTCGCTCCACTGTCCACTCCTTTAGCTTCGCCATCAAACCACCTTCCACGCGCACATCTCCGATCACCCTCCTGCTCAACCACAACCTCCTTTATCCCAGGCATTCTCCTTCGCCGGAGGCGGAGGAGAACACACCAAGGGCTCAACTTCTCCACCCCTTAGGCCCGTCGCTCACCTCAGCTCGCACGCACACACCGCTAACCCCTTTTTGCAGTTCTACCAACGTCATTGGCCGGACCTCGGGCGGAGCTGAGTTCTAGAGCTCCGCCTCCGGTGGCCAAGTGTCGATCGAGCATCCCAGGTGCTCCCGCGTCTTCTCCGACCTCAGACCTTCATCGCCCGAGCTTCAGCGATCTTCCACGAGCTTCACCGAGCACGGCGAGGCGCGACGGAGCTCCAGGCCTTACGCCGGAGCTCCAATAGCGCTGCCAGCCATCGAGGAGGAAGGGGGAGCAGCCACCGTTGGATCTCGCCCCACGGCGGAGATCCAACGGCCCTGGAGCGGCCACGTCGACTATTCCAGAGCGCGGAGGCTCGGTGGGACCGAGCCTCGCCCGAGTCAACCTCGAGCCACCACATGGCCCGAGCAACCTGCTACGGCCACCCGAAGCAGCGCCGAACCTCGCCCCCATCCGAGCCTGAGCTCACGTGCTTCACGCACGTGGGTGTGGGCTTTTTGCATCGGCGCCCTCGCACCTTCCGCATATTACATCCAGGTCCTGACACCACGTGGCAGTCCCCGAGACCACTCCGAACCTCATCGCCACCAAGCCTGGAGGCTCGTGTACGCCGAGCCAGCCCGATGCAGCAACGAGCCTCAGCCGAACCCGAGCCACCCTCCAAGCCTGGATGGCACGTGCATAGCACGTGCCATCTGGGTAAATTACGCAGGAGCCCCGCCGACTTCTCCGAATAGCAAACGGGTCCAGATCACGTGCAGCCCGGGCGCCCAGTGGGAATTTTGCACTTTGACCCTCGCGGGTTTTAGTATTTGCAAAAATACCCCTGTGCCTGAGGGAAATTTACAGGGAAGGCCCCTCTTCCTATTTTTATTACATTTTAGTCCCTCCCAGGGACCAGTTTGCAAGTTTATTTCATGTTTTCTTTCAGTTTTGCCCCTGTCTTCTTTATTGTATATCTTGAGCCTCGTATGTCCGATTGAGGTGATTTCAGTTTCATTTGAAGCTCTTTTCATCATCTTTATTATGGCATGATTAGATTTCCACTTTGACACTATGATCTATAATTCTCTATTTGGTTAACTAAGTGTCCTGATTTCCTTGTTTCTCATGAATACTTGCTATATAAATGAAAATTGTTTCGTTAACTGATTTTGTTCAACACGTGAAAATTATGGCTTAAGTAATGATCATTTAGGGCATATTATTTGCTTTGCTTCCTTGCATATATCTGCATAGTCCAAAACATAAAAAAATGCATGTTCCATTTTAACGCATTGTTGTGTCTCCTTGTCTTTGCATAAATTTGACCTATATGCCTTTAACTCAACACTTAGTAAAATAAATAGAAGTCCAGATAATTAAAGAAAGGCTCGTGTCCCTGAGTTCGACCTTGGTATCTTACCAAGTAAAAAAATTTTCACGATCATCTCATTTTGATCTATTATTGACATATATTTAAATGAGGTGATCTTTTGATGACCCAACTCGGCCCGACTACGATGACGATTCCAAGTGCTAATTCAGCACTCTTAAAGGGACGATTTTGCGGTTCATCAACTATGCAGGTCCTCTCCACCCAACTGAAGCAACTGTGGGGGTCTGGAGGTGGAGGAGTTGAAGATGGAATCTTTCTAACACGTCTCTCATGTCTAGGTGGCATACATATATAAAATGCAATATATAATTATCTAAAACTCATAAAGAAAGAATTAGTTGTTATATTTTTTGTTGATCACTGTATTATAACAAACTCTACGAGTTATTATATTCACATCGTTATCTACGAATGTAGTCGAGCTCCTATAAGAGCCTTCCTGATATGCTTCATCAATATAAGGCAGATATTCGTCTTCAACAACATCAAAGAAGTCCCTAGGAACGGTTCGTAAGGGAATAATACATCCATTGTGAGAGTTATCTAGAATATAAAAGACTTGCTCAACCTAACTATCTAGTGTAAATGTTTCAATTATTTGTAATCTGCCACTCAGTTTCAAAGAAATATAGTCATTCTTATCTCTATGGTAACCATTTCATTCACATCCAATATCAAACGATATGCACTTGAATAGAACACATTGCATTTCATTCATGAAGCTAATTTATATAATATCAGTAATATGATCGTAGTAGCCATCAACTCCACATTCAAGTTCTACCTTTACAATAACACTCGACATATGTGTTGTATATCATCGATCGATTTCGTTTGAAGCAAAAACCATTAACAATGTATACTTAATGAGAAACAACTTGTGAGTATGGACTTTGTGCAAAAATTTCAATTTTTTTGGTGAAAAGATTATCACCAATATTCTTTAATGTCTCAACATATTCTTGAAACCATTCAATAAATTTAGATTTCCATATGTTAGGACCAGACAACACACTATATTCATCCACTAACCAGTCAACTTCATCAATTTGCATAAGTTTGTAATAATGAATTAGATCTCTTTCCGTGTCAGATATAGTTCTTCTGATCCCTTTCAATATTTGTCTACCACATTTATGATATATCCATAATTTATCTTTCTCGTCTACATCTTCTACATGACCGCTGTTGTTTCTTTCAAATCTATCAAAATGTGTACTTCTCCCCTCCATGTACATGTCATAAAAAATAATGCACTCTTCACGGAGATCCTTCGACAATGCATCCTTCCGGTTGAGCTTTATTAAAACCATATTATTTAACATCTCAAGTATCATTCTACAAGACACTGATGACTAGCAACTATTTTACCATCTAATAAGTTAGAGCAGTAAACATTACACGACCAAGCTCTAAATCAATTAACAATCAACCCACTATTATATGATGAAACAACAAAAATAACTTTGAGTTAAAATTTATTATAACTCTGCAAATGTATACGTATATGTGTAAGTATTGTAGAGGTCAAACATAAGGATCAAATGGTGTATAGGTAATAATTATTAATAGTTATCGTTAATTAATCGTAATAATTTTTGTATGTTTTTTTGTTTTTTTTCTTGTTTTTATTTAGGTTTTTTAAATTATATTTAGTTTTTTATGGGTTTTAATTATTTTTAAAATTTTATGGTTTTTTATTTTATTTTAAATTTTGAGAAATTTATTTTCTTTTAGATTTTACAAATAAAATCAATATTTATATATAATAATAATATAGATATTATAACTAGTATAAGTAATATATAGAATATATAGTCAGAATAGCTATGTATATTTTTAATTAAGTCAAAATACATATAAAATTTAGAAAATAACATGTTTTATGGTTTTTGTGTGTTGTTTTGTTCTATGAACTGTAATAAATTTTTTTTCTAATTTTTAGGTATTTTAAAGTAATAAATATAGCAGATCTTAATAAATATATATAGAAGTTCGAAATTTACTTGAAACTATTTTTAATATATGCTATATATAATAAAGAAAATTTAAAAAACTAAGGACTATTTTGGATTTTTATCTAAATTTTATAAAGATTTTAGGGTTTTGCAATTTTTATGTTTTATAATTTGTATTTTTAGAGATTTTTGGATATATGGTAGAATATAGAATAATATAGCAAATATATTATTCTATATATTTATAATGTTTATGGGTTTTTATATTTACATAATGAATAAATGTGTGTTTTTGTAATTTTATAAAATTGGAAAATGTATTAAAATGCCAAATAAAATTTAAGCATAAACAAGCGTGTTAACAAGCATCTCTATAATTTTCCTATAATTTTAACAATAAATGTGTGTTTTCAGTGACACTTACTATTTGAAAAATCTTTGCAAAATGATTTTCAAATTTTGTAAATGTTTGTAAAAATATTTGTCAAATTATTTGCAAAATAAGTTTTCAAAAAGTTTGTGAAAAACTTTTCAAACTATTTTGAGAACCTTGTGCATAATTATAGCCTATAAAATTCTCTGTAAGCCTTGTATATAAAAACTTGTAAATAACCACTAACTTAATTTCTGCAAATACCTAGTGTAAATTCTTAAACTAAATCTTGTAAATATTTAAGAACTCCTGTGTAAATATCTGCACATAATTCTTAACTATCCTTTAGTCAAAAATCTCTGAAAATTTGTAAAATTTTCAAAATCCAAAAAAAATGGCAAAATGATTCCAAATTTTAAATGAAAAATATAAAACAATTTTGAAATCTCATAAAATTTTCAAAATAGAAAATGGCTTCCCAAAAATATTTTCTTACATTGTACATAGCATTTATATTTTTGAGAATAATCAAGACAATTGAACAAGTCTAAAATAAAGTCTGAAGATTGGAGCATGGAATAAATCTTAATACACTTAATTTCGAAGAAACCCATAAGGACAGAATTGGGGATACTTCAGGTCACCTTGACATAATTCTTTAAGTTCCATGAGATTATGTTCATGCATCGATTCAATGCGTCTAACTAGAACCCTTCATATCATCTGTACGACTCTTGAGACAATGGCTTGACTAGAAACCTCATAGTTAACACTTGCTCAACCTTGATGGATTGTTGAAAAATCTTGGAGTCTAAGTTAGGATAATGCTAGGCTGCTTCGTCAAGGGAAGCTCAGGAACCATTCTTGGAGATTGTTGAAACCAGTACTCTAATCCACTTCTTCAGGTAACCATGATATCTAAAGATTGGATACTGGATTGAAATAATGCTTTGGATGAGGAATGGTCTGCTAGCGCAACTTTTTCCAAGACTCCAAAATAAGGGAGGACCAAAAGACTCTGTAGTGGTCAGGGCACAAACAAGAATGCAGAGCAATGCAATGTCAAAAAAAGAGCCAAAGAAGAAGACTATACAAAAAATTTCACAAAAATATTGAGCTTCAAGAAAAAAGCATGCTTCTTGGTGAAGACTCGATTACACTAGCCGAGCTTCACAAGGGAATGAACACTACACTGGTCTGTTCCAACTTCTTTTTCCATTCTTCTAACTTCTCCCTCTTTCGATTATAAGGACTAGCAATACCTGACCTTAGAAGGGAATATTTATCTCCATAAGGATGAGTTACCAAGGGAGCAATCTCCTTGATAGTTCAATGGTTTGTCTAGGAAGAGCTGAAAAATTCACACACATGGTTCTATCATTTCAAAGTTGCGAGAGTATGCGACTGAGAGGATGGTTCTTACTAGACTGTGAATGGAATTGAATGATAAGATTATGGAACCTAAGGGTTGTTGAGCCATACTTCCTAACCTCAAGACGGTTCCGAACACACGAAGAATCCAAAGGTCTTAACTAAGCTCCACACCTTGACTTTATATAGATACGTTAAAGTCAGAAATTATTCCAAGTTATTCCTTTTTCTATTTTTTATTTTCTTTTTCTACACTTTTGGCATAAGTGTTTGCTAGGGACTAGCGAAGGCAAGTATATGGGATAATGAATCTCCATTTCATCACCTTTTACTCTTTTATTTTGGCCTTAAATCCCTAGCTAAATGCATGATATAAATAATTTGTGAAAATAAACACTCAATAACTCATAAACAATGCTGTATAAAACTCTTCACACAGTATTGTATTTATTGTCAAAATAAAAGAATAATAAAAGAAAAGAAAAAGAATGAATAGTCAAAGATACTGAGTGACCCTAGCCCCGAGATCCAATCATCATGATGACTTGGTCGACAAGGAATAAATTTGGGGGAGATAGGGTGGTTAATTGTAAAGAAAATGCAACATAGGAACCTTAGTTTATAGACCAATTATTGCGGTTTGGGACCTATTTTATTTTCTAATTTTTATAACTCAAATCAATAAACTTAGAACATAAAAATTGTGCATAAAAATTAAAGAAAAGTACAAAATTCATTTCACAAAAAATAATGCACAATGTGCCCTAGACACACAAAATAAAAAGCTGTAAAGAAAATTTTACAAACTTGTATATTCTCCATACTTATTCAAAATTGACCTAACTCACTTTTATTATTTATAAAATAAAATTAGCTATTTAATGAAGGTAGTTTCATTTAATTTAAAGTTAAGATGCAAATGTTAGATTTTGGGCCCTTATTGTGCAATATACATGTATATAATATTCAATATGCTTACTCTATATATTTTTCATTTTCTTATATTTTTATATATTTATAAATATTATTTAGAAATATACATAATAAAAATAATTTAAAAACCTTTAAAAATCATTAAAATAAATAAGTGTACTTTAATATATAGGTAAAATATACATATATACTTATATAATATGGGGAAAATTTGGCTGCCCCCTGAGGGGGAGCTAACTTAACTCTCCTGCTCCATTTTTCCAATTTTTTATTTTTTAAATACTTCTATGTATTTTCATAAATATATCTCTATATTATGTCATTCAAATTTCATGCGAAACATAGACTCATATGGCCTTCATCTAGATAGGGTTGATTTCAACTATTCCGTGAACCTTAAAAAATAACTGTCGGGATGGAGGTTGATGTAGTGATGAATTTTCAAGGAATCATTTTTCAGAAAAATAAAAAAATTGGGGAAATTGGGTGGGGGGAGCTAAGTTAGCTCCCCCTATGGGGCAACCCCATTTAACCCATATAATATACATGCATAATTCTTTAAGTAAATAAATAAATTCTAAAAAATATAATAAAAATACTACGTATTTAAATAGGTTATAAATATATAAAATTACATGTAAATAATAATAAATATAAAACACAAAATAAAAATGAAATACATAAAAAACATGTATATTTACTTATCTATACATGTAAATATTAACATAGTACAAATTAACTTATAAAAATAAATAAGAAATCATAATTAAATACTACATAAAATTACAAGTATTTTTCATGTTTTGAATAAAAAATAAATAAATCATTTTCTATTTTTATACAATTAACAAACATTATTTTCCAATCTTTTTCCTGGTTGGATGACGTGGACCAACCAGGGGGCATGGACCAATGACCCCTGGTCAACTGTCCGGACTCCGCCTCCCATTTTGTTAGAGCCTCGTGACACCCCCTTTTCTCCAAATATTTCATACCACCTTCATCTTCCTCCCTCCTCGAGACCACCAGAACCATGCTCCCCCATTGTCCTTGACCCTATCCCACTCCAAAATCTTCACCAACCACCTTCTATCTTCTCGCCAGCTCACCATCTTTTTGGTCGGAGACCATCCCTACAAGTACCCCCTCCTGCCTTCATTTTGGATTTGATCCCCGATCTTTGGTCTGTAGCTCCAAGGGAGGCCACATGGGTTGAGCCAGAGGTGGCAGCTTCGACTCCCCTCTCTCTTTGGCATCGATCAGCCGAGCATCGTCTCCGGCGACCTCTCCTGCTTCGAGCTCCCAGGCCCGTTGAGTTGCTAGGTAATCATCTTCCCCTTGCATTTGGTTTACTTAGCATAGTTTAGGTTTTAATTTGAGTGTTTAATTACTCCATTATCTTAAATTCCAAAATTAAAATCGTCGGACACTAGGCTCCTGCACTAATCCACCGTGACTCAACCTTGTTCCTCCTCCCTTCCGCCCTCATTTTCTTCCCCTCATGCTTCTTCACATTTTCCCTCTATTTCCAACTTGATTCTCGCATGAAATCAAGTCGTCGGACTCCACCTCCACCACCTTCTTCGGAGTCCCTCCATTTCATCACCACCATGCGCAACCAGCTTTAGCAGAGGGATGAGGAGATAGCCCTCACCCCCCCTAAATTTTCTGTGTAGGAGAATGATCGAGAGGAGCACCTGGAGCACAATTCTTAAGCTCGAACAAGAGCTCCAGGAGATTCGAGCTCCAAGGCCCCTCTGATGGGCCCTGGACATCATTAAGGAGTCCTGCATATGTTGAATCCTCCAGAAGTGTGTAGGGACTGACGACGAAGCATTTTGCAGTCGGAGCAAGGAGAACGAGAAGATCAAAGCTCGCCGGCCAAAACCCTGTGTCGTTGGATCACGAAGGCGGCCCAGATATAATCTAGGTTGTTCAATCATTTGGCGAACCATCATCCTCATCGGTCGTCCAAAATGGAAGCCACGGAGCCATCCGACCGCACGCGTTTAGATGGTAAATTACTTAGTAACTCCCGCCTCTTTTGTGTTTAAATATTAGTCCTGTAAATATTTATCCACGTTATAAATTTTATGTAAAATTTGCACTTGGACCCCCGCAACTCTTGGAAATTGTACTTGGGCCCAATGCCAGGTCAGCTCATGTGACACCCCACAAGAGTTGACAATTTGCATCGTACCCCCTCATGTTTATTTTATTTGCTTTTAGTCCATAGATTTTGTAAATACGTTCAAAAATTTGGGGTTTTTTTTCATGTAACCTCCTGACTTTATATTTATTATAAATATACCCCTTTCAGGCCTTGTAAATTAATTTTATGCATTTTATTTTTGATTAAATAGCTCATGTGCTTGGAAAATTATGGAAAAATATATGAATGTGCTTGTTCACACTGATATTTATTTTAGCATTTTCATACTTTTTTCCATTTATTTAAATTATTTTAGAGCTTTTTATTCCCTGTTTAGAGATAAAAATACAAAAAATTGAAAAAAATACTTTTAAAATTTACAAAAAAATAGATGTTATATATTACTATATCATATACTTACAGACCAAAAATTACAAAAAAAGCAAAAGAAAGCCTTAAAAATTTAAAAAAAAACCTTGTAACCCTAAAAATCAGAAAATATTTTCAAAAACAGAAAAAAAAATTAGTTGTCTTTTTTTTATATTTTTATATATACATATCACTATATATTAAAAATAGTTTTGAGAAATTTTAGAATTATTATATATTTCTAAATCTCAAAACAATTCAGCCTATTTATTAATTCCTTCATTTGGAGAATTTTGAACTTTAAAAATATATAAAAATTAGCAAAAACTACAAAAAAATGAAAAATAGTGAAAATATAAAAAGAACAAAAACATTTTAATTTGTAATTTTTAAAATTACTAGTTATAGTTATAAGGAAAAAATAGGGATGCCCCCGCCCTATTTTTCCTTAATTTTTTTTATTTTTTTTTGAAAAATATCACCATGTATATTCATTTATATATCCCTCCAATATGCCATTCAAATTTCATCAAAAACAGAGACTCCTATGCCCTCCATCTAGAACAGAGAATTTTAACGGTCTAAACATTGTTGCAATCGACATGTTCTAGATGGAGGGCATGGGACTCTCTGTTTCTGGTGAAATTCGAATGACTAAAAAAATACGTGAAAATGGGTGGGCCAGTCATGTTTGTTGCCCCATGGGGGCAGTGATACTTATAAATATTTTAGTACCTTTAAAAAAATAAAAGGGATTTTATCACTTGTTCCCCTCCGAGATATCGCAATATCAGTTATGCCCCTATCTTTTTGGTAATATCAGTTGTGCCCCTCGCTTCTTGCTATTTTATCACTTGTGCCCCTCGGGTTAGTGACCGTCCATCTACAGTGCAAACGGACGTTAACTTTGAGGACATAAGCGGTATTAAGTTTTAAAAAAGGGTTATATGGTCATTTTATACCCTCTTCCTCATCCTCTTCTTCTTCCTCCTCTTCCCCCATCCTCTTCCTCCTCCTCCAACCTCCTCCTCCTCCCTCTCCGACCGAAACTCCTCCCTAGCACTCACCTCCTCCCAACTCCGCCCCGAGCTCCCCGCACCTCCGTACCTCCGCCCCCACCCCGCGTCGCGCCTACCCCTCCCCCGCGCAGCCCCTCTCTACCGTGCGGGTCAAGGCAAGCTGCCTCCCACCTGAGAGAAGATTCTTCATACCAGCAGTTACAACGCTGATAGACTGCCCATATAGCTTGTCAGCCCAATCCACAATATTACTCTTGCTAGCAGAGCTCGATGAAGATGCTAGCGATGCATTCAAAGATTTGATCTTTTTCACATACAGATATGCAGAAAGGTCAACTTCAGACTCTCTCAGTTCGGTCTCTATAGGCTCCAATTCTGACTGTGGAGTACTCTCCGATGATAACATATAAGTAATTGCCAAGCGAAGCTTATCGGTCTTGCTACCTTTTCCCTTTAGGAGACTCAGCAGTGCACTCCTGTCACAACTCCCGTTCGTCAACAAATCGTCCTCGAGAGTACAATAGGAATCCAATGACCTCTCCTTGATCTCCCCTAACAACACGGTAGCAATGTTGGTATGCTTATCTATCAAATTCTTCCTGTCCCTAAGCTCCGGGAGGGAATTCAGTGCATTCATCAGGTGCTTAGTGTTCCCAATCAAGTCTGTCCCGTCGAATTCTGCACCATCCGTCCCACCCGTCCTCCTGTTCACCTTGTCCACGTCCTGCTTATGCTTACTCAGCTGGATCTCGATCTCCTCTGCAACCTTCGGGAAGGGCAACCAGCCATTGGACACCCAGAAGCTATTCGAGCTCCCGAGCTTGTACGACTGCACGTTCGATTTCTTCTGGATTTTGTTCAGCTTCATATCAAGCACATCATGAACAAGCACTCTATAGCTCCAGTCATGCTGGATCCCGACTGCGAGTTCAAAATTGCGGTCAAAAAGGCAGAGGACCGGCCTTTGGAAGGAGCTCCCGAGACTGTCGGCTTTGGAGAAGAGATTATTCTTGGTAACAAGGTGATCCCTGAGGCGGGTATCAAGAGCTGCAGCGACCATCTCTGCCGGGCCGCCCCGCACACAGCGAATGACGGGGACAACAGCAAGGGTAGCGAGGATGCAGAAGAGCCCTGCGGCAACGGTCTCGACGATCTCCTCGATCTCGCGGTGCCGACGGAGGGGTCGTTCATGGTGACGTATACGTCGGGTTGGGCGAGGGAGAAGAGGTCGTCCTCAAGGGTAACGAACTCGAGGTATTGGTCCATGATGCGCGATATGCGGTGGACGGAGTCGGATTTGAGGGTGGAGGCGGCGAGGTCCTCGAGGAGGGGGCGGGGGATGGAGGAGGAGAAGTTGAGGTGGAGGGAGTCGTAGAGGGGGAGGGAGGCGTCGCGAGCGATGAGGGAGAGGTTGTCGGGGGTGGGTCGCACGAGGTACACCACGGGCACGTCGGGCACGCGCTGGCGGGGCTTGTCGATCAGGTGGTAGAGAGTCACCCCGAGCTTGCGGAGGTCGTTCACGTGGATCAGAGGGGAGAGGAGCGCCAGGCTGAACCGGTCTTTGCACCGCGCCGCGCCTGCCCCTCCCCCGCACGCGTCGCCCCCGACCCTTGCCGCCCGCGCTCCTCCCGCAGCCACGCACCTCCCCTGGCCCCCGCCGCCCACGCTCCAGCCTGCACCTCCTCTGCAGCCTCGCACTTCCTCCCCAACCCTCCTCCTCATTTGATTTTATTTTGACCTAAATATCCCTCTTAACCACACCATGGTTTGAGTAAACTATGGTTATTTTAATTTTTTGACGGTCAGTCTGACGGAAGGGCACAACTGATGACGGAGAAAGAAGTGAGGGGCACAACTGATATTACCAAAAAGATAGGGGCATAACTGATATTGCGAGATCTCGGAGGGGCATAAGTGATAAAATCCCAAAATAAAAAGGATTGTACCTATATATATTTTCTGAATTTTATAATTATTATATATTTATATCATATATAGTTATTGTATTATACATAGTGGTATATATATACTTATTACATATTAAAAAGGAAAAGAAATAAAAAATCAGAAAAATATAAAAAGAAAATAAAAATTATAACATCAAAATCAAAAAATATTTAAAATTTAAAATCCATAAAAAATAAATATCATTTAAAATCCACAAAAAATTAAACTAACAAATACACAAAAATAATTGTTGTTTTTTCTTTATAGACAATAATTTTTTGCCTATCCATGTAGCTATTAGTGGTTCGACACCTAGAATACTTGTACACTATACATATTTTGTCTGAATTATAATAAATTTTAGCCCGCTCCATATTTCATTGTTTTATCTTTCATTTTTGGGTTAATTGTTAACTTAGTCAACTCTCGTGAGCGGTCACTTCAGCTACTGTGGTCTCCTGTTGTGAGACCACACGACCGCCTCCATAGAGTTCTGGTTAATCGCCATGTATCCAATGTAGTTATTTTTTTTAATAACACGAAGGTGACCTCCCGAGATGGGATTCACCACATTAAGTGTATGTGTTTGTGTGCGTATGTGTGTGTATAAAGTGTACATTATCCGGTGGCCCAGAACCGATATAGAGAGTTACAGTGGGCGGGTACATTCTCAGGATAGAACCTTTGATTTTTAAAAATGAGATCATTCCTCCCAACCCAAACGGTTCAAAGCACTGCAAATGGGAGAGCGCAGTCATCTGTTGAATTCCCTCCCACGGACCTCACTATCCTCCAGAATTCCACAACACCTCCTGGCGACACCCATGGTGTTCCCACCTCCTTCCATACCTGGTCAGACGTCGGGCACCTGAAAAACAAGTGATCTGCATCTTCAACCTGCTCGCCACATCTGTCACACCTCGTGTCCGGAATGCCAAACAATCTTCCCCTCCTTGCTTTATCGCACAATCTTCCCCTTCTCAAACACCAAAGGAAGACCTTAATCCTGCATGGGATCCTGCTAGCCCAAATAATCTTCATATCCAAGTAAAAGTCTGCATCCAGAGCCTCAGTGGTCCCCATGAATTCCATGTATGCCTTCTTCGTTGAGAACCTGCCATCAACCCGCTCAAAATGGTTCGTGCCATCTGTGATGCAATCTGGCCTCTGCAATTCTGACTGCATCCTGGATATCTCCTCTGATCGCTGGCTCGAGAGAACCGACACGAACTGTGCATCCCAAGATCCTGAAGTCCCAACTTGCAGCAGGGAGCACTCCTTCGTCGTTGTTAAAGCAAAAGGCCTCAGAAATCTATTACTTAGTGGCCCCTCCCCCGTCCAATCATCCTGCCAGAACCTGAAACTCTCCCCGTCTCCAACCTTAATTTGGTCTTAGTTTCGGGACCAACAAGGGTAAAACTTCCTGCATTCCACTCCATAGAGGGGACTATCCAATGTAGTCATAACATAGCCTATTGCATGCTACTCATCGAGACCTTCCCAATTGGTCCAAAAACTTCAAAATCCAAGATCGTATGTGGAAGTTATACGCGTTTTCATGGGTCAATAAGACCTATATAAAAAGGGGATAAGAATACCATGGTGGATATCATCGGATCTCCGCCATCGAGCCACTGTCAATGGTCGGAATCTTGTCGAAGCTCCTTTGCCATCGTATGAAGTTGTCCGATTAGCGATATGAGGGCACCGGCATGAAGAGAATGACAAGGGGATCGTTGAGACAGTGCATTTTGCGGAAAATGTGCTAAAACCGTTGTTTAGGGCAAGGGAAGTTCCCGTAGGAACGTCCAACGGAGGTTTGTTTTTAGCATGCGTTCGCTGTTGCATTTACATATATTTGTATCCGTGGGTTGGTGGCATATGGTGAGACATGTTGACGACGGATTCCTCACGTACGAGTCGAATTTGGTCGGGTTTCGTACCACATTGTATTTTGGGTATCCCAGGAGATTCGACTATCAAAAATTATGAAAATTGTATCAATGTAATGAGGCTGAGAAAGTAAATGCATGCATGTCACCGACTTCGTAATCTGAACAAATATTTGGAACAGGCTTGCTTGCTGTCACAAATACGATCGATTATGTCAATTGGACAGTCGATCATCGATAGATTGATTGGTCATGCCAACTGGCTTATTGATTAGGACTGATCGATCATCTGCGATAAGATGATTGATCACGTGTTGGACCTAAATTGATGATTAAACTGGATATTGTAAAGTGAAAAATAATAGATATGCAGAGGGATTACGAAATGCAATAAAATCATGTAATGATAATCATTGAATAACCAAAATGGAAAGGGTCCAATCTATGGATCAAACGAATAATACAACGTTTGAGCCTCTTGAGTAAGCATTTTTTTCATTAGTGTTCAGATCCAGATCTGGATATCACTATTTATTACTTGAGTTCATGGGATGAGTTTTTCACGGGATGAATTATGTCATGCCACTGTGGGTTTCCATTAGTGGCACATGGGTCACTGGAGTAGACGTTGTCCAGTGAGAGGCAGGCATACATGCTTGGGGCTCCTGGTAGAAGCTTAAATGATTGCAATCTCAAATGAGCATGAACTAGGATATATGTTACTTGGCACACCACAGTGAGTTCTTTTCTATGCGTTTTGGTACTCTTTAGCGGTTTCACGCACAATACTCATTCTGCGTTGGGGGTAGTCTTTTGTGCTGTACTTTGTTGTAGCTAAGTAGTTGTGGTTAGAAGTTTAAGATCTATTTCACCGAACATGTTGGATGTTTAAATATCTGGGGATAGTAGCCGTATCTTCAGGTAAGGGTGCACATGGATCGGATAAAATCCGTAATCCGATCCAATCCGTTGTCATTGGATTGGATCGGTTTGGATTTATAAGTTTAATGGATCGGATCGGATTGGAATTTTACAAATCCGTTCATTTATGGATTGGATCGGATTATTGTCAAAATCCAATCCGATCCAATCCGTTAATAAATAATATTATATACTACTTTATTTATTCTCAATAAAGCATATTATATATTACATTTTATTTGAAAGCTATGTGTAAATATCCAAGCTAGTCTCTTTATAACTTAAACCTATTCCAATTCAAGTTTTAGTTTTACTACACACAACTTGCTGGAAAACCCCTTATCTCATCCTACTAGTTGGTTTAGAAAAAGTAATACCTACCCGCAATGTCCTTTAGGCCCTTCCAATTTTTCAAACGAAACAAACTTCTAAAAATAATAATACATAAACCTAAACCCACTCGGGACACATTACATACAAAATACTCACTTGCGCCACACACATCTCCACCCTCAGGTGCACACATATCTCTGTTGGATGTTGTCCTTGTCCTAGTTGTGCGGATGCACAGCTAGGTCTTCCTTGCGCATGCGTAGTTATCTAGTTGTAGTTCCTATTTGATATATATACAAACTTGCAATTTTATTCAAAGTCAATATGATCCTTTTATGATTTCTATGGATCACAAGTATGTTATTTTTATTTAGTTATACAATGATCGGTTGTAATAAATTCATAACAAGCATATATGCTTTTGCTTTTCAAAAAAATTAAGTCAAATCGCTTTCCAAAAATTAACTATTCTTTTCTTTACATTTATATATAATCTCAAATTTAGAACCATAATTTGAACGCCGAGTTCGACTATGCTACAAACTTAAACATAGATTAGGTGAGCATTAAAAATCCGAACCAATCCGATCCAATCCGTAATCCGGTGGATTGGATTGGATTGGATTTGCATGTTTAATGGATCGGACTGGACTGGAAAAATCAAAAATCCGTTATGTGTGGATTGGACATGGATTAAGCTAAAATCCGATCCAATCCGATCCATGTGCACCCCTATCTTCAGGTATCCAAGCCTCAACTCTACGATGGAGTTCCGAGAAATGGTTAGTGACGTGGGATGTCAGTTATCACACCCGTTGACAGCCTTTGTGATGTTGAAATTAGTGAATGACCCCTCCGTTTTCTTCTGCTGAAATTAAAGACTGTGTCTATCCATTTCGAACAAAATTTCTAGTAAGGGTTCCATCCATGATTATTATGATTTCTCCTTTAGTTTGCCATAGTTATTTCTCAATGATGATTTTATGTTGGATTTTTAGCTTAAGACACAACATGGTACAAGTGGCGCGACACAATTCCCCATTGTTATGCTCTTATTGAAGTCCACAAATTTCCAGTTATACTATTTTTAATTAGACTTCCGTGCAGACATGAAATTTTGTTTTTGATAATAAACTCCTGTTATTATCTTGTTAAAATTCTCATGCTTCTTCAAGTTATTAAATAATCAAATGTTATGGTTTATATATTTTACTCCAGAAATGCCTAACCTTTCAACATATTTATTATTAAAAAACAACTTTTTCCAATAATGTTATAAAATTGATCGATTTAGGCTTTCTCTTTTTAAACTGCCTAATTTTAAGATAAAGAAAATGTATCCTTAAATTTCATCAATAATTCTTGTATTTCACACTTTAGATAAATATATAAGTTTGATTCATACATCTTACAAAAAGCACATACCACCTTAATATTATAAAATTCCCTTGACATTTCATAACAAAATTGTTTTCCCTTTTATATACATAAGCTTCTACTGTAAATTCAACTATATGGAATTTTATAGCGCCCTCAGTATAAATAATAGTTTCCTCGCTCCCATTATGATGTACAAAGGGGTCTACTAAGGACATACCAACTTGTACAATAGGACTTTTTGACATTTTCTTAGGGTCTGGTCCGCCAAGTGTCGATGCACTTGGAGACTTCACCGCGGTTTTTGGTTTTTCATCATTTTTCTTAATTTCACATGATTTCGTGCAACTTAGGGATGAATGCAAGATTGATTAGATGAGTAAAATAAAAACTATCTCCTTGATCCACACTTGGCATAAGTCAGAAATTTTGAAAATTAATTCATTCTTACGTTAGAGATGCTTCCAACAACAGAAGTTCCAAAGTAATATAGGATTAAAAAAGAGAATACTAGTTGGATTTGAAGATATTGAATTATTCATCTAGCTTAATGCATGCGTCAATTAAATGGAGTTTTGCAAGTAAATTGATTACTATACATCCTTATGGTTACAAGTTTTTATTTTTCTAATATAAACATATTGATATCATTAAATTATGAGTGCAAAGAAATTCAATATAATATCAGAAAAACATAGAAGTAAAAAAAGTTATTAACAATTAAAAGATTAAACATTGCTTACGTAATTATTTTCGTGACGCAGGATAGGTTGCATGATTTATTGGGAAAATGAATAGAAATGTAGGAATTGCAAAACAATCGACAAGCATTTTTAGAAACTGCTTTGGTAACAACATTATCGAACGTTCTGAAAATCTCTTCCCAAAAAACGCCAGTGCGAAACCAATTAACTATTGTACAAACGAGTTCTTGCAACGAGATATAATGCAGACATCTCTTTTTCACTGTTAATTCCAGATCCAGATGTTGCCAGAATATTGCTGATCTCTATCGCCGGCCTCAACGTAAAATGTGATGACTCTGGGAGCACACCTTTGCACTATGTTGCATCCAAAGGATGCATTGGAATGACGAGGTTATTGCTAGACAAAGATGCATCAGTTGCTATTATATGCGATAATCAGGGCCTATCTCCTGTCCACGTCGCCGCAACAACGGGAAACGTCCATATAGTCAAAGAGATCGTTCGACGGCGACCCGATGCTGCTCTGATTGTTGACAAAAAGGGTCGGAATTTCCTGCATCTTGCTGTTGAACATAAGAAAAAGGGAGTGATAAGCTACGTTCTCAAGACACCCATTCTTGAGGAGCTTCGCAATATGCAAGACAACGATGGAAACACTCCATTGCACGTGGCTGTCTTGACAGAAAGATGGGAGATATTAAATATGCTCCACTCTGACAGAGGACTGGCCAATACCATAACAAATAATCAGGGGGAGACTCCATTTGATATAGTTTATCGGACTGCAAATTACAGCAGGGACTTCAAAAAGGTTTGCTCTTTCTCCGTTATGGCGTGGTGACCATTCACTATCACATAGGCAATCATATATCTTTATTTATTTATTTTGATAATGAGAAAACCTGCGTATACTTTTTTGTTATACATAGACTTAACGTAATTAGATTTTAACTTGGTAAATCTATGCAATTACATTGGATTATCAATTTGATTTAACTGGGAAATCAAATGATGTTGGAGGGAAGTTGTGAATTTCTAAATTTGAAACAAGTGGAGTCTTAGGTAGAATTTTAGTACCACATCTGGTAGTTCTATAAGATTTTCCAACTCATTCGAACAGTACTACTAGCTTACCACACCTACCTGTACTTATAATGTCCTCTCTGACTTCTGACTTAGTTCGAACAACAGAGAAAGATAGAGAAGAGAGATCCCGGCTCACTATCTACTTCAGTCACCTCTCACGTGAAAGTCACGTCCTTGGCTATATGCTTCCCTTAGTTCTAGGAGCAAATACAGGGAAAGAATGAGTCCATGCCTCTGTCCCCTGTCTTCTGCATTCACTTTCTGCATATGCCTCCGCTTTGACGCGACCTTCCATGACAAAGCCGAGTCAGCGTCATTATAGGGCCTACTAGTTGTGCTTAAATTTTGGTGGTCTTATATATGAGTTTATCCTCCAAACTCTTGCAACAATAGTAGAGAGGAGGAATGGAGGTCCATAGATGCACACGCACTTCGCTCTAGCTCGGGATGGGGAGAGTCAATTTGGATCTCAAATCTCAATAATTGTGTTGCGGGTTTCTTTTTGCGAGTTGAATAAATTAATCCTATAGGTTAATTGTGTTGAAAATACCGTCATGAACATACATATATAAATCCAAATATCAACAGATTTCCATAACAGATTTACGTATGTATGCATCCATGTTAACAATGATAAGAGAAATATCTGTATTAAGAACAGCTGCAAATTAACGCAAGGGAAAAATTCGGAAACAACCATTATGACAAGCAGTGTGACAAAGAAAATTCGAGAGAGTTAGAAATCACAACCGAAGCGTCCTGTCATAGGACTCCCCTTAGAGAGACAACGCCCCCCACTTTACCGGTGCACAGGGCCTTGACGTGCCGCTCCCAGGGTCCGACGGTCCACGCTCGTCGACGGTGCGCACCGTGCTTGAGCGTCCTCGAAAGTCACATGTGTAGACGAAGCCCGAGACCGAGAGAGGAGAGGAAAATGAGCGTCCTCGAGAGAGAAGGCGCTGAGAAAAATGAGGATTGGATGTTCGTAACCCACACCCACGTCTTTAAGAGAGACTTAAGGACGTCCGGGCGGTTACACTTCGTGAGAGGATAAAGGGACGTATCTCTTGGAATTCAAACGTGCGGTTACAAAACTGACCTGGTACGTCGCAGCCGCGGCCGCACCGCGCCCACGCCCGGCCCGGCCTGGCACGGCGTGGACGTGCGCGCGTGCGTGCGTGCGTGTGTTGTGGTCTAAAATCATCTCTGGTCTGTTTCCAGACTAGTCTCAGGACTTCCCACATAAAAATCTAGTGTCAGTTTTATCTCTCCACGATGTGGGACTAAACAGCTCCCTACAGGGTTGAAACATTGAATTCCAGGAATTGAGATACATTAATACAACTTGATATTGACTATCAAATTGCATCAAACTATCCCAATAAAGTTAATTCCAATAATCCCCCACGAATTCACTGTTGAAACATAAAGAGCCAAGGATCTCGGATTTCCACACTCTACTTTAAGTAAAGGTACCTTCCAGTTTGAACCTTTACCTAAGTTATCCCCTTTCACCATCACAGGAATAAAGTGAACTAAGTCTTGAACTTTAATCCTTTGATGTAATGGTATCGAGTGGTAACAACAGAGTGAAGTCTATGGTGACAATCTTCTGGTTTTGGTGCTATTAATGGCCATGCACCCTACCCTGTTTCATGAGTATATTAAGGATAAACCCTCACCCTTTATCTGCGGCCCACAGAAATACTCATATAGGTGGCATTCTCCAAGGATGTACTGCTCACATCCTGCTTATAAAAGCTTGAATCCATTAAGAGCATAATGCTCAACCTTTTCCTGCATTTTTCAGGCACTCGACTTTTCAGGGATAGGACTCACATGCAAAGTATTACATAATGAGTGTCAACTAGTTCCCCTTATAGCTTGTTTTCCCATTGAACCTATTTTGTGGGATCTCCACTCATTTAAGTTGGTTTGCTACTGCGGGTAAACTCTCAGTGGGTTTCAGCCCCATCCCAAGTCTGGATTTTTGGACTAAAGATCTATCAAGTCCCTTTGTAAGTGCATCTGCCTTGTTATCTTTGGTACCAAAAAATTCCACAGCAATCACTCCAAAAGACACCAAATCCCTAATAGACTTAAGTCTAACTTAGATATGTCTTCTAGTTTTCTGATTGTACTTTGAACTCTTTACCTTTGCAATAGTAGTCATGCTATCACATTGTAAAGAAATTGCCGGTATCGGCTTACCCACCATGGGCATCTCAGAGAGAACTTCCCTAAGCCATTTAGCCTCTATATCTATTGTGTCCAAAGCACACAGCTCTGCCTCAAAAGTAGACAGAGCCAAGGTGGTTTGTTTCACAGACCTCCAGGAGATTGCACCGCCTCCAAGGGTAAATACATACCCACTCACACCATTACTCCCGGAGTCCTCCATTTGACCTATCCAACTTGCATCACTATATCCTTCTAAGATAGGAGGACATTTACCATAATGCAGTCCAAGAAGTGCAGTACCCTTAAGGTACTTCAATACTCGATCAAAGGCCTCCCAATGAGTACGATCTGGACAGCTCGTATACCTACTCAACTTTGCGACCATGAAAGAAATATCAGATCGAGTACAACTCGCAAGATACATCAAGCTTCCTATAATCTGGGAATATCGTAGTTGTGCTACTAGTACTCCACTCTTGTTCTTGCAAAGGGGTTTAGATGAATCATAAGGAGTGCATACAGATATACAGCTCTGATAGCCAAAATTTTCAAGAACTTTCTCAGTATAATACGACTGAGACACAACTATTCCATTAGTAGATCTAATCAGTTTGAGCCCCAAAATCACATTTGCATCTCCTAAGTCCTTCATCTTAAACTTACCGCTCAAGAACCTCTTGGTTTCTTCCACTATCCTTATGTTTGATCCAAATATCAAAATATCATCTACATATAGGCATAAGAAAACAAACATATCACCTTTAATCATAGAGTACACACATTTATCGGATTCATGAACAATAAAGCCGTAAGACTGGATAGTCTTATCAAACTTGTCATGCCACTGTTTCGGAGCTTATTTTAATCCATAAAGAGATTTTACAAGCTTACAGACCTTTCTTTCATTGCCAGATGCTATGAATCCCTCAAGTTAGTCCATATAGATCTCCTCCTCAAGATCTCCATATAAAAAGGCAGTCTTCACATCCATTTGATGAATTGTGAGATCACGTATGGAGGCCAACGCAATGAGCATCCGAATCATAGTCATTCTAGTAACAGGAGAATAGGTATCAAAATAATCAATACCCTCTTTTTGTTTGAAACCTTTGCCTACAAGTCTTGCTTTATATTTTTCTATGGATCCGTCCGGTCTAAGTTTTCTTCTAAATACCCATTTGCTTCCTATGGTGGAACACCCAGGAGGTTGATCGACCAATTCCCACGTGCCATTTGAAACGATCGATTCCATTTCAGATTTAATGGCATCCTTCCAATACTTTGCTTCAGTAGAAGCCATGGCATCCTTGTATGTGGGAGGATCACCCTCAATTTGGTAGGAGACAAGTCGCTACCTAAATCCTTGGCAATCCTAGGTCTCTTACTTTGTCTAGGTTCAACATCCTTCAAAAATTCATTGGGTTCAGAAGAGGTAGCCCCCACATTTGACATCTTTTCTATTTGTTGTGGAATAAACCAGATGTTGAGGCTACGTCACTAGTCAGATTTTCAGGAATCTCTTTTTTCATTGGAAAAATATCCTCGAAAAATGTAGCATCACGAAGTTCAATAATAGTATTAGTATCTATGCCTGTGATCTCAGACCGAATTACTAAGAATCGATAGGCATAACTATTTTCCAGATACCCCAAGAAGACCGCGTCAACTGTTTTAGGTCCAAGCTTCTTTCTTTTGTATTCTGGGACTAAGAATTTAGCCAAGCATCCCCACACCTTGAGATATTTTAGGCTTGACTTCCTATTTCTCCAAAGTTCAAATGGACTCTTATCTTTATGCCTTAGGGGAACTCTATTCAGAATATGACAGGCCATATTTAAAGCTTCCCCCCACATGTAAGATGGTAGCCCATATCTTTGTAAAAATACATTGACCATATCAGTTAGGGTCCTCTTCTTTCGTTCTGCTATTCCATTAGACTGTGGTGAATATGGTGCAGTGACCTCATGAACTATGCCAAATAGTTTGCATTGTTCATCAAATATCTTAGATGTGTATTCACCACCCCTATCTGACCTTAGACGTTTAATTACTTTTCCGACTTGTGTTTATGCTTCATTCTTAAAAATAAGAAATTTTTCTAAGCTTTATCCTTAGTTTTTAGCAGATAAACATAACAATATCTACTGCTATCATCTATGAAGGCGATAAAATATCTTTTGTTATCTCTAGTCATCACGCTACCAAACTCACAAATATCAGAATGCACTAAGTCTAGAATTTCAGTTTCTCTATTCACAGAATGAAAAGGCTTCTAGGCAACTTAGCTTGAGCACACATTTCACATTTGGTAAGTTTGTCTGTAGTATGATTAGGAATCATGTCATGTTTCATCATTTTTTTCATAGAATTGAAATTCACATGTCCTAACCTAACATGCCATAAATCAATAGATTCAATATTTGAAACAACATAAGTAGAAGAATCAAAAGCAAAAATATTATTAACTGAACTATCAATGTCGCCTCTTATTCTAAATAGAAGATCATGATCAGCCAAATATCCTTTGTCAAAGAAAACACCATGTCTCAGAAAAACTACTTTATTACATTTAAAGTCTAATTGAAAACCCTCTCTAACTAATAATGAACCAGACAAGACATTCTTCTTAATATCAGGAACGTGCAGTACCCTGCGCAAAGTCCAAAGTCGTCCAGTAGAGAATCTCAGCTCGACTTGTTCAGACCCAAGCACCTTGGCTGCAGATCTGTTCCCCATCATTATTGTTCCACCGGCTGAAGCTTGATAAGACACAAAGAATGTCCTGTCAGTACAAATGTGTACATTTCACCTGTATCAACAAGCCACCCATTAGGCTCATTTACAAAGTAGAGTTCAGGGTTCACTGAGACATACCCCTCACCGGGCCCGCCTCCTTCAGTCAGCACAAGAGCCTGAGGAACGACATCCGTAGACTTTTGTTGGGTTTTTAGAGAAGGACAATCCTTCTTCTAGTGTCCAACCTATCCACACTGCCAGTAAGGTTTGTTCTTTGGTTTTTTCTGGATTTTTCCCTTGTCTTTCAGTTTCTTATTTTTCCCTTAGCATTGTTTCCCTTTGAGGTTATTACATTGACCTTAGGGTTCACACATATAGGCATTACAGGTTTTTGTTTCCTATACTCCTCTTCAATAGATATCGAGACCATCAAATCATCCAGAGAAATTTTCCCTTCCTGTGCTTTAGGGACATCCCAAATCTTCCCAGGACTTGGAAAATTTCTCAATGATCGACATGACCTGAAACTTTTCAGGAAGTTTTATTTCTGCCTCGACTAACCCATGGAGCAATAACAAAAACTCACGAGCCTATTCCGAAACCGATTTGCCCTCAATCATCTAAAATTTCAGGAACTTGGATACTGAGTATTTTTCAATACCTAGATCCTCTGTGTTGTATTTCTTATACAGTTCCTCCCACAGATCCTTAGCAATTTTGGTGGATGCGCTATAGACATCGAACATAGCGTTCAATAGTGTAGTAAGAATGCACCCATGACACAGACGGTCATGTTCTTTCCACGAATCTGCCATCTTAACCGCGTCTGGATCCGGGTTCTGTTCAGATAATTTAGGGCACTCAGTTTCTAGAATCAAAATCAAGCCAATCATGGTCATCTAGATTTTCATGCGTTGTTGCCAACGCTTGAAATTCAGACCCCCGAATTTCTCTGGCATACCAGTGAAATCCACATGAGATCGAAACCTCAAATCCGACATTTTTCTTATCACGTTATGGCGCTGTCTCTCTAAGATTGTTGAGAATACCGTCATAAACATACATATATAAATCCAAATATCAACAGATTTCCAGAACAGATTTACGTATGTATGCATCCATGTTAACAATGATAAGATAAATATCCGTATTAAGAACAGATGCAAATTAACGCAAGGGAAAAATCTGGAAACAACCATTACGACAAACAATGTGACAAAGAAAATTCGAGAGAGTTAGAAATCACAACCGAAGCATCCTGTCGTAGGACTCCCCTTAGAGAGACAGCGTCCCCCACTTTACCGACGCACAGGGCCTTGACGTGCTGCTCCCAGGGTCCGACGGTCCACGCTCATCGACGGTACGCACCGTGCTTGAGCGTCCTCGAAAGTCACCTACGTAGACGAAGCTCGAGATCGAGAGAGGAGAGGAAAAAGAGCGTCCTCGAGAGAGAAGGCGCTGAGAAAAATGAGGATTGGATGTTCGTAACCCACGCCCACATCTTTAAGAGAGACTTAAGGACGTCCGGGCGGTTACACTTCGTGAGAGGATAAAGGGACGTATCCCTTGGAATTCAAACGTGCGGTTACAAAACTGACCTGGTACGCCGTTGCCGCAGCCGCGCCCACGGCCACGCCTGAGCCCGAGCCCGATCCCGGCAACCAAGTGCCAGTTTTATCTCTCCACGATGTGAGACTAAATAGCTCCCCATATAGTTGAAACATTGAATTTCAGGAATTGAGATACATTAATACAACTTGATATTGACCATCAAATTGCATCAAACTACCCCAATAAAGTTAATTCCAACAAATTGCGATTCGATCGCGACATGAATTCAATTCGATCCAATGATTATGATTTAGCCTTTGTTTCAAAATCCAAAGAAGCGCCTATTGAGGGACATTTTTGGAAGATGAAAGGCCGCACAGTACGTCTAATTATACCTATCACCGGATGATCATTTTCTTTTCATGCATAAAACTTTCTCTCTCACTATATGTTCTTCCATAATATTTTGTGGAGATGATATCCTTTCTAAGGACAATCCATTATATGGATGCTTTGATGATCTCTAATATAGTCTATTTACTGTTTTGTTTGCTGCAATGTGTTTATTACTTTACCTTTCCTAGATCTCTCCCTAATGATTTGTTCTACCTAATAAATTGATTCTTTTATGTATTTTGTAATTAAATTATGAATTAGAAATGTAGGATTGTTCTCTTGTTAGTCTGCAATGTGTTTATATTGATTCGTATGGATCCGAAAAAAAATAACTGTTTAATGTATACTTTAATGATCATGTTAACAACAATCTTAAAAAGGATATTCAAAATCGGATTTATAACTATATTGGACACCATGTTTAAATCGAGGGTAGATATGACTGCTATGCCTGAAAATTTTGGTGGTCAGAATTTCAGCGTTGGCAACAATGCATGAATATATGGCTAACCACCATAGGGTTATTTCGATGCTTGAAACTGAATACCCTACAGTATAAAAGGAAAATCACATACACAATAGCCAAAAGGTGCAATCTGTGTGGAAAGAACACGACCGTATACGTAATGGTTGCATCTTGTTGGCTACATCCAACATGTTGTTTGACGTATAATGTTTATCCTTGTAGACTGGGAAGGGCCATGGGAAGAACTTGATTGAAGTATAACATCGGGGATCTGGGTATAGAGAAATACTCAGTCTCTAAGTTCTTAAAGTTTTCCATGGCCGAAGGGAAGTCAGTTTCTTAACAGGTACACGAGTTTTTACTCCTACTCCATGATTTAGAAGATGTCGAAATGAGACTTTTAGAGAAGTTTCAAGTCATGTGCATCATAAAAAAATTTCCCAAGTCTTGGAAAGATTTCAATATGACCCTGAAACACAAAAAGGGAAAATGTCTATGGATGAATTGATGATGACAATCACTATAGAGGAGGAACACAAGAAACAAAAGCTAGTGATTCTTGTTGATGTCCAAGCTAAGGTTAATTTCATGACCAAGGGAAAAAAGAAAAAAGGAAAGTGTAGTAACAACAATAAAATAAAATCAAAGGGTAAGATTCAGAAAAACGCAAGGAATAAACCATGCTAGTAGTGTAATTAGGTTTGCCATCGGAAGGACTATCCGTCCTTAAAGGCTCAACCAAAGACTGCAGATGGAAGTCCATAAATGAATATGATCACTGCGTGACATGGGACTAGCAAAGAGTATGTCTCTGTAAAACCTGATCCATACCATATCCATGACCCTAATGAGTGGTTCGTGGATACAAGAATCGATGTATATATCTGTTATGATAGAACCTTATTTTCTTCTTATCAGACATGCAATTATGGGACTGTGAAGATGGGGAATGATTCTGCAGCGAGGGTGGTAGGTTCAGGACAAGTCAACTTGATGTTCTCTTATGGACATGTCTGGACTTTGCATAAGGTGTTGTATGTCCCTGATGTGAAGAAGAATATTTTATCTGGATCCATCTTAGTTAGAATGATGTAGAGTTGAACTTTAAATGTAATAAAGTTGTCATTCTGAGACAAGATATTTTCAAAGGTTTTTATCTGCTATGCCCCTCTGAGATATTACTATATCAATATGCCTCTTTTTTTAGAACATCAGTTGTGCCCTTGATTTTTTACCGTTCTATCACTTGTGACTCTCAGGTTAATTATTGTCTATCCCGAATGCAAAGCAAAGTTAACTTTGAAGACACAAGGCGAATTACATAATAAAAAAGCTAACAAACTTACCCATGTCTGCCTTGTCGGCAAGCGCTGCCTTTGCAGGCTTACAACTCATCATGTGCTTAGCTGTAGTGAACTCTGCTCGTAAGGGCCCGTTCGGTAGGAGAATAAGAAGAAATAAAGATGGAGAATAAGGGGAATAAGGGTCTATTCTCTGTTCGGCTGGAGGATAGGAATAATGAGAATAAGGTGAAATAAAGGTAAGTAAGGTGGGATAAAGATAGGAATAAGAGTGGAATAAGATGGAATAGTGGGAAATAATCGTACCACTGGGAACCGTGTCGGGAGGAGAATTGGCCCCTTATTACAGGGTCTATTCTCCAACCAAACATGGCCTAAGGGGCGCATCCGCTACCTGAAATCGAGGATGCCACATCACCGGTAATTGAAAAGGTCACGAGTCTCCCCATGCAGGGGTCGAGGGCCTACGCCACAACTACCACCGCCTCAGGAGGTCTTGCAACCCGTGAGGGGCAGGCGTGTTTTTAGTCTCCTGTGTTCACCATCGTATTCGTCATAATTCTCATTCGACATAGAACACGTCTAGTTCATCCACATTATTATCTAAGATTTGTTTCCGTTTTCACTTCGTTCTACTACATCAAAGTACGCACAGCAGCAACTGTTGTGTTTCCGGTTCATCCACGCAGTGTCTATTCCCCAGTAATGTTTCACTTATTTATCCCGTTCCACTCTCTGACCTCGAATACATTCCCAAGCACTTCAATTTCATTCCCTGATTCATAAGATCTATATTTTTTATTGTTTTGAAAAAAAGTTATTTTCATTCAGTTGTTTGAATCAATTTTACAAAAAAAATAGTCCATGAACTAACATTTTCAATCCTATGTCATCCATGTCCACCTCGGTTACCCCCATCATAGTCTAGCTATCACCTTCATTTTTGCCCAAAATCATTGTGATTCACCTCTTATTACTCTGCATCTCCTTAATTTTCATTCCGCAACCGTCTAACCCGAATTGAATCTTTTTGCAGTCCCCCCTCCCTCCATAGTGTTGGGTATTTTGTAGTCCAGACTCAACTTTGAGCTACAACTTTTGCCACTTTTGCAGGAACCCCTGTGTAATTTATCCAGCAAGTTGCAGCCCCATTCGGTTGTCCCAAATTCCAGAACGAAGCTCTATTCATCCTCTTAATTCCTAGTTCGAAAACAGAGAGCAACGAGGGTTTGGAACCTCACCATCTTGCTCCAGTGCGTAAGATCGAGATCAAGAGAGAGGGAGTTGCTGGACCACATCTCTCTTCTCCATTAATCAAGCAGTGGGTGGAGAGCAGTGAGCAACAGCTTTGGGCGCAGCCCCCGCAAGTGGTCTCGTTGTTTTAGCTCGAGAGGAGTAGCGGGGAGGTCGTTGTGGATGACCTCAAGGAGTCGAAGCCACCTGTCTTTCTTGGATTTGAGCATATTTTTTGGTATTTTGGATACATAGGAATAGTTAGCTACTTGTTGAAGAACTGTCATTTGTTCTCGTAGTTGTATCTCGGTTTTGTTGGGCAACAAAACCTAAAGAACATTGGCTCATTTGACTATAATGGAATCGTTGCCGGTCTTGCCTCATGGTTTTTCCCTTGCTCACATTGAGTAAGGGTGTTCACGTAAAAATCGTTGTCTCGTTTGATTGTTTATTATTGTTTCTCGTGTGATTGCTTATCATCATTGCCATTTAGTTCCCATGCGGGGAACACATATTGTTGTACCATCTTTGTTGCAGGACGAATTTGGGAACACCCTCTTATGTCATTCCCATCAAGTGGTATCATAGCACAGTTTGTGTAAGGTGGGCAAAGATGATGAGGGCACTATGATTAATCTCACACGTAGCAACCGACGGATTTGGAAAGCCAAGATAGAAGATATTTTGTATTGCAAAGACCTCCACGATCCCACGGAAGGAGAGAGCGCTAACCAAAGAACATGTCCACAGGTGAATGGACAATGTTGAATCGAAAGGCCATTGGGACCATTTGAAAATGGCTTGACATGTCTGTATTCCATCATGTTGCTGAAGAGACGAATGCGAAGGAGTTGTGCGACAATTTGTTCGAGCTCTATGACTAGAAGACCACAACCAATAAGGCTTTCTTGATTAGGAAGCTTGTGAATTTGAAATACAAGGACGGATGCAAAGTGGCGTAGCACGTAAATGGCTTCCAAGACATCATCAATCAATTGAGTTCCATGGGTTTGGCACTTGATGACGAGTTGCGGGCACTTCTCTTGTTGGGTTCATTAACAGATAGCTGGGAGACCCTAGTTGTCACTGTGAGCAATTCTGCGAAGGATAGCAAGTTGACCATGCCCATAGTCAAGGGTAGCCTCTTGAATGAGGAGATCATGCATTGCTCATCAGGAGAGACATCCTCATCTTCACATGTGCATGCAGTTGAGAGGAGAGGAAGATCCAGTAGCAGAGGAAAGTCACAAGAGAGGCAACAATTCAGGGACAAGTCCAAGGCAAAGGGAAGTATAAACATTGTCAGAAGCCCGATCACTGGAAGAGAGATTGGAGGATTTGGAAGAGAGAGAAAGCTGAAGCCAAGAAAAATTAGAAGAATGAAGATGGGAATGCAGCTGCAGTGGCAGATGACAATGTAGAAGAGGTGATTCTCACCATTCAGGACCAGTGCTTGCATGCTAGGCGTGATTTGGAGTGGGTCTTTGACACGATCGCCTCCTATCATGTAACTCTACACATGGAGTTCTTCATCATTTACACCAAGGGTGATTATGAGCGAGTCTTGATGGTAATGAAAGTTACTCTAAGATCGTTGGCATTAACTGATGACGGCCCCAGGAAACTCAGGTTAAGTAGAATCTAAGGTCGTTGCGACCCGAATCGCAAGGTACGATCAATCAAGAAAAATAAGAACACTAATAAAAACAATCAAGCACGGAAATCGAAAGAAGTGGTCTCGCTATTTATTTAACCTGGTATAGCGACCAGGGTCGAGAACAAGGAGCACAGGCTAAGCCTACGAAGTAGTCGAGAAATCAGAGAAGAGAAGGAATCTATTTGGTGGTTTTTAATTTGCAAATTTTTTATTTTCTAATAAGAAAATGAATAAAAATAAGAAGGAAATCACACTACAATGCCTTTTATTAAGGCTAAAGAGGCTCAAAAATACAAAAAAATATTTTTATATTTTTAAAATATGCAAATGTTTTTGGGTATTTTGTGGGATTTTTCATATTTTTATATAATTTTCTAAAAATAAAATAAAGTCAACATATCAAAACAGTGTACAACCTAGACTATGAGGCAACTTTAAAATATCTAAAGTACTCCAAACGTCCTGGTTGCAATTTTAGTCAAAAAAATTAAAATATCTAACTACAGAAATTGAAATATATTTTTTTATTTTTATAGAATTTTTTAAGATTTTTGATCTTTTGTGATTTTTAGCGATTTTATAAAAGGTAATGGAATAAAAATACTACAGAAATGAAAACAAGCCAAAACAAGCACACATGAATTTTTGTAGAATTTTTAGGGGTATTTTTATATTTTTTTGGTATTTCTTAAAATAGACAGACTCATTTTTAGGGTTTTTAATTTTTAGAAAATATCAAATAAAATCAAATTGTATAACAAAAATTACCAAAAATATTACACAATAACATGATCTACTAGTAATTTTTTAGGAATTTTGGAGTAGATTTGATATTTATTTAATCAAAAACCAATCATGTAGGTCATAAGGACCTAAATGCAAATAACCTAAAGTTTCAGGTTAAATAATAACACATTCAAAGTCTAGGGGTATCACTATAAAATTCCGACGAAATTCAAGCACATGCATAATACAACGTTCACAGGGGCATAAGTGCATATTCAGAAAACTTTTCATTCAAATATGAACCATAAGAAACTACAGGATAAAATATGCAAAAATGCCACATTGCACATGATCAGGCACGCATTCTCAGGTAGGGAGGATTAAAATGTAAATACCAGAAACCTTAGGGACTAAAGTGCAAATAGTTCAAACTATAACTTTATTTAACAGACTAGAAAATAAAGCATAAAAAGTGCGAGGTAAATAATGCAATATACCCTTGCAGGCGTGTGACGTGCGCGTGAGGGACACGTGGAGGCCGCTGGTGGGGCATGGACGTGCGGCTCTGATCTTCTGCGATGGCAGTTCTGACGCCTCAAAAATGGTCGGGGACATGGAGCGCAGATGCATCAGAGCTGCAATCTAATGGTCGAAAAACATGGGTGTTGCTAATTTATTCTTGTGTCTCAAACTGACAAGGTTAGTTGATGGGATTGTAGTTTCTCAATCTCACTATGTTGAGAAGATACTTGAGAATTTTGGATATCAAGATTGCAAAGCTGTAAGCACACCTTTTTATTCATCTAAAACAATGTTTAAGAATAAAAGTAGAATACATATAGCTCAACTATTGTATTCGTAAGTGATTGGAAAAAAATATATCTTGCAAATTGCATGAGATATGATATTTCATTCTCAATTATAAAGACGAGTAGATGCACTAGTTGTCCTGACCGTACTCACTGGGAGGCTCTGGATCAACTACTGAAGTACTTGAAGGAGCTATTTACCTTAGTTTGTAATATAGTAGACATCCATCTATATTAGAAGGATATAGAAATACAAGCTGGATAGGGAAAATAGATGAGTCTAAGAGCAATGGTGTTACTGGATATGTCTTTACCATTAGATGTGGTGTAGCCTTTTAGACTGTAAAGCAGACCATTCTAGCTCGATCTACCTTTGTAGATGAGCTGTGTGCTTTGGACGCTACTGGAATTGAGTTTGAATAGATAAGGGAACTTCTATATGAAATTTCCATGGTAGGTTAGCCAATGATGAAGTACTAATTGGCTAATATAACAAGCACTCATTGTAGCATGAGCCGATCAACAATCACTAAGAACCGAGAGAACATCTCTACGAAGAATTCTCAGCTTAAATTTATACCTGGGTAAGTCTAGGGTCGAACACAAGGACACGAACAATTATTTAATTTAATTAAGGAATTAATTATCTACTTAGGCGATTTGTCGGCTAGCCCGGCCAAGTAAAATGCAACAAATATCATGCATGCAAACATCAAAAATTTTTTGGTGCACTTATATAAATGAACAATGATGATGCAATGCAAGATAAAATGATTGCACAACACACTACACAAACAATTATGCTCCTGATTATTTAATAACTTATGAAATTAATTAATTAGTAAACAAATCACGGTGATCTACAAAGCCTTAAACCTAAATTACGTTGATTTTAAGGCGAATATAAGGCTTAATAAACAATACATGCTCTTTGAAATTTGATATGCGAATAATACCTGAAATTAGTAAATTAAATACACCAAAAGAAAGAGCATAAAATAAGCTTTCGAATGCCACTGATTATATTGAAATAAGATAAATGGTTCACAAGTTATTCAATAAAGATCACAGGGGTATAAATGTAAGAAAAATATAATTTATTTAATTACAAACAAGTTCAAAATGACTAAATTATAATTACAAAAAGCCGCTTGGGCCTAAATAGCGCATGGCATTTCTATAATTTTGAAAAATTATAGGGTTGATCTACAATTTTTTCACTCTCCCGTGCAAGCGGCACATGACTTCACTAAGCTCGGGAGGCGCTTGGTTCAGTCCGCATATCACTATCTGAAGCTTTGGTGCAGGCTTGGATCGCCCAAGTGCTTTCTTGAGATCAATCTTGAGAACATTCACCTTTGTTTTTTGACAATCCAAGCGAGTTATAATCTCAAATGTAATGGCAAAGTCATCTAAGGCCCCCTACACTTTAGGAAGGCACATTTTGACGGTGGAATTAGGTCAACAAATTTAGGGGCTCAACGATTCATGAGCATTTTAGAGATAATTCTCAGAGACAAGTTAATCAGCCTAATGGGCTTACAATTGGCTATGCAATGGGATCACCCTTTTTTATAGATCAAAGATATCACCGAGTTATTGATGAATCTAAAGTCAGTATAGTCAAAATCAGGTGCAGTCATTTGAAGTATGTGGTTCATAAAATCTTGGTTTAGTAGCTCCCAAAATTTCTCGAAGAATTTGGGTATACATGCATACATCGAGGCATTGGGTTGTTAGGGATATAGGTTGCGGACAATCTAGGCTACCTCTTCCTCCACGATCGGCACAATTAAGTCCTCAGGGCTTACTATTTGGCCTATCAGGGAAGGGTCAATATGAAGGGTTGCCGGTGGTCATCATTGGGTGTGGTTTATAGGTTCTGATAGTACTTTACTATAATAAGGGCGATGGTGGCATTATCAAAATGGGATACCCTATTCAGATCGCAAAGAGCTAGGATGGTGTTTCTACTTCTTCTAGCGGAGGCAATCAACATATCCTTGAAAGCCTTAGCCACTTGTTTAGCGGAACATCCTACGCAAGCATAGATATTAGCCCTTCTTTTAAACATCCTACCTTTTTGAGTACCATCTAAGTCAAGGGCATGTTACGAGGAAGCCTTTTGCAACATTTTGCAATAAATCTCTTAAATGTCATGCATGCATATGAGAGGCAAATGAAACTATGAGGGTAGAAAGACTATGCCGTATGTACTTTATTTCATTCAAACCAAAGAAAACTCAAGAAGAGCATAATTACAATTTGTATGTCATATTTCTAGAAATAAGGTGATCCATTAAATCATTGTTCACTCATTTCTCAGCTTCCGTTAAAAGGATGAAGAAGAGTTAATAACCTATATGTCTTCTTCCTCGTACTCCTTTTCACCTTCCTTCATGGATCATTTTTTAATCTATATGAAGTAGTTATTCAAGGTTTCCGATTCCTCAACTGCCAAAGATATAGCATCGTCCAGGGAGAAAGAAACCTTCTTTAAAATATGCTTGTATGTATGCTTGTTTCTTCCATCTTCTTCGATGAAGATTTTACGGTACGAATTGGTTTCTAGATTTATGTATGCGTTAGAGTTGTATGGATATCTCTTTTTACTAGTTGTTCAATTAAGTTCTATATGTAGATAAGTAAATACAAAGGCAAGGCTGCCATGTTAAGAAAACATATGATGGTTACTAGATAGGTCGTGAATTTCTTGGTCATCCTCCTTTTCAAAATGATTACATTGGCAAAGTGACGCCAAAAGCAAATAACGATTTAGTTACATATAACATTTTCCCTTCAGAAGATTTACTTGACCATCACATGCTTACATTTACTTGATATATTCCTCCCTTAAATTATTCATATTCTGTTCGTGGTACGTTGGCTAATATATTTCTGATGATTTATGTAAACACGGCAGTTCAAAATCACGTCAGATTTATATTTTGCCGGTTGGAATTTCAGCCCTCAACGCCTTGATCTCCTGCCCCCAAATCAAAGGCAGAAAGAAGATGAAGAGATCCAACGGATCAAAGATTTAGTCCAGAATATGACGATAACATCCGTCCTTGTTGCCACGGTGTGCTTTGCCGCGGCTTTCACTTTACCTGGGGGATACAAGTCCGATGGCCCGGGCAGTGGCACTGCTGTCTTAACTCGAAGAGCTGCTTTCAAGGTATTCCTGATCGCAGATGCACTTGCAATGGCAACTGCGGTGATTATCACATTTCTTCTCACCGGAACGGGATCGTGGGACCATAGTGTTCGAGTATACTCCATCAGAATGTCCCTGAGACTGCTGTGGATACCTGTCGGGAGTATGGTTGTGGCATTTGCGATGGCCGTCTATATGGCTATTGCTTCTCAGTGTCTCTGGCTTGCAATCGTTATTATGGTCCTTTCCTGCAGCGTACCATTAGCCATTTATGCATTGAGATGCTATCCTTTGAAATATTTTGGAGCGATTGCTACAATCAAGTCTTGGGTCCACAGAGCATCCCGTTGGTTGAGGAGGAAGAAAGCCAGAAACTTCAACCGGGAACAAGACACCACAAATTCTGAGGTTTAGAATGTTACCCAACAAGCGGGATGATATTAAATCACCTGCGAGAACTCTAAGGTTGCCTTTTGTACCGTTAACTGTCCTTGGATCCTAAAAACAGCACAAACATTATAGACCGAAATTCTCCTAGGTTTCCTTATTATTTGGTCGTTTTCATTTCTTACTAAAAAAGGCTCTTTTTTCTTGTTTCTCGTAATCTGCTTCTGACATTCATGTGCAATGTCATAAACGTATGGACTAGGCATAAAAAAGTTCTACACAAACATACGCATACGGTGTTTGACTTAGAAATTGAAACTGCACATTCTCCAAAGACATAATTACAGGCATCTGCTCATTCCGAAAAAAAACAATGGCTAATAGAAATGATGAATACATCCATAGAGTAAAATATATTGTTTTAAAAAGTTAATCGTATTCTTGCTTTAAAATAATTACTTTCACAAAAAGAAAATATTAAATTAATACGAATTAATAGTATCTTGTATTACAAATGATTAAGTCGTATTAGTATAAGATTTGCTTCTTTTGAAAATGATCATTTTTATTAATATTATGATATAGCAATTGTAAAACAATATAAGTTACTTGAAATGATTGCAAACATCAGAAAAAGTTACACACATCTACACGCGCATGCACGTGCACTTACACGCAAACACATATATAGGAGGCCCTTCCAATGGGACATGGTCCTTCCTGAATTCACGAAAGTCGGCCCATTTTTTTTTTATAAAACAGTAGCACTTTAGTATAATAAGTAAACTATTTGTATAATAATATGCAGTTTTGATGTTTGGATTTTATATTCTGTAGTTTGTATTTTATAATGTGTGGTTTTATATTTATAATATGCAGCTATAATACAAAGTATATACTTATTCTACTAAAGTGCTAGTGTTTTTTTTACAAAAAGGGTCGTTTTCATGAACTCGGAAAGGATGCATCCTATTGAAAGGGTCCACGATCACACACGGTGAGCTGATCATGTGCGCATCTTCGAGTGTGCACCTCCCGCAATCCCGTCTAACTTCACGTCAAAATTTCTTCATGCCTCTTTTTTCTGCAATTAATGTTGTCATTAGCACCTGTCATATCATACCTTTCTGCCATAGTGACCGTTCTAGGTAATCTCTCTTGATAGAAAATCTTTTTTTCAACGACGCTCTCTCTCTCTCTCTCCTTTGTTTATTCCAATCTTTAATGTCCTCTTTGTTAGGAATAGAGTCAAATTACGAATCTTAATGGGATTGAACTCATAATACTAATAATAGTTGAGTTATATTCTATTTATAGTCATATTGAAATAAGACTATGGGGTTGTAACTGGACTGTATGTAAAAAAGGGTAGGATTAGATTTGAATCTAATGTCTACAATCGTTGGCCTTCCTTACATATGGAAGGACCATGTCTTAGTGGAAGCCCTCTCCCCCCCCCCTCACGCACATATGAGACTGATCCTGTGAGAGCCCCGGATTGTGAGAGCATGAGAGCAATGAGTCTGGACCAACTAGATATACAATGGTTGATTGGAGGAGGACTGGGACCGTTAAAAAATGATTGTCTGGATGTAGGTCGTAGGATTGTCTGTTTAACACAAAATTTGAATGACATAATATAGGGATATATTAATGAAAATTCTCGGAAAAATTTTCAAAAAAAATTAAAAAAATGGAGAAAATGAGATGGGGAGAGCTAAGTTAGCTCCCCCTAGGGGACGACCCCATTTATCTCTGTGTGTGTATGTGGGTGGATTTTTATCCAATGGGCCCTATGTCCATTACCATCTTGGTGAGTACAATTTTTAGGCCATACACATGTATTACCAATTGAGTGATTATCTATTTCGAAGGATGTCGTTTTTAGAAGGATATTAATATGCAAGATGATTTACCAATAAGCATTATTCCAATTATATCGTATCCTTAAAAAGAAGAATATTTTGGAAAGAAAATGTTGAAATCAATGATTTCTCACATAAATTTGAGATCCAAATACTCATGTCAATAATATATACAATAGTGAAGTAAATGGTTGTTGCGAGATTAATAATACACAAACATCAGTCAATAACTTACATTCATTTTATTATATGGTAAAGAATTCAGTAATATGTATACACTGGTCAAGTTAGTGCTTTGTATACACTGGTCAAGTTAGTGTTTGTTGTGAAGTTTGTAAAACCAGAACAAATGGTTATTAACTTCCATATGCATTATTACTTTGAACATAATTAAATAATTTAGAGATAATACTTAAGTAATATAAATACAGTTCTTAAGTAAATTATTGTGGTGTGTTCAGTAATGAATATATCTATATCTTATATCTCATGTTCAGTAATATATAGGGATATTTACACCCATAACCCTGAGTAACTTCGTAATTACCCCAGATACCCTTTATAATCACGAATTATACCCAAGACCTTGAATAACCACTCCATTTTACATTCATAACCTTCCGTTACTTTAGTTCAGTAACTCAACCAGTTGGTTGAGTTAATATAACCCAATCAGTGATCAACGATTGAAATTAATCGAAAAATGGAAGGAAGGATAGAATGAGGTGGGTTCCAGTGCTGGAGCTTTCAGCAGAGGTACGACCTGGGGCTTAGCCAAGAGCGGAGCCTGGAGCTGCTGGAGGTTGGGGACGAGCAGCGGGAGGGAAGGGCTGGAGCTGCGGAGGCACTGGAGCTTGCGGGCGGGTGGAGGGAGGGAGGGAAGGGGGAGAGGCATGGGGCTTATGGGCGCGGGGGGGGGGGGGGGGGGGGGGGGGGGCTTGCATGCGAGCGGTGGGAGTGGGCTGGAGGTTGCAGGGGGGGCACAGGCGCACGCAGAGGCATGGGTTGGCAGAGGCGTACGGGGAGGTGGGGGGTTGGGGGGAGCTTGTAGGCAAATGACGGGAGTGGTTCCGGGGGGTGGGGGGCAAGGAGGGGTGGTGATGGAGGCGCGTGCAGGGGCAGGGCTTGCAGCCCGGACAGAGGTACGTGGGGCAGGGGGTGGGGCTGCAGGGAAGAGGAGGGGGCGGGGGGTAGGGCTGTTGGGCGGAGCCTTACGCGTGAGCGTGGGGTGGGTCTGCAGGTCAGAGGCGTGTCGGACGGGGGGGGGGGGGGGGGCTGGAGCGAGCGGCGGGAGGGGGGAGCTTGCGGGTGGAGTTAAACCGCAGGGGAAGCTCTTGATCGGAGGTCGTGCGAGCGAGAGGGGGGGTTGGGGTTTCATTTTGTTTCATCTGCATAATGACATCATGTTATAAATATGATGTGTTTTGAAGGGCAAAATTGTCAACATATAACTTTTTCCGTCAAAGTTAACGGAGAATTATGATGGAACTTGACACAGGGTTATGACATGTAAAGGTTAAGCATTATTCAGGGTTCCGGATGTAATTCATGATTATCAAGAGTTCTTGGGGTAATTACGAAACTACTCAGGGTTATGGATGTAAATATCCCTAATATATATATATATATATATATATAATTTTCAAGTAATGAATATTATGATACCAGTAACAACAAAGTAATGGTCAATAAGGCACTGACATTGCTCAAGTAATAGATTAACATATAATCAGTAACACATTCTCCTTCTATACGATTATTATGGAAATGGTACCTTTAAAAAGAAGTTATCAAACACATACACATAAGTAAAAATGAATTAGTAAAATAAATGGAATGCTTCATTCACGAAAAAGAAAAACATATTACAAAAATGAATGCAATGCTCATTACATACACAATGGTATTAGTAAATTTGTTATGGCATTACTGATCTCGTAACACACATTTTTTTTACCATTGTATGTATATATATTACTAAATTCTACAAGGTAATAATTTGGATGTAAATTACTTATCATTATTTTGGTATTACTGGCTCACAACAAGCATTTATTTGACCGATATATATATATATATATATATCCTAGCATTTGGATCTTAATCATATGCATGAAATCATTGATTTGAAGCTTTCTTTTCAAACCCGTCTTCCTTTTTTTTAAAGACACTGCATAGTTGGAAATATAGTAGTTGTTAAATATGCATCAACCTATAATTATAAATAGAGTTATTGTCAATACATGTGTATGGCATAAAATTGATGCTCACAAAGACTTTAATGGGTACATGGCCAATAGGATAACTCTTCTCTCTCTCTATATATATGTGTGTGTGAGTGTGTGTGTGTGTGTGTGCGCGTGTGCGTGTGCGTGTGTGTGTGTGTGTGTGTGTGTGTGTGTGTGTGTGTGTGTGTGTGTTTGTATAAGGGACCTTTCAAACGAGGTAGGTCTTTTCTGAAATTGTAAAGGCCATTTGTCAATTTAGTAAAAATTCTGTAGTAATTTTACAAAAGTATAAACTACACATTGTAAAAAAATAATTTTGTAAAATATATCATCCAAATTAAAATTAACATTTCATTCAATATAATAATATTTTCAAAAATTTATTTCATTATATGTTATGTTAATATTTATTATTAAATCTATGATATAAGAAATTGTAAAATACATTGGAAAGATGGTTCGCCATATATATGGTGAGACCCTGCCTCATTTGAAATTTCTTCTATATATACATATAGTTAGAGAGGGTTGATCCTGTGAGATTATGAGAGCAGTGAGTCTGGACCACTAGATTTTGCTCATCTCTCTCTCTCTCTCTCCTCCAATCAACCAGGAGAGAGATGACCGAATATAATGGTCCAGAATCATTGCTCTCATGCTCTCGTAGTTTTTGACTCTCACAGGATCAACCCCCCGCCCCTCTATATATAGGGTTGATCCCGTGAGAGCAGAAAACTGTGAGAGCATGAGAGTAGTGAGTTTGGACCATTAGATTATGTTGATTGATTAGAGGATGAGAGAGATGGGCAGAATCTAATGGTCCAGACTCGCTGCTCTCATGCTCTCACAGTTTTTGGCTCTCACAGCATCAACCCTCTCTCCTCCTCCAATCAATCAGGAGAGAGAGAGATGACAGAATCTAGTGGTCCAAAATCATTGCTCTCATGCTCTCATAGTTTTTGGCTCTCACAGGATCAAATATACATACACACACATATGTGGGAGCTGGGAGCCACACCTGAGGGTGCATGTAACTATTACACATGGCCTTTTTCCCATTATTTTTGAATATTTTGAAGGAAACTTTATAGGGATTTGCTTAATATATTGAGGGGAATGTGTGTTTCAAGTTTCATGTAAAACAAACAATCCTAACAAGTTCATTTAGGAGGTGATGATTTCAGCAATTCTAAGACCGTTAAAATTTGGTAGAATTGATGGAGATGGTAGAAGTTCTTAATTAAGTTGAATTTGGAATGACACAAAGGTGATATATAACGATCTAAATCCTCCAAGGTTTCATTTCAAAAAATAAAAAATAAATGAAAAAAGAGCCGGGTGTAGGTAGTTACCAACACCCTAGGTGTAGGCTCCCTTTTCCCTTTGTCTTTCTATATTATATATGTATAGGGGTTGATGGGGCTGCCCACAACATGGTTGCCCCGTCCCATTTTTCCGTAAATTTTTAATTTTTTTGAAAAATTTCACCATGTATATTCATCTATATATCCCTCCAATATGCCATTCAAATTTCTCAGAAACAGAGACTCTACTCCAATGGGGATAAATCTGCCCCCTTCCCCTGTTCCCACCTACATATATGGGAGATTTTCAGAAATGAACGTCTTTTTTCGGAAAGACAATTTCACTAGATTTTTGATCCGGAATGCAGTGATGAATAGGAAAAGATCCTTCTTCGCAAAATGGCAGTGATGATCTAGACCATGTAATTTTAACGGTCTAAAGATTGTTGTAATTCACATGTTCTAGATGGAGGACATAGGAGTCTATGTTTCTGAGAAATTCGAATGACATATTGGAGGGAAATATAGATGAATATACACGGTGAAATTTTTTAAAAAAATAAAAAAAATGCGTAAAAAAGGGGGCGGAGCAGCCCCATTTTTTCATATATATAGGGAAAACTTGAATTAAGGTGGCACCTCACCACAATCATGTTATGATACTCTATAAAATCCGTTGGATCTTGATCTACAGTCATAAACAAAATCACTAAATTAAACCAACACCATCCAAATAACCTTCAACTCACTATTTTTAGAAATGAAATTGAATATTCTATTTAATTACTATATTATCTCGTTGCTCATTAATTAATCGAATTTATTTACTAAATATAGCATCCACCATAATCAGCGTTCTCAATTACTAAAAATTACCAAAACAATATTCGATGGGGGTTTCCTTCCCCTCCAGTTCTTCATTTTCCCTCGACGTAGAGGCGGTGGATGTGCATGGAGATAATGGTGGTGTATGACAATGGCATTGGCGGTGCATGGCGACGACAACGACAATGCAAGCAGCAACATGAGGTGGTTGCACACGGAGGATGATGTGTGTTCTTAGTCATTTTCTCTTATTCTTTTTATTCATCAATTAATCAAGTTCCAGGCTATTTTAGATTGTTTCTATTTTTATTTCGATTTTAATTTTTCTTTCTGTTTTGATTACGTCTCAATACGATCATCAAAGTTTCTCATTTGTTTTGTTTTTGAATCACTGTTCTTGATTCACTAGTGATTATGATTGGGTGCTTTTTTCGAACACGGGTGATTACGATTTTGTAATTTATAACATAGTATTATAAAATATATTAATCTTTTTGTAAACTTATAACAAGTATTTTAAAAGACGAGCCTTTATTCAATCATATTTTCTGGAATATTCAACACACTTTTAGTTCTTTTGAGTTCAATCATATTTTCTGAAATACTCAATATTTTGTAAGTTTGGGTTCCCCCTTTCTTTTCAGTTCAATGCACTTTTCATTTTTTTCTTTTAAGTTTTATTTATAGATTGAAATATATAGAATGAGAATGAAAATGTCACCTAAAAGAAAGAAATTTTTATTTAAGAATGTAATATTTATTTACAGATTGAATGTCTCAGGTTGCCAGTATCAACAAATGATTTTCTATTATAGAAAGTCATGCATCTTATTATATTTTCGCTCAAAAGATGATGTATTCTTCAAAATTTAAATAAGATGGAATCCCATCGATTGTGGATTCCATACTAAAGGGATGTGAAATACCATTCGACTGTGGATTATATTTTACCTTTTGATTTACTAATTTATGTAATTGATTGTATAATTTACATTTTGATTAATTGATTTACAATTCTGCATGTATTTTTACATGTTATCCTTTTTTGGAATAAATGATAAACTACTGATTGACTTTTTATTTTGCATATTATAATATAATTGTTATAATTAGAGCATGGATTTTAGAAATCTACACAAACTTTACAATGGATGACAAATTTCGATGGACCCATGATATGAGAAACACGTTAGATGGACATATAAAATAATTTATACATTAATAATAAGCAATATATTTTTACAAAAATCAAATGAATTTTACAAAAAAGAAATAAATTTTACGAAAAAAGTATCACAGTTTACAAACATTGCTCTAACAGAATGGTCTCAAAACATACTAAAAAAATTTTCAAAATAAATGAAATGCAGTTTAGAAAAAAGATTGCGAAATTTACAGAAAATGTTACATTTTACAAAAATTGCTTCCACAGAATGTTGGATGATTATTTTCAAAATAAATCAAAGGGTAAATTACAATTTGGGTCCCCATCTATGGGTCCGATCCCATAATAGGTCCAGATCTTTAAATTGTAACGATTCGGGTCCCAGGACTATTAATGTAAGGAACTTTTTGAGGCTAATGATGAGTTTGCCCTTGTTTAAAAGTTGGAACCCAACCCCTATTCCCATCCCAACAAGGGTATATTCGTCATGAACCTCAAAATTTTCATTTCCTAAATGGTCCTGGGACCCGAATCGTTACAATTTAAAGATCAGGACCCATTCTGGGATCGGACCCATAGACGGGGACCCAAATTGTAATTTACCCTAAATCAAATGTAGTTTACAAAAGGAATGTTCACCTCGTGTATATTAATTGACTAGTGATGAAGACCCATTCATCACTCTTTATTCTTATATTTTAGCTACAAAAACCTTTGCAAATGCATGTAAATATGTGTAAATAGAAATAATTAGCAAAAGCATGCATTGTGTAAAATCCTATAATTAGCATGTTTTTGTGAAAAAATAAAAGAATAAAGATTAAAAAGAAAAAGAGAGAAATATTTAGAATAAATATTGAGCAACCTAACCCAAGGGAGGGCTCAGCATGGGCCTGACCGCATAAAAGCCAAGTAGAGGGAGATAGGGGCTCAAGTGTATATATTTATGTAAATAAAATAAAAGTGTTTTCCTCACCAAAAATATGCTTGTAAATACTTGTATATATTTATAAAAGATAAAAACAAAATAAAAAGTTAAAAATCAAAAAGATTAAAAAGACCCCTTCATCATGTACATAAACCACATCTATATATATTTATTTAACCTTGTAAATAAATAAAGTTATTTTCTAAACTTTTTGTAAATAATCTATATTATATATTAAAAAGAATCAAAACAAAAATCAAATAAAAATAGAAAAATTAAAAATACAAAAATACCTTGTACATATACCATGTATATAGATGTACATAACTATTTATTTTACCTATGTAAATAAATAATAAAAATAAAATAAAAACACCCTTTTATTCCTTATTTTATGCTATAAATAAATAAAATATAAAATAGGAATAAAATTGTACAAAAATAATAATTAAAAATCAAAAATCAAAAGCCTACATATTGTATATATACCTATACACAACCCTACTATGTATATAGCTTATTTTTATTTCCAAAAATTAATTAAAAATCACCAAAAAATAGAAAAAAATAAAATAAAAATAATTCATGTTTTAAGTTTTTGCAAAATCGGCCATTGGTTGCCCTATTTTTGAGCTCCAAACTTTTTCCACGTGGCAGCTACCCATTGGGTCCTGGGGATGTTGACCGCCCGGTCAACTGGCCCCCCCAGGACCACTTCCCACGGACTCGAGCATCGGACCCCCTTCTCGGATTTTTACCCGCTCGACCCGACTCCATCTCGCCTAAACCCCGGGTCCGACTCCTTCGTGTCACACCCGAGACCCTCGCCGGAGCTCCTGCATCGGGATCCACGCGCTTCCACGCCCTACCCGCGCCTGTCTTCCCGGACTCTCCAGCATATAAAGCTCCAGCTCTGCCTCCTCATTTCTTATCTTTGGCTAATCCGCTCCACCCCCAGTGACCTCCAGTGCTCGAGCGTGAGTGACAGCTCGCTCCAGGTGCTGTCGCAGCGAGGAGAGGGGCCGGATACCACTGATCCGGCGAGTCAGCACCACCGTGCTCCGCCCAGAGCAGGAGCCAGAGCCTCGGATGTCGACGCTCCTTGAGGCGAGGACTGGGAGCTTGCCCAGCTCCAGCACAGTCGATCCATCCACCCAGGTAATCCCGTAGCTCCCCCTTTTGGTCCAATTTCCGATTTCCTCCAATTTTCGTCGTCGCCGACCATCGCTGATTCCGACCGCCTCACCCTCCCGTTCGACCATCGGAATCCCCCATCACGTTCGCCCTTCCCCCGCGCATCTTCTCCGCCCCTCCGTTCAACCCAGCTCGCACAGGAGCTGGGATTCGAACCCCTCCGCCGTTGCATCGCCGGGGTTCGCTCGCCCCGACGCACCGATCATCCCCACGTCGCCTAATTGGGTCGAGGTACTTTGCCCTCGACCCGCGAAGCTTCTGAGGTGTTTTGCAGGTTCAGCAGAGGCCGTCTGAGGCCCCTCGACATTCAGCCCAGGAGCTTCACCTCCGCCGCCCTCGTCGGAGCTCTCCCGAGCTCGGCTGGGGCATCGGAGGACACCAGCAGCCGCGCATCGTCACGACAGAGCCCCTCCGATCTTCAGGCGCATCAGAGGAGGACCGGAGCGAGCGTACTGGGCCGGCGAAGTTCGCCGGCCTCTTGTCCCTCCAGGACCCTCCAGAGTCGTCGGATTAGCCTCCCGCTCCAGGTGCCATCCTGACCGTTGGTGGTTGGAGCCCCCCTTTGACGTCCGATCTGAGGCAGTTGATCCAGACCGTTAGATCCCCACGTGTCCTGGCCTGGACCGTTGGATCGAGCAGAGCCTTCCAGCGTTGAGAGCCGCCCCATCCTGAACCGTCAGATCTCCACGTGGCGGCCATCCGTCAGCTCAGATTAATAAAGGGTAAATTACCCTTAGGCCCTTATCTTGTTTTTATTTCTCTTTAGTCCTGTAAATATTTAAATGCGTTGTTTAGTTTTGGGTTAAATTGCATAGAGGACCTTGATCTTAAGTTAGTTTGCATATATACCCCTGCCTATTGTGAGCCACGTGCTTCGTCACGTGTTTTATTGGTGTATTTGCAACCTTAGTCCCTGTAGTTCTGGATGGTTCTGAAATGAATGAAATATTTTTGACATTTGCATTTATGCCCCTGTGAATGGTTTAATTCCGCATGTGCGTGATTTCTTGGGTAATTTGCAGCTGAGGTCCTCGGATTTTTGGTATGTGTTACCATTTGGTCCCTGGACCTTATTTTTATTACATAGAGGTCCCTGAGTGCCCCAGGCACGCGCCGCGCGCGTGTTTTGCTGGGTATTTTGCACCGGGACCCCCAGAACTTTGGGTATTTGCATTTCAGTCCCTATGTACAGTACCCCCTTGCCATTTTTGAATAAAATATCAAATCACCTCCAAATTCGATGAAAATTTGACCCATGGCTCCTGCCATGGTGTAGGATTTTTTAGATTTTTCGAGGACATTTTTGAGTTTATTTGTTATTTTTAAAAATTCAAAAACTATCATTTTTGTTACTGCCTAGACTAGAAAATCACAAAAAATATAAAAACCCCTCTAAAAATTCTATAAAAATTAGGTACTGTTTAGTTTAGTGTGTTTGATTTTCTAGCCAATTTTGGCTATTTTTCACTGCTTAAAAACCTTAAAAACTTAAAAACACCTAAAAACTCATAAAAATTATATTAAATAATCTGAAAACCCAAAAACAATAATTTTGGCACTCAAATTTTCCTTGTTTTACCTAGCTAGTTTACAGGAAAAATACCTCCAGGCCCTTTTGAGGCCCTTAGATATTTTATCTAGGGTTTTTGGGCCTGGCTGGACAGTACCTTGCATTTTTGTTACTGTTTGATTTTTAGAAATTAAAATAAATATCAGAAAATTCCCAAAAATTCACCAAAAACATAAAAAAATATAAGACACATAAAAAGATTTTTGTTTTAATTTTTGCTTGATTTTTGTTGCATTAAATAAATTGTTGAAGTGTGCTTATTTGTGTTTCTTTTATTTTCTTCACATTTTAAAAATCCAAAAAAAATATAAAAATAATTAAAAACCACTAAAAAATATTTTGTCTTTTATTTGATTTGTTTTTACTACTTCGTAGGCCTTCGGCCAACCCGTGCTCCTTGAGTTCGACCCTGGGTGCTATACCAGGTTAAACATATAGCAGGACCGCTTGCTTTGTTTTGATCGATTTTATTTGTATCGAGTGGTTCGATTTTTCTTGACTGACACATCCGAGTGATTGAGGTCGCAACGACCGTCTCAGTTACCTGATTGCCTTAGTTGCTCGGGATCTTTGTGCCATCAGAATGGCGCCGTTGCCGGGGAGCACGGCTTAGTAGTTCTTTTCGTTTTTATTTTCGCGGCTCTTCGGAGCTCGCGGCTTTTCGTGGCTTTTTGTCTATATTTTGTTTGATTTTATTTTCTTTTTCTTTATTTTTGTTTTTGTTTTATTTTGTGTGTTTATTTTATTTTACATTTTTGCACATATACCCTTATTTTTCATTTGCCTTTATTTTCTTTGATATTATTTGATTGGTTCTGACCACTTGTTTTCTCTTGCGAGGGCCCGAGGACCGAGGCGGCTATTCTCGAGAGCCGGCGCAACCGCGGGATTCGGAGGCGGCTCCTTTCTTTGCGGAGCCGCAGGAGAGAGTGAGAGAGAGCTGAGTGGGTGAGGATTAGGGTAGATTTATTTTTGTTCATTATTATTGTAATAATACAGGACTCAGGACTTGGACTGCTTGGACATTTGTGACTTGACCGTAGCGGGTCTGTTTCGCCGAGCACCGGTGTGCTCGGGGGACCCTTAGGACCTTCGCGGTTTTTTGTGGCTTTTTCGCGGTTTTATTTTTCTTTTATTTCTGCCTTTTCTGGTGTTTACGCGGTTTTTGCTCGAGCCCCTCGACTTAGGATTTTCTGGTGAATGTGCCGTAACTAGTAGGATCCACACACCTAATTGATTATCTGTTCCTATAGATCGATAATTGGACCTACTTAAAATCAATAATAAAAATAACCGATTCATTTGCCTCCGTAGCCTACGTGCCGCAGCCCGTCCTGTAAAGCGCTTTCTCCTACCCCCGATTTGTCGGACAGAGGAGGGACGGGCCAAGACCGGACTCTTTGGCTTGGAGGTCGGTGACCGGTTAGACGGTTCTTCGCTAGAAGTTGCTCGTCTAGGACCTGGCTTTCCCGCTGCACCATATAGGTTAGTTTTATTTCTGTCTTTACTTTTATGCGCGGATCATATTGCATGTAGAGTGCTGGAGGCAAGGTATGCATTTCTTACTCGGCATGCATCATTGATTTATCGTGCATCGGCTTTTTCGTCTTCTCCCCCCTGTTTTGGACTTAATAATCAGGAGAACCGAAAAATTCGTTAGGCCTTTTGTTTGCTTTGAAAATGATTAAAAAAGTGAAACCATAAAATTGGGACTGCTAAAATTATTGATCTTAAAAACCGCTCACCCTAAAAACTTTGTCTTGGGGAGAGCAACCCCCTCATTGTTTGGTTTGGATGCGCGAGAGAGTGACCCGCACCCTAGATAGAGCCCCCCGTTGCTAGTCCCGACTGATTACCGACTTTTCCGTGCGGGCCAGTCGGTTGGGTTAGCATCGGATATCCCAACAGGTCACGTAAGCGCTCTGATATTCTGTGTGTTCACCAAAATAAAATCGACAAGATAATTTGACCGAACTTTCACGGTCTTCAGCTCGCGTTGCGTTGGTGAACCGGGGGTTTGTTTTCTGATCGTAATTTTTCCAGATCTCATCCGCCTTACTCGCCAGATCAAGATGATGGGTAGACGGTCTCTTAGGCAGCCTCTGGCTGCATCGCTTTCGGGCACGTCTACCTCCTCATCTAGGTTGGCTCGTGAGAGCTCAGACCCGCTCTCCGAGCCCGAGTACGACTCCACCCTGTTCCCCCTCGACCCCCTTTCTGATCTACCTGAGAGACACGAGCCCGAGGAGAGATTGATACATTTGACAGCACCTGAGTTGGGCTCGTTTGGTTTTGCAGACGTCGCCATGGCCGGCAGTTCTGAGGATCGTTCCCGCACAGAGCACGTTGTGATGGATCAGGGAGCGATCAACTCCACCTTGATCGCCTCATTAGAGACAGTTCAACAGCAGTTACGCGATCAGGGAGCATTCATGATTGAGATGAGGAGAGAGTTGGAGCGCCTCCGACTAGAGCGAGATGAGCAGAGCGAGCCTGAGGACGGACCAGATGCAGAGGCACGAGCCACAGCAGCAGCAGCAGCAGCCGCAGCCGCCGCCGCAGCGGCAGCAGCCGCGGGAGGAGGACCACCTAGACTGATGCGGGAGCTGCACAACCCCGGATCTACACTGATGCACCATTGGGTGGTGGTACTTGCTATCGTGGGGGACTTCAAGTTCCCCCCGAACACCCTGCAGATGCTTCCTCGTTTTCACGGACTCGCCACTGAGGAGCCCCACCTCCACCTCCAGGAGTTCCTGATGATTTGCAGCACTGTCCATGATCGCCACGTGGACCAGGACACGATCCGGATGATAGCCTTCCCGTTTTCACTGGCAGATAGAGCAGCCACCTAGCTGAAGCATCTTGGGAGGTTTGTCTATACCTGGGAGCAGCTCCGCACCGAGTACTTGAACAAGTACTATCCACTCGGGCGGACGAATGCAGCGAGGGCCCTGATCAACAACTTCTCCATGTTCCCCAACGAGCAGTTTCACGAGGCATGGGAGAGGTTCCGAGAGCTCCTAGACAGATGCCCGCACCACGACATCACGAAGCCGAACCTTGTGCAGAGCTTCTTCAGCAGGTTGACACCAGAGCTACATGGCCTGGTGAATGCTTCTTGCGACGGGTCCTACTTCGCCAAGGACCACGACCAGGTCTGGGCCATCTTCGAGGAGATGGCTGAGAACTATATGGTGATGTCTCAGACTAGGTTGTATACTCAGAAGACCCAGCCACATCAGCCAGGACCCGTGCAGTACCAGCGGATAGCACGGGTAGATGCAGGTCCATCCAGTTCGTCCGCAGCCGCAGCAGCACAGGCAGAGTCGTCAGCTGCGGACATAGGCATTATCAGCGAGAAGCTGGACCGCATGGAGCTGATCGAGAAGAAGCAGTGCCAGAGTATCACGCAGATGGAGCAGATGGCACAGGTTCTGAGCGACATGAAGACACAGCTCATGTGTCTCCAGGAGGCACAGACGGCTTCTCAGCCCCGTCTTCAGTCGCGAGGCGACACCGGCAGCAGCAGCAGCTCGTCCCAGCGCTCCAGCACCCACGTGCAGCCTAGACAGGTCCATCTTGTACAGGCGGAGCCGTACCAGCAGCCGCAGCCCACCTACCAGTCTCCACCATCTCCAGAGATGCAGATGGTGGTCTACCAGCCGGACCAGCCTCTGGCAGTACTCCCGCCAGCCCCCTATGATGCCGAGTCGTTGATGGATGTCAACGGGATCTGGTATGACCGCCCCCAGCATGGGATCCGACGAGACCATCCCGGATTCAGGTGGGGGAGTGGTGGTACCCAGCCCCAGCAGCAGCCGTCAGGACAGGGAGGGCAGTACTCCCAGCAGAGAGATCACCACCAGCCGCAGCAGCAGCCCCCAGCATATCAGTAGCATCAGTCATCCTTCGGTCCTCGTCCCTATCAGCAGCAGGGACAGTCATGGAGACGTGAGCAGCAGGCTCACCCAGTTCAGCAGCAGCACCCTTCCTCATACCCCTCTTACCAGCACCAGCAGCAGCAGTTTCAGCAGCCTCACCCACAGAGAGGCTACCCGTCGGGTTCCCACGAGAGCCCTGCTTTGGATGACATCGCCCGCCTCCTCACGGACCAGCAGGCCACATTCAGACGGGAGATGGACGAGTTCCGCCAGGAGATGCGGGACTTGGTGAGAGGGAAGGCCGCCATTCCAGCCCAGATTGAGCCGAACCCGAACAACCTCAAGAGGAAATCTGAGCAGGTAGTACATACTGAGTTTGCCACTCCTAGTGACCCATTTGATGATACATCTTCGGATCTATTTGATGCTGATTTTGTCACACTTAGGAGCGGTAGGACCCCAGCAGGCGGCGGCACCTCATCTGAGCTTCACCATGAGGACACTTCAGAGGCGCCACATGAGGAGGAGGAGAGCGGTACTGAGGCCGCTCCAGATGATGACGGTGGCACTGATGCCACCAAGGATGTTGATCCCATCGGCGGTACTGAGGCCACCGCTTCACCAGATCTAGGAGGTGGTACTGACGCCACCAGTTTAGCCGAGCCGGCCCGTAGTACTGATGCCGCGAGACGTCTACCAGCAGCAGCAGCACAGCCAGCCCACGGTGGTACTGAGGCCACCGGTGTTAGTATAGAGAGAGATGTTGTTTTTCCTCGTCGTGTTGTATCTCACAACTTTGGTGTGAATAAAGGAAAAGGTTTAGTTTCTTCTGGTCCCACTGTGGTGCATGATGTATGTGTGGATCCGGTCATCGAACCGTCTAGGCCTTTTCCTAGTCCTTCATCTGAGAAGGACCCTGTGATCCCCTTCCCTAGAGCCCTTCAGATGGGGAAGGGGAAGAAAAATGATCCAAAAAAGAGAGAGCTTGAGGAGTTCAGCCAGAGCATGATCGATCGATTCCATATCCAGCTGACACTCCAGGAGGCTTTGCAGCACATCCCCCTTCTCCAGCGATCTTTGAGAGAGAGGACTACAGTCAGGAGGAGGAGGAGGAACCACACTTCAGAGATACATGTGCTGACGAAAGCCACGTGTTTTGCGATCCAGAACCGTCTGCCGGCCAAGAGTCCAGATTCAGGGGCCCCGTATGTCAGATGCCAGATCAGTGAGCAGAGGTTTGACCGTACTCTTCTTGATAGCGGATCGTCGATCAACCTTCTTCCGGCAGCCCATCTCGACCGCTTTGAGTTGGGCACTCTTCGACAGAGCAGGACAGTCCTTCAGTTCGCTGATCGATCTGTCAAGAGGCCGAAGGGGTTATTACGAGACGTTATCGTCACGATTCAGGGCCTGAAATTCCCCGTGGACTTCGTAGTGTTGGACATGGAGATCCCTGAGTCAGTGGCCGATACCCCCATCATCCTTGGTCGTCCGTTCTTGGCCACAGCCAAGGCAGTGACTGATCATGATAGCGGGAAGGTGTACTTTCGCATCGAGGGCGAGAGCATACAAATAGAGACGGTCGAGGACTACAGAGCTAGATTCAGAGCCCGCTCAGATGCGAGTACAGACTCAGAGAAGCTGACAGACGCAGAGCCAGACATCCACCAGGACTGTGATTTTGTGATCACATATGATGAGGCAGCTTGGGCAGATCTTGAGACACAGACCATCCTCTCACTTTCAGATACAGCTGATGCCGAGATGATAGCAGAGGAGAGTCTGGAGAGCACAGCCTTGGTCCAGGATACCATAGAGGCAGCAGAGCCGGTCCTTGATCGCAGCACGATGTTTAGCGATGGTGGTGCTGAGGCCACCTTGTTTTCCGGTGGTACTGATGCCACCGCGGTTGATACAGATCCCTCGAATTCAGAGTCTGATTGGGCCGATTGTGATGATCAGATGCCAGACCTGATTCCACCTGAGCCTACAGATGAGGAGGAGGTAGATGTAGAGCAGACCAGAGACAGTGCAGTTGAGCAGCCTTCTCCCGATCCAGTTTGCGAGAGTACGCTTTCACTTTCCCAAGCAGATTTGGCAGATTTAGCAGCTTTCACTCAGTTTCTTCCGCAGCCAGATTTGCCAGCACCCAGCATTCCAGAGCTGAAGCCGCTCCCTACTTCGCTGAAGTATCGATTCCTTGCGGGCGAGCCAGAGATGTACCCAGTCATCATCTCCGCCGAGTTGACTGGAGAGCAGGAATCCCGTTTGACGGGGGTTCTTGAAAAGAACCGTAAGGCGATCAGATGGAGCGTAGCAGATCTCCATGGGATTAGTCCATCGGTGTGCTCCCACCATATCTATCTCGAGGAAGGGGCGAAGCCGTCGCGTGAGTTCCAGCGGTGACTGAACCCCAACCCGAGAGAGGTTGTGATGAAGGAAATATCAAAATGGTGGAGTGCAGATTTTATTTATCCCATTTCCGACTCCAAGTGGGTCAGCCCCTTGCATGTGGTACCCAAGAAGACGGGCATCACGACTGTGATCAGTGAGTCGGGAGAGGAGATTGCTACACGAGTACCCACCTCTTGGAGGGTTTGTGTTGACTACAGGAGACTCAACCAAGCCACCAAGAAGGACCATTTCCCCTGCCTTTTATTGACCAGATCATTGAGAGACTGGCAGGGAAGAGCCATTATTGCTTCCTGGATGGGTACTCGGGCTACGACCAAGTGGCCATCGCTCCTGAGGATCAGGAGAAGACCACCTTTACCTGTCCCTTCGGCACATATGCTTTTCGACGCATGCCATTTGGGCTATGCAATGCCCCTGCGACTTTTCAGAGGTGCATGCTGTCGATCTTCTCGGACATGGTAGGGGAGTGTTTGGAGGTCTTCATGGATGATTTCTCGATCTACGGCGATGGATTCGATTCTTGTCTTGACTGCCTAGATCGAGTACTCTAGCGATGTATTGAGTATCACTTGGTGCTATCTTGGGAGAAGAGTAACTTTATGGTGACTCAAGGGACGGTGCTTGGCCATATCATCTCCAACAGGGGCATGGAGGTTGATCCGGCCAAGGTTGATGTCATTAGGAAACTCACACCGCCGTCCAATCTGAGGCAGCTATGGTCATTCCTGGGGCACGTTGGATTTTATAGGAGATTTATTCAGGATTTCAGCAGGATTGCCCGACCGTTGACTGACCTCTTGACGAAGGACACCGAGTTCCTTGTTGATGACAAGTGTCTTTCGTCGTTCGCGACTCTCCAGCAGTGCGTTATTGAGGCTCCTGTCCTCCAGCCGCCTGATTGGTCTCTCCCATTCGAGATCATGACGGATGCCTCCGATTTTGCCGTAGGGGCAGTGCTGGGACAGAGGAGGGATGGAGTTCCATTTTCCATACACTATGCTAGCCGCACATTGGATTCCGCTCAGCGGAATTACACCGTCACAGAGAAGGAGATTCTAGCCGTAGTGTTTGCCCTAGATAAGTTCAGATCGTATATCATTGGATCTAGAGTGACTTTGTTTACAGATCATACTGCCATCAGGTACCTCATGGCAAAGAAGGATGCCAAGGCCAGACTGACTAGATGGATCCTTCTACTCCAGGAGTTCGACATTGAGATCAAGGATAAGCCTGGAGTCAAGAATGTGGTGGCGGATCATCTCTCCCGACTCGAGCAGCCTGAGGATTCTGAGCAGATTGACCCTATTAGAGATACCTTCCCAGATGAGGCGATCCTTGCTATCGCCTCACTTCCATGGTACGCCGATATTGTGAAATTTCTCGTTGTTGGGAAAGTCCCACGAGATTGGCCCAGACAGAGACTTGAGACCTTCCTTGCGAAGGCCAAGTCCTACCATTGGGAGGATCCCATCCTTTACCACGAAGGAGGGGATAGCGTCTGGCGTTGGTGTATTCCTCAGGAGGAACACCATAGCGTCCTCACTTACTGCCACAAGCTTGAGGCAGGAGGACATCATTCTGGGAGGAGAACGGCACAGAAAGTGCTCCAATCCGGCTTGTGGTGGCCTACCCTCTTCAAGGACTCAGATGAGTTCGTGAAGAGGTGTACTGACTGTCAGAGGATGGGCACTTGTGGACAGCGTGATATGATGCCGATGCAGCCCATTCACTTCTGTGAGGTTTTTGACGCATGGGGCATCGATTTCATGGGTCCATTCCCTAAGAGTCAGGGATTTGAGTACATTCTGTTGGCCGTTGATTATGTGAGTCGTTGGGTGGAGGCTATCCCCGCCCGAGCCGCTGATGCGAGGACAGTTTGCAGATTTTTGAGGAAGCATATCATCACGCGGTTCGGGGTTCCACGAGTTCTGATTTCTGATGGGGGATCTCACTTCATCAACGACCAGGTGAAGGCACTTGCTAGCGAGTTCGGCATAGATCATCGTGTTGCTACACCTTACCATCCACAGACGAATGGTCTAGCCGAAGTGTCGAATAGGGAGATCAAGACTATTCTGCAGAAAGTCGTCCGCCCTGACCGAAAGGATTGGTCACAGCTTTTGGACTCGGTCTTGTGGGCATATAGGACGTCTTTCAAGACACCTTTGGGCACATCTCCCTTTCGCCTCATACGCGGCAAGCCATGCCATTTACCTGTTGAGCTGAGGCACAAGTCACTATGGGCAGTCACAGATATTTTGATGGATCCAGATGGAATGGGAGACCAGAGAAGGGCAGAGCTAGCTGCCCTGGAGGAGCTTAGAGATGCAGCTTTCTCAAACAGCCTACATTATAAGGAGAAAGTCAAGGAGTGGCATGATTCTCATATCAGCCACAAGCATTTTGAGATTGGACAGAGAGTATGGCTGTTTGATGCGAGGCTACGCCTATTTCCAGGGAAGCTACAGAGCAAATGGAAGGGACCTTATCTGGTTAGAAAGGTACACGACAACGGTAGCATCGACATATCTGAGTTGTCTTCTGAGAGTACCTTTCGAGTGAACGGCCAGCGGCTCAAGCCATTTCTAGATCATGAGCCGCGGGTCGTTGATCTTGCCCCTATTCATTTTGCGTGAGATGTGGTCTTAGACTCACATCTAATGCATCTCACGCCTGAGTTTCACTGATTTTTCGCTGTATATAGATCCAGATGTCCATATCACCACATTCTTTAGTCCCACATCCCTTCTTCATCTTGTGATTATGCTATACTTAGGGTGCACTTTGCCCTAAGTATAGGGGGGATGTGAGACTTTTCGGGTATTTCTTTTGTTTCTGTCTACCCCTGTTTTTGCTGCCTATACTTAGGGATATTTCACCCCAAGTATAGGGGGGGTAGACCCTGTACATTCTGCACTCAGGTTTTCCCTTAGTATACAGCCTGCTATACTTAGGATTACTTGATCCTAAGTATAGGGGGGAGACCTGAGCCCCTCTTGACTTTTCATTTCTTTTTGAATAGCCCTTCGTTTCACTTCCCTATACCTAGCACAAGTTATGTCTTCTTCATCGCTCTTGACTCTGAGGACATCGTTCGAGCTAAGTATAGGGGGGTGTGTATATATTTCATATATACTTTAGCCATAACTCGTACTTTGTGTGAGTGTGTTAATAAATAAAATGGCTAAAAACCACAAAAATTAAAAATTTTCATGTACATAATCTTCTTTTATTTGCACATACATAGCTAGTGTACCAATTATTTTTGTAAAAATGATTTCAAAAATCTTTTGTGTAAAGCTTGTGTAAATATTTTTGTATCAAAATTATGTATATAGTACAAAATTTTTCCAAAATGTTTTGAAAATCAAAAGTTTGCAAAAATCTTGTGTAAATGTGTGTAAATACCTTTTTGCAAAACTTGCACTTCATGCATCATCCATTCATGATTTCAAAACATTTTTCAAAAATTTTGCATGATTGAAAAATTTGTGTCAATAAGCATCTTTTTGTACTTATGTATATAGTTTTTCTGGATGATAGTTGACATTTAAACTAGCCTGGAATCAAATTGAGAAATGGAGCTTGATTAAGATCTTAATCCACCTAATTTCTAAGAGGAACCTTATAGGACTTAGGTTTAAGGCTTTTCAGGTCCATGGTGACTTAATTCTTTGAGTTCACTAGGCTATGATCACATGTCATCTCAATGAGCCTAAGTAGAGCACTTAACAACAACACATGACTCATATAGATTATGGCTTTACTTGGACAACCGCACTATGCACCGAGCTCTCTACGGATGAGGTGGTGAGGAGGCAGTCTTACTTGACTTGGGGTAGCATATGAGGGTAGTACTTCTAGGCGGAACCTCTCTTCTTCTTATAGTGAAGGAAGTGCGTCTCAACTTGGTCTGGTTGCCATGAGGTCTAACGACGGGAGTTGTGGGTTGCAATAAAGCTTCAAAAGAGGGACAGTCTACTGGCTCAAGAGGAAAAACTCCTTGTATATATGCTGCACATGTATATGTTGTATAGATGCACTCGAAAAAAAAATGTGCAAAAAGAGGAAAACTCCAAAAAAGTGGTGGGTCTGAGAGAAAATGATAATCCCACCGGAGTATGTATAGAGTGCAATAAGCAAAGCTTGGTTTCATGATCCACCTGTTGTAGCTTGCAGCAGGGAGACTTGGCTACACTGGTCAAGCTCCCAAGGGTACTTGGCTACACTGGCCTTGACCCATTCTCTTCTTCCCCCTCTTCTTGAGCCGGTTGAACTTGAACTTAGAAGGGAATACCCCGCTCCTCGAGGAAAGAGTGGCCAGATTGAGGTCATAGAGTTACCTTGTTGAGGAGGGTTGTCAAGTTGCCATTTATGAGGTGGAGAGCTTAGACTTCACATTCACAGGACAAGAAAAGATTCATGGTCTTCAGGGCTTGTGATTGATGACTTGTTCTGATCTGGAGCATTGAGGAGTCTTGGTTATAGATTGGTGGAACTTAGAGGCTGTTAGGTTTTAAGCTTAAGTCTAAATAAGGTTCCGACACATTACTAATCCGAAGATCTGATCAAGCTCCATACCCCAATTTAATGAAGGCTAGTTTAATAATCAACCTTGATCCATGTACATCCTCTTTTTCTTTTTCTTTCTTTCTGTTTCACTTCTTTTTCAAATAAGTGTTTGCTAAGGGACTAGCAAAGTTAAGTATAGGGGGGTGATGAAGACCCATTCATCACTCTTTATTCTTATATTTTAGCTACAAAAACCTTTGCAAATGCATGTAGATATGTGTAAATAGGAATAATTAGCAAAAGCATGCATTGTGTAAAATCCTATAATTAGCATGTTTTTGTGCAAAAATAAAAGAATAAAGATTAAAAAGAAAAAGAGGGAAATATTTAGAATAAATATTGAGCAACCTAACCCAAGGGAGGGCTCAGCATGGGCCTAACCGCATAAAAGCCAAGTAGAGGGAGATAGGGGCTCAAGTGTATATATTTATGTAAATAAAATAAAAGTGTTTTCCTCACCAAAAATATGCTTGTAAATACTTGTATATATTTATAAAAGATAAAACAAAATAAAAAGTTAAAAATCAAAAAGATTAAAAAGACCCCTTCATCATGTACATAAACCACATCTATATATATTTATTTAACCTTGTAAATAAATAAAGTTATTTTCTAAACTTTTTGTAAATAATCTATATTATATATTAAAAAGAATCAAAACAAAAATCAAATAAAAATAGAAAAATTAAAAATACAAAAATACCTTGTACATATACCATGTATATAGATGTACATAACTATTTATTTTACCTATGTAAATAAATAATAAAAATAAAATAAAAACACCCTTTTATTCCTTATTTTATGCCATAAATAAATAAAATATAAAATAGGAACAAAATTGTACAAAAATAATAATTAAAAATCAAAAATCAAAAGCCTACATATTGTATATATACCTATACCCAACCCTACTATGTATATAGCTTATTTTTATTTCCAAAAATTAATTAAAAATCACCAAAAAATAGAAAAAAATAAAATAAAAATAATTCATGTTTTAAGTTTTTGCAAAATCGGCCATTGGCTGCCCTATTTTTGAGCTCCAAACTTTTTCCACGTGGCAGCTACCCATTGGGTCCTGGGGATGTTGACCGCCCGATCAACTGGCCCCCCCAGGACCACTTCCCACGGACTCGAGCACCGGACCCCCTTCTCGGATTTTTACCCGCTCGACCCGACTCCATCTCGCCTAAACCCCGGGTCCGACTCCTTCGTGTCACACCCGAGACCCTCGCCGGAGCTCCTGCATCGGGATCCGCGCGCTTCCACGCCCTACCCGCGCCTGTCTTCCCGGACTCTCCAGCATATAAAGCTCCAGCTCTGCCTCCTCATTTCTTATCTTTGGCTAATCCGCTCCACCCCCAGTGACCTCCAGTGCTCGAGCGTGAGTGACAGCTCGCTCCAGGTGCTGTCGCAGCGAGGAGAGGGGCCGGATACCACTGATCCGGCGAGTCGGCACCGCCGTGCTCCGCCCAGAGCAGGAGTCAGAGCCTCGGACGTCGACGCTCCTTGAGGCGAGGACCGGGAGCTTGCCCAGCTCCAGCACAGTCGACCCATCCACCTAGGTAATCCCGTAGCTCCCCCTTTTGGTCCAATTTCCGATTTCCCCCAATTTTCACCGTCGCCGACCATCGCTGATTCCGACCGCCTCACCCTCCCGTTCGACCATCGGAATCCCCCATCACGTTCGCCCTTCCCCCGCGCATCTTCTCCGCCCCTCCGTTCAACCCAGCTCGCACAGGAGCTGGGATTCGAACCCCTCCGCCGTCGCATCGCCGGGGTTCGCTCGCCCCGACGCACCGATCATCCCCACGTCGCCTAACTGGGTCGAGGTACTTTGCCCTCGACCCGCGAAGCTTCTGAGGTGTTTTGCAGGTTCAGCAGAGGCCGTCTGAGGCCCCTCGACATTCAGCCCAGGAGCTTCACCTCCGCCGCCCTCGTCGGAGCTCTCCCGAGCTCGGCTGGGGCATCGGAGGACACCAGCAGCCGCGCATCGTCACGACGGAGCCCCTCCGATCTTCAGGCGCATCAGAGGAGGACCGGAGCGAGCGTACTGGGCCGGCGAAGTTCGCCGGCCTCTTGTTCCTCCAGGACCCTCCAGAGTCGTCGGATTAGCCTCCCGCTCCAGGTGCCATCCTGACCGTTGGTGGCTGGAACCCCCCTTTGACGTCCGATCTAAGGCAGTTGATCCAGACCGTTAGATCCCCACGTGTCCTGGCCTGGACCGTTGGATCGAGCAGAGCCTTCCAGCGTTGAGAGCCGCCCCATCCTGAACCGTCAGATCTCCACGTGGCGGCCATCCGTCAACTCAGATTAATAAAGGGTAAATTACCCTTAGGCCCTTATCTTGTTTTTATTTCACTTTAGTCCTGTAAATATTTAAATGCGTTGTTTAGTTTTGGGTTAAATTGCATAGAGGACCTTGATCTTAAGTTAGTTTGCATATATACCCCTGCCTATTGTGAGCCACGTGCTTCGTCACGTGTTTTATTGGTGTATTTGCAACCTTAGTCCCTGTAGTTCTGGATGGTTCTGAAATGAATGAAATATTTTTGACATTTGCATTTATGCCCCTGTGAATGGTTTAATTCCGCATGTGCGTGATTTCTTGGGTAATTTGCAGCTGAGGTCCTCGGATTTTTGGTACGTGTTACCATTTGGTCCCTGGACCTTATTTTTATTACATAGAGGTCCCTGAGTGCCCCAGGCACGCGCCGCGCGCGTGTTTTGCTGGGTATTTTGCACCGGGACCCCCAGAACTTAGGGTGTTTGCATTTCAGTCCCTGTGCACAGTACCCCCTTGCCATTTTTGAATAAAATATCAAATCACCTCCAAATTCGATGAAAATTTGACCCATGGCTCCTGCCATGATGTAGGATTTTTGAGAATTTTCGAGGACATTTTTGAGTTTATTTGTTATTTTTAAAAATTCAAAAACTATCATTTTTGTTACTGCCTAGACTAGAAAATCACAAAAAAATATAAAAATCCCTCTAAAAATTCTATAAAAATTAGCTACTGTTTAGTTTAGTGTGTTTGATTTTCTAGCCAATTTTGGCTATTTTTCACTGCTTAAAAACCTTAAAAACTTAAAAACACCTAAAAACTCATAAAAATTATGTTAAATAATCTAAAAACCCAAAAACAATAATTTTGGTACTCAAATTTTCCTTGTTTTACCTAGTTTACAGGAAAAATACCTTCAGGCCCTTTTGAGGCCCTTAGATATTTTATCTAGGGTTTTTGGGCCTCGCTGGACAGTACCTTGCATTTTTGTTACTGTTTGATTTTTAGAAATTAAAATAAATATCAGAAAAATCCCAAAAATTCACCAAAAACATAAAAAAATATAAAACACATAAAAAGATTTTTGTTTTAATTTTTGCTTGATTTTTGTTGCATTAAATAAATTGTTGAAGTGTGCTTATTTGTGTTTCTTTTATTTTCTTCACATTTTAAAAATCCAAAAAAAATATAAAAATAATTAAAAACCACTAAAAAAATATTTTATCTTTTATTTGATTTGTTTTTACTACTTCGTAGGCCTTCGGCCAACCCGTGCTCCTTGAGTTCGACCCTGGGTGCTATACCAGGTTAAACATATAGCAGGACCGCTTGCTTTGTTTTGATCGATTTTATTTGTATCGAGTGGTTCGATTTTTCTTGACTGACACATCCGAGTGATTGAGGTCGCAACGACCGTCTCAGTTACCTGATTGCCTTAGTTGCTCGGGATCTTTGTGCCATCAACTAGCACATGATCAAAGCATCCTATATTTTAGGAAATAAGAAATAAGACCACACAAAAATCTTCGTATATTAGGAAATATAGTTGTAACAAAAATCCCATCATTTTAGGATTTTTTCCATGCGTATATCAATTTATTAGCACATAATAAAAGCACCATATATTTTAAGAAACACATCTACACAAAAAATACAAATTTTCATCAGATTTGGGCTTTTTTGCGAATATCAGTGGTTATTCATTTGTAATTTATAACACGGAATTGTAAAATATCTCAATCGTTTATAAATTGGTAACGATTATTTCAAAACGTGAACATTTATTTCATCAGATATTTCTGGGAAATTCAGTACATTACTCGATAGATATCTAAATATAGAATGATCAATGATGTGTAATTTACCAAATTAGCATTAATTTAAACCACCACCATATTAGAAATGTTAGTTGGCACGGAAACCACCTAATAGTTTTAATCTCATTCGTACACTCATCATCCAACGGCTTGAGATGACACCTTTCCATAAACAAGGAAAGGCGCCACCTCAATTCAAGTGCTCCCCCCATATATATATATATATATATATATATATATATATATATAGGAAAAACTTGAATTGAGGTGGAGCCTCATTCCAAACATAGTGCGACATCTCTTTATACCCGTCAGATTGCAATCGACGGACCCAGTAAAAACCACCTTTAGAGAGTCGAAACCACTACGACTCTATTAATGAATTTCTATTTATAGAAATTTATCGTATTCTCTTAATGACGACAAATATGGTGGAAATCAATTGAATTCCAATTTTCTCGCGCATTGGTTATGTTCGAATTGAATTCTCTTTCTTCCCAAAATATGTTTTCATCCTTAACCTTTCATTGATCTACTATTCAGAATTTCTCGATATATCTCAGTGAAAATCAATGGAGATCGACGAAATAGCAGATCCCGAATTTTGCAGAGATAATGCATAGGTAATGTACGTTTTCATTTCCCTTTAATAATGTTATGTATGCAAATCACGAGAAATATTTTAATTTTGGTTGAAATATGCGTTAATATTTTGGGTTTTTATATTTTAATATGTGACATTATTATATTTATTTTGTCCAGCTATCTGACGGAGAGGGTGAAGTTATTGGAGTGGAGGCACGAACTGATGATAATTTGCATCAACCAGGTATGCTTAATTACACAGATGTTTCAAAGCACTACAGTTCTTGTTCATGTATATGCTGTTGCAAATAAAAATTTTCAAATTACGTAAATTATGTATATTTGGTGGTATAGTTCATTATTTTACATTATAGAACTACAATTTACAAATTTGAACATCATTTTACATTATGGGATACGATGTAATATCTCCCAAATGGTGCCAATACCAGTCCATTATCCGATAAATTACATATACGTGCATCATTTTACATTTTTTGTCATTATTTTACATTTATATTTAATATTTTAAATTAATTATAACTAATTTTTTCAATCATATTTCGAATGAATTTCAGATAACTGCTCTATCAGTGTCCCTGTCAATGGTATCACACCTCATATAGGCCAAATATTTCTATCTATTCAAGATGCATATAAATTTTATGAGGCATATGCAACTGAGATTGGATTCAATGTTAGGAAAGCAAGCTCTAGAGTTGGTAAAGATAAGATTTCTAAGGAGCAGATAATTATTTTTAAATCTTTTGTTTGCTGGAAAGAGGGGTCTCTAAAAATACAAATAAAACAATGTCAGTGGATAATGCAAGAAGTGATGAGAGCGATGAATGTATTTTTTATAAGGAGGAGCGTCGTGTTGGCATATCAAGGACTGGGTGCAAAGCTTTCATGTCAGTCTCATATAGGCCTGATCTCAATGATTGGTTTGTATCGAATTTTGAACCTGCGCACAATCACAATCTTATTTCTCCATCTAAACGCAGATACCTCGGACCAAATAGACGTTTTTCAAAAGCCACAAAAATGCTTGTAAAGTCAATGAATGATGTAAACATACCTGTATCCAAGCAGTCAGCTTTCATAAACATTTCCAGTGGTCAAGTTGGTAGTATTGTTCGAGATATTTACAACTTGAACAGAAAGGAGAAAAAACAACGTATTGGGATGGATGTGCACCTTCTAATTGAACATTTTGAAAGTTGTAAGGCCAATACCCCTGAATTTTACTATGCTTACACAACCGATGATGATAACATGCTTACTCAGTGTATATGGATTGATAGTGCATCCATTGAGGATTACAAATTATTCGGAGATACAATATCGTTCGACACAACATATAGGACCAATGAATACAATATGGTATTTGGTTCTTTCTGTGGTGTTAACCATCACGGTTATACAATCTTCTTTGCAAATTCGTTCATGAGCAGGGAGACAACCGAGTCATTCTCGTGGTTATTTGAGAGATTTCTAGAAGTAATGAGCAAACATCCAATTTCTATAATCACAGATGAAGATCCGGCAATCTGTGCAGCTGTTAGGATATGCTTTCCACATACTGTTCATAAATTCTGCACTTGGCATATAATGGCCAAGCTTAAAAGTAAGCTTGGAAAGATTAAAGATATAAATGAAGTTCTATCTGTGTTTTCCATTGTTGTATGGAAAAGTATAACTATAAGGGAATTTGAGCAAAGCTGGTGCAAGATAATTGATCAGTATGATTTATCATCTAATGTCTGGTTGAATGAGAAGTATAGTATCAGATTTAAATGGATTAGTTTATATCTTAAGGATTATTTTTAGGCTGGTCAGCGCAGTACACAGAGGAGTGAAAGTATGAATGCATTTTTGCAACACCACATCACTAAACAGAACTCCTTGCTTGAATTTGTCTGTAGATTTCAAAGTGCAATTCAACGACGCAGGGAAAGAGAGAATGACATGGATAACATTGGTGAAGTTTATACTCCAAAATCAAACTTCAAATGGGAGATGGAGGTACAAATGGTTCGTATATACACCAAGTTCATATTTTTCAAATTTCGTTTTGAATTGAACGAACTGAAGGAACTTAATGTTCGAACTCATCTGAACTCTCTGGATTACTGTCAATATTTTGTGTCATATATTGGGAAATCTGACGAAGAATTATGTGTTTCTTCGCAACGGAAAGCGACTTTCTTATTTGTGAATGCAAGAATATGCAATTCTTTGGATATCCATGTAGGCACATACTTGCAGTCTTGAAGATACAGAATGTGGAGCTTTTGAATGAGGAATATATATTGAAAAGGTGGACAAGAACCATTAAAAAATCAGGAAATTATCCTATTTATGTGAAAGTTGCATACCAAGAAAGGTCGTCTCAGCTTAATCAATTGTGTTCGCATATTATTTCAGCTTCGGTTGAACAAGATGAGGATATAATTTTATTTGCTAAAGAAAAATTAAGTGATTTATGTAGCAATATTGATCGTATGATAAGTAACAAACCTTCTTCGAGCTCTACAACAGTGAACAATACAAATGTTCCAGATATGATTACTTAACCAGCTGTTAAAGAACCTAATGTTGCTAGAACGAAAGGAAGTGGTCGTGGTGGTAGACCTAAGGGCGTTGGCAATCGTATTAGATCGGAATCTGAAATGAGAAGAAACAGAGGTCGACAATGCAAATCTTGTCTCAAATACAACGTTGAACACGATTCTAGAAATTGTCCTAATAACAAATCTGCGAATCATGGTAAATATTTAACATTCGTTGTTTATTGATATGTTTTTTTTGTGTTCACTAATCCTTGAGTTTTATTGTGCAGATGAAGATGAACGAAATTAAAATGATTTGATCAAATTCTTATAAAGTAAGAGTATAATTTTTTATATTTTGTTGTAACATTTTATACATCTCATATAAATCATTTTAATGTTGCTTATTATATTCCTTTCATTATGTTTGTTTTTGCAGGTTTGCAATTTTCTGAAAGATTCCTGGCTGCAAATGAGCTTTGACGTTTGGATGCTTATCAGACTTAGATTTTTATTTTTATGTATTTTTTTTGCTTATTGTTCTGTGTTCAGTTTTTGTAGAATTCAAACAATGTGTTATTTATATTATTTCAGTTCAGATGTATCCCTTTGTTGTATCATAACATAGAGTATTTCAGAGCTTTGATTATAAAGTTTACACATTTCCGTAACCCATGTCATTATTATATTATTTATTTTTCTTACCAACAAACCGAACAATTGCATTAAAATTCCCGGTTGTATGAATTCTCTCTGTACATATCTGCTAATATCTGCTAATGAAATCCAGTAGCTTGCTATTTTATACTCCAGATATATAAGTTTGAAATATACGCAGTAGTTTACAATTGTATTTGATATTTTACATCTCTATGTAATATATTAAGAATTGTTAACATACTTTACGAATTGTTACCATAATTTACAAAAAGTTTCATTCTTTTACAGCTAGCAACATTATTTGAATCAGAATTGTGAAGCTATCTGCAAATACAAGTCTAAATCAGCATGAGTAATAACAAACAGTTAGTATTCATCGGGATGTGTATCTTTAAAGTAGAAGAAGATTTTCGATCATTGGAAAACTATAACACAACCAGAATGTCGTTTAATTATCGAGTATTATAATATATCTTATAATTTTTATAAATAGATACACTATTTTACATATAGTAATAATATTTTATGTATTGTTACTATAGTTTACAAACATTTTCATTATTCTACTATTAGCTACATTAGTTTTGACAATATATTGATCCTATCTGCATATACAAGCCTATATCAGCATGAGTAATAACAATCAAATTGTAATCATCGGGATGTCAATTGGAAAACTCTAACATAACCAGAAAGTCCTTTAGTTATCGAGTATTATAATATATCTTCTGTCTTCCTGTCAAACATATATATATTGACTACAACATGTAACATATAGTCAATGCAAACATAGATTACTCGTCATATTTAAATGAAATGTTTGGTTCCAAAGAAGTTTTAAACAGAAATTGTGGAAACATACACAATTTAAGACATTTCAACAGTACATAGTTCTGACTTAAAATGCAAAAACTCTAAGATCTGTGTTTACTATGTCTTCTATCTTTATCACTGTGTCACCGAGTTCTCTATGTGACTACACGTTAACAACAACGAAGCTATTTCAGATCTGAATATGTCAATATCATCGTAGCTGAAGTCCAATGCCCTTCCTTCACATAGGTACTCCATCATCTTCAACATGTAAATCCCACAATCCAGACTCTAGGAAGGTTGCTGCGGGCAATCTTGCACGTACATGATCTCCCAACCTGCAAGGCAATCATCTGGAATGCTGTCCATGAAGTACTCCGAAATCCAGCCATGCTGATATGTAATTAAAAAAGAATATCATTAACACTGGATTAAAAAATTTAATAAAATATAAATTTTAATTATGTTATACCCATTTCAATACATCCTTTTTATGGAATTTTGTTCCTTTCATAGAATTGTATGAAAGGAACTTTCTTGCTTTAAAATCAGTAACAAGAAGGTGCCAATGGTTTCTTGTGTGGATAACAGTGAAGATTTTCTCCAACTCTAGCATGAGACATCCTTCTTTGTATAGCTCCTCGAGCTTATCAAATTCACTTTTCGTAGCATTAACCACCAGATTCACAAAATATTGCTGGAAAAATACAAGTAAGAATACTAAGTTATGCTGATTAAAGATATTTGATATTAATTATATCAGTAATCATAATCTCACCATTTGAAATATCAGTGTGAATACAAATGGGACATGATCATTAGTTGTGTTGTATTTATGGTGCAACACGTCCATAAACATGTCGATTATCCACAATATCAAAAACAATTTAGGCATAAACAAATATAAAAATGTAAATATTATAAATATACGTACCGTATCCTCGACCATTCTTTCGTACAAAAAGTTATGAATATCTATTCCTTTACAACTCCGATTTCCCGGAGTAAAATATGTTACATTCAATCTGAGGAATTTTATTTAATTAATATTATATATCTAAAGTTAAAGATTTTTACATATAAATACTGAAATTTGTGTTAAATTACTTACTTGTCTGCAGGATCACGAAGAAATTCTTGAATGGTTTTCTTTGTCTGTTCTGCTACTTTTTCGTAACTAATGAAATCGGTTACGAGATCGCATAGATACTGATTCTTATTCAATCAACTATAGACAATGTTATAAACAATTAATATCATAATCATATAGAATATACAGAGTTGTGTGAGCAGTATTGAAAATATACATTATACGACATTTATATTCACTGATACAAAAGAAGTTGTTTTATATTATATGGCTTACCTCACTGGCTGTGTCATCCTCTTGTTTTTCAATTTCTTCTTTCCCTTGCTTCTCTGCTTCTTGTAAAAAAATTTTCGCTTCTCTTTTTGTTTCAATCTTTTTATTATTGAGCTTTGTTTAACAGTGACTTTTTCCCTTTTTCTTCTCTTTGTAGTAGGTTGTGTGTGCACATTTTCAGATTTTGAATTGTCACCAATGTTCAGATCAAAAGAAGGAATGTCACTGTTGACAGGTGAATCTTTTATTGTGGTATCTTAAGATTGATACAGTGAATCTTCATCACAGATTTCAGAAATTAAATTCTGAAGTTTTTCAGCGATATCTGAGTCACTAGGTTCCAAATCTCCTACGTTGACATCAAATTCATTGTGTGTTGGTGCATCCATGTGTTGGTCATTGTCATCAATGTCACCTTCATCTATACTTCCAGATTTATTCTCCAACGTTTCTTCTGATTGCAATGCATTATGACCCAGATCAATCATATCATCTTCAGGAATCACTTTTAGTTTTTCCTTCAGCTCCGTAATCTCAGATATCAACTTATCATTCTCTTTCTTCAAATCTGAATTTATTATGATATGTTCTTCTTCTTTTTTCCTATATGTTTCACTTATTTCTTTATTTTTCTCCTTCAGATCCTCTATCTCAATGGAAAATGCATCACACATACATGTTTTTTATTTCTTTTTTTTACAACGTCTGCATCTGGAACACAAGCATCTGTTTTTTGGACACACAATTCTTCTAGCTGTTGCTTTCCTTTCTTTTTTAAAATATCCTGTGGTACTGAGATTGGGTTTATGATCAAAATTTCTGGTCTTCTCACCACAAAACCACCCATTGTAAACTTCTCAAATGGAAAAACATACTCGTTTGCTCCTATCTTTACGATTTCATTTTTTTGAAGTTGTAAAGCAGGCAATATCTATATAAACAAGATCATTTAGTAATGAAAAAAATGAAATTATGAGACATTCAGTATATTATTAATCATCTTAACAAGGCTTACTTGATCACAACTTATTGAAACCAATGCTCTGGAAACTCCTTTGATTGGTCCAGCCCACTTCCTTATTCGTGGCCTAAGATCTCTGCTGACCACAAGGTTTTTGCAACAGTACTCCATCATCCATACCTGATACATTTGTTTTATTAATATTTTTTTTGCTCATATAATAAAAAATATTTTCGAAGTACTCACATATAAGCAGGCAACACATCCTGTAAGGTAACCAAGTGTTACCCTTGATGAACATGCTCTTCTCTTCTGAACTCTACTTACTACGTCATCCATGTTGAATAGTATCATCCTTGCTACAGCACCAGACCAGTTAAAGTATCGTTTATCTTCAAGTGATTCTACATAGTGTAACAAATCTTTCGGAAAAGAATAAGAACTGTCTGGGAAAAGGAATGTGGCAAACATCAAAAGTATCAAGCATGTAACATAAATAGAGACTGAGTTGTCATCATCTCTATTGTAATAGTCCTCGAGAATGTTGTTCAACTTCTTTCTATTGAAAATCATTCCTTCTTCAAATATTTTGTGAGATATAAAAGATTTCCATTGAAGGTGTCTTCCTCTCACTGTTACTGAGAAACCAGAGCTTGGCAGGCCCAAAATTGCTCCAACTTCTTCATCACTGAAACTCACTACCTTATTCCCAAATCTGAAATTTCTCCCTCCTTGGTATTGTTCAACCAACCATTGAAGGTTTTTTCTTTGTATTTAAACATGGCTAATGTTAATTAGCTTCCCAAAAGCCGTCTTTGACAGTAGTGCTTGTTGCTTGGGCGTGGGTCTATGGTTATCAATGAACTGAACAAAATGTTCAATGTAGCATCTGTGTTGTACATACCCTTTGCCTAAAAGAAGAGAAAAAAAACATTTTTGTGGTTGCAATGATCAATGATTTTATTTATACAAATAAAAAACGCATTTTTTACTTAAATAAACATAATTCTTCATACTCCCAAAATCATCATCAAGCTTCAGAGCATCCTTCTCAACATCAATTTCCTTTGTTTTGCTAACTGGTAGTTGTGTTCCTTCTATTCATACCATTTACCAGAGATATAATTTGTCTAAAATTGTTTAAATAGTCATATTAATTTGAAAATCTACTTACTTTTGATTTGTTGCTTCGGCCGATGGATCTGGAGTTCCATCATTGTCCCCCCACTGTACTGATTTGAGTCGTCATCCCGTTCCCTCATGGGTTCTACCATGTTCGATTGCATCTCCTCCATCGTCGCTTTATGTCGTTCTTTTCTCCTTAGAAAGCGATTTCTCGAGTGGAGACTCTCTCCTGAACTGAGTCGCTAGAAGATCGCCTGCTTTGTCGTCGTCGCCAGTATGCGGTAACCCTCTTCTTTCTTTATTTCAAATTAGGTTTTTTGTAACATTATTATATGAATATACTTCATATTTTACTTTCCTTAAATTCGATTTCATTAATTCATAGATCTCTAATTATGATTTATTGGCAATGTCGTATTGTTTGAAATTAAACAGGAGCTTGTTTCCGGTTTTGACTAAAAATAGAAAGAGTTTGAAAATTTAAATTACAAATTGATTTAACTTAATTAATGAGTAATCATTAATTTGGTAATTAATTATTACTCGAAAACTTTAGTTCCCTTTTTTTCCTTTGCTCTTCAACCATTGTTAGCTATTGTTTGCTTTTGAAATTCATTTCTGCTTTATCATCTCTACATCTAAACAGGTTAGTATTTTATCTTCATCTACACACTATGTTTATTCTTCTTCTTAGTTTAATGTCTTACAATTTCCAGTATATGTTTTCATCAATATTTCTGCACAATTTAAATTTAAAAGATTCATTTTTGCGTTGTTTTTTTAATTCTTTGAATCAGAAATGTATTTCTCGCAAGAAATTATTCATAGAATCTGCAATTTCATTCTCTATAGATTTTTTACTGTTATATAAAAAATCACTAATATAAATTTTCAAATCCGTAAAACAGACATTGTATATTTATCACTGCTTATGTTTTTTTCTGAAAGTATCAAAAATTACAAAGAGAAAATTTTTAAAATGTTATATAATACTATTATAAACATGAGAGCAGTTACCGTGTATATCATCTCATTTTATTTGTAGAATCGAGAATATCAGACCATGAGAAATATCAAATTGTAGAATAGAAGACGAAGCTGTAAATTATAACATCGTTTTGTAAAAAATAAACCAGTAACGTAAAATAGTGGCAAATTTGTCAATTAGTTAATGCAAAATGTCATAATATCTCAGTAAAATATCATCAATTCTTGTAAAATAATTTGTTCCTTTGTAATATATTACTATAAAATTGTATTTATATCTGATATCAAGAATATGAGAAAATAAATATACATTCGTATACGTAGGGTACATATATTAATTGAAATATACATTAACAGAATATAGTAGCCTTTAGTAAAATATATAATGTATACGTAAAATATGTTAATTGTTGGTAAACTAGATTTAAAGTTTGTAATAATTATTCTCAAGTTATCATGATATCATTGTAAAATATAATTCATATTTGTAATTTCCATCTTATATTGTGTAAATTATAGATATATAATGTAATTCATATTCCCATTTCCTTATATCTAAATTTCTCATTTTGTATATGCGTATAGGAGAGTTTCCAATGTCTTTATCAATTTCGTATTTTATTACGTAACCGAATGTATTTTTTTTTACTTAATATGTGTAAAATTCAATTGAATAAACGCAAAATGTCACCGTATTTAGGCTTTTTTCCGAATAAGCGGTAGATTATATGTCGTAAAATATGACATGAAGATGTAAAATAACACAATATTTTGTATTATCATAACAGATTATTTCAAAATGCGGTGTTTTTATTCAACCAAATGTTCATGTAATGTTGTGTTCTTAAAACTGCTTATTTGCTAAATATAGAATGTTTAGTGACGTGTAATAATTTTATTTAGTATTGATTTAACCATCCCACATTATAGGAATGTTAGTTGGCACGAAAACCACATAGTGGTTTCAATCTCCTTCGTACACTCTTCATCCCACGGCCTAAGATGAAACCTTTCCTTAATCAAGGAAAGGTGTCACCTCAATTCAAGTGCACCCTATATATATATATATATATAGGGAAAAGGGAGTATGCTCCCTTGGTGTAGCTAACTTACATGCTCCCACCCCTTTTTCACTATTTTTTTATTTTTTTTGAAATGAAACTGATATGAATTTAGATCAGAATATGTCTTCAAGGTGCCATTAAAAATTCGACTAGATTCGAGACTTCTATCCCCTCCATCTAGACTGTCAAATTTTAACGGTCTCAGAATTGCTGAAATTGACCCCTTCAGATGGAGGGCATAGGAGTCTCTGTTTCTGACAAAATTGGAATGACATGTTTGGGGGATATAGTTATGAATTTACATATTTTTATTTTCCAAAAAAAATAAGGAAAAATAGAGGTGGGAGTAGCCAATTGGCTACACCCAAGGAGTAGCCTCCTTTAACCCATATATATACACACCTTTAATATATATATATATATATATAGGGTTAAATGGGGCTGCCTCTGGGGGGAGCTAACTTGGCTCCCCCGCGGCATTTCGTCCGCTTTATTTATTTTCTTTTTTGAAAATTTCTTCCGTGAATACTCATCACTATATCCCTATATTATGTCATTGATGAATCCTCATTCATCACTCTTTATTCTTTTATTTTAGCTAAAAACCTGTGCAAAACACCATGTATATTTGTGTAAATAAAATAAATTGACAAAAATCATGCATTGTGTAAATATTAATAATTAGCATGTTTTAGTGCAAAAATAAAAGAATAAAGAAATAAAAAAGGAGGGAAATATTTGGAATAAATATTGAGTGACATGAACCAAAGGGAAGGCTCCACAAGGGCCTGACTGCAAAATAAAATAAGTAGAGAAAGATAGGGTGACTCAATATGATGTACATACCCCTCTTTATGTAAATATTTTTTTTCTAAAAATAAAAATATATTTGTGTTCCCTATATTTTGTACATATTTATAAAAATAAAACTAAAATAAAAATGGGAAAATAAAAGAAAAATAAAAAGAAATAAAATTCCCTCTCAACAGTGTACATAGACCATGTATATAGAACAAAATACCTATTTATTTCCCCTTGTAAATAATTAATAAGAATCCAATAAAAAATTCACTTTATATTCCATATTTTATAGTGTAAATAAATAAAATATAATTGGAATAAATGTATATAAATAAAATATTAAAAATAAAAATAAAAAATACATAGATATACATACCTGTATATAATAATATAACGTAAATACCTAATTTATTTTCCAAAAAATAAATAAAAATCACTAAAAATTTCTTTGAAAATAAATAAATATTTTTCATCTTGTAAATATTTTGAAATAAAGCTATTTATTATTTTAAATTTAATTTCCAAATAATTATTACGTGGCGGCTCCTGATTGGTCCACGGGGAACGTTGACCCCCAGTCAACTACCCCCCTGGACCACTTTGCGCGGATCTGCTCCAAGGACCCGACTCCCATTTTTCATGATCAGATCCTCCACCCATTTCCCTAAACCCCGGGCTCTGATTAATCTTGATTCATCACTAATCCACGCCCGGGGATCGTCCTAGGGATTCGTGCATCAACATGCCCTGCCTGACTCCATCTTTGCCGGATCCCCACCAATATATAGTGTCATCTTCTCCCGCCATTAGCTGCATCTTTGGCCATCGCCTTCGTCTCCTGGGAGCTCCATTCTTCTTCCTTGAGTGACAGCTAGTAAGGGAGAGTGTCGCAGTGAGGATTCATGGCCTTCAGCCTTAGGTCCGGCGAGCCCCATCGTCGTGCTCTGTCGCGAAGTGAGCCAGAGCCTCTGGAAGCGTCGTTCCATTGAGGCGAAGACCCAGGAGGAGCAACACCTCCAGCACAGACGCCTCCGATCACCAGGTAGATCCCTTAGCTCCTTTAGCTCAGTCCATCATCGATTTTCACCTTCCAGCTCCGCCAGCTCCTCCCTAGTGGTCGGAGCTCCGCTCGTCCATCTTATCCGTATCGATTGATCCCCCGACTCATCGCCACCTTCCCTACGCAACCTGATCACCTCGAGCTGGACCATTCGGGTCTGGATCGAGTTGGGTTCCTTCCCTCGCCTTCGACGGGACCCCCAGAGGCCATCCACGCCGATTCACTTCTTCTTTTTAACAATAACCCCCGTCGGAGCATCCCTCCTAGTAGGAGATTCATTTTGCAGGTCAAATACTGCAGGTACCCCCCTTGGCTGGCATTTTTACCCTTCGTCGGAGTTGCTCCAGTTTGCTCCTCCCTCGTCGGACGATCCGACCATCGGAGCCTTCATCGGAGGCCACCACCCAACGCGGAGCGCCATCGTGAGGAAGACCCACCTCTCCGATCGTCCATCGGCCGTCTGGATCATCTCCGGATCACCGGGGAAGCTCGCCCCGGAGGAGTTCTTCCTCATCCCTTCGTAGTCGTCGGATCGATCCTCTACACCAGGTCTGATCCCTACCGCACGTCGCTTGCTCTTGTCAGACCGTTAGATCCACGATCTAACGCACGTGCGTTCCACGTTCACCTCTACACTAGCACCATCAGATCTTCCAGAGGGCGTCATCAGGACCGTGCCTTCAGCAGCCATCCACCGTGCGACACCTGGCGCTCACGTGCGCCCCTCACGCACCTCGGCTGGGTAATTGCACCCATACCCCTGTAGTTTTAGTTAGTTTTTATTTTGTCTATTAAATAAGTTTGCACTCTTGGGTTATTTACATGTTTGGACCTATGGTTTCGTTTATCTGCTATCTAGTCTTTACTTGTGTGAGCCACGTGCGTCGACACGTGATTTTTGGACATTTTACATATCTGGTCCTGTAGTTCTATGCTGTTGCAGTTTGAATATTTATTAATTAGAATTACATTTTGGTCCCTGTGAATGTGAAGCACATGCTGGGCACGTGCTATCTGGGTTATTTGCATTATTCGGGTTGTAGTTTGTGGGTGTTCAGGATTGAGATTTAAGTTTTTAAAATTACACTTATACCCCTATGCATGTTGTTTATGAACATGTGCGGATTTCATGCGAATTTTACGCTGATGCCCCTCTAGTTTCCTCACGACTTACCTTTTCAGCCTTAGAACTTTATTTTTATTACAAATAGGTCCCTATGTGTTGTAGCCCTTGTTTGCATTGAATAAAATATCAAATCAAACCCAAATCCAGTGAAATTTGGATACGTGGCTCCTGCAACTGTGTAAAAATTTCTCTAAATTTTTGGGACATTTTCATTGCTTTTTGTTATTTTTTAAAAATCAAAAACCTTGATTTTTGTTACTGTCTAACATAGAAAATCAACTAAAAATATAAAAATTCATTTAAAAAATCTAAAAAATTTGATGTCTGATATTTTTGTTGTTTCTTAGCTTCAATCCAATTTTTGTGTTATTTGGATTTATAAAACTGCTAAAAATCATAGAACCCTAAAAATCTTATAAAAATTCCTAAAAATTCTATAAAATTCAAAAAATGCAAACTCTTTTTTTGTAGCTTAGTTCTTGTATCTAGTTTTCATAAAAATTGTCTCCAGAATTTTAAAGACTAATTAGACATTTTTAATTAGCCTTTCAAGTCAGGTTGCACATCGATTCGCTATTTTCCCTTTTCTTGATTTTTAGAAAATCAACTAAAAATTAGACAATTCTGAAAATTTATCAAAAACACTTACCAATATAAAAACACAAAAATAATTTTGTTTGAATTTTATGAGCATTTTTGAGTGTTTAATAAGTTGTTGGATTTGCTCTTTTTATCCATTTTCCTATATTTCCTTTATTATTAAAAATACAAAAAAATAAAAAAATCCACCAAAAACATTTCTTTTATTTTATTTTCATTTTTAGACTACTTCGTAGGCCGTCTCGGCCAATTCGTGCTCCTTGTGTCTGACCCTGGTCGCTATACAAGGTTAAATAAATATCGAGGACCGCTGCTTGATTTTATTGATTGATTTATTATTTGGTGTTTCGATTTTCTTGTTGAGCTGAGTATCAAGATTCGGGTCGCAATGACCCTTGTTCTTATACCTTCACCCAAGTCTTGGTCCATCTTGCGGCTCATCAGAATGGCGTCGTTGTCGGGGAGCACGGCTTAGTAGTCTTTGTTTTCATTTTTTGTTCGGTTTTATTTTTCGCGGCTTTTTCCGCTGCTTTTCTTTCAACTGTGGCTTTTCACGGCTTTTTGATTTTCCCTATTTTATTTTATTTTTATTCTATTTTCTTTTATTTTGTTTTTATTTGATTTTTTATGTGTTTATTTTCTATTTTTGCATATATCTTGTTTTATTTTATTTTGTCTTGCTTATTTTTATAATAAACTGTGTTTGACAGACATTTCTGTTTGATTTCTTGCGAGGGCCCGAGGACCTAGGTGGCTTTTTCGGAATCCGAAGCAACCACGGGAGTCGGAGGCGGCTCTTTTCTGCATAGAGCCGCAGGAGGAGGCGAGGAACCGAGCAGGAGTGTGGGAGCCGCGGAATAGCCACGTAGATAGCCGTAGTTTAGATTAGTTTACTTCTTGCAGAACATTTATTTGTAATAATACAGGAACTCAGACACTTGGACTTTGGTGATATCGGGGTTTGTTTCACCGAGCACCGGTGTGGTCGGGGGACCTCACTACGTTTTTCGCCGATTTTCGTTTTCACGGTTTTTTTTCTTTTTAGTTGCTTATCTGATTTACGCGGTTTTGGCCTTAGCTTAGGATTTTCGCTGATTGAGTCGTAATTGATTAGGATCCAAACACCAAACTATCTGCCTATGCCTATTAGATCGTAATTGGACCTAATTAAAATTAATAAAGAAAAGGCTAACCTGGTCACTTAAGGGGTCACGCACCGCTAGAGGTTGTATACAGCGCTGGCAGGACCCGTTGTGGCGGGCACCGATCGACATCCGAGACCGGACACCGACCCCTCCTGTTGACCCGTTATTCATCGGTTCTTCTCGTGTAGAAACTGCTTCGCTTAAGGCCGATTTCCTCGTGCATCATATAGGTAGTTTATTTTCAGTCTTTATTTTATGCGTGGATCACCCTGCATGTAGAGTGCTGGAGTCAGGTATGCCTTTCTTACTCAGCATGCATCATTGATTTTATCGCGCATCGGCTTTTTCATCTTCTCCCCCCATTTTCTGGACATAAAATAATCAGGATAACCCGAAAAATTCATTAGGCGTTGATTTCTTGAAAAACACCTAAAAAGAAAAACTATAAAATTGGGACTGCTAAACACACTTGACACTAAAAGACACCTCACATAAAAATTTGTCTTGGGGAGAGCAACCCCCTCATTGTCTGATTTGGATGAGAGAGAGAACGACCCGCACACTAGGATAGGACCACATCTGACCCCTTTTCAGACTACCGCTTCTGGGCTAGTCGTTCTCCAGTGAGGATCGCTCCGGTCTCTGGTAAAGCGGGCCACGATATCCTTAACAGAGCGAACCGATCGGGTAGCCGATAAACGGTCCGCGACTTATACTGACTGGGAAAGATCTAGTTCGGGATCGGGACAGTCTCCTGGGGGCATTGGATTCCTATCAGCTCGCGTAACCGCTCTGATATTCTGACATGATCACCTAAATAAAAATTGATAAGATAAATTGATCGAACCCTTACGGTCTTCAGCTCTGTGTTGAGTAGGTGAACCTGGGGTTTTGTTTGCTCATCTTGTGTGTTTCCAGATCTCATCCGCTCGACTCGCCAGATCAGGATGATGGGCAGGAGGTCTCTTAGGCAGCCTCTGGCTGAACCGCTTTTTAGCACTTCATCCCATTCGTCTAGGTTGGTTCGTGAGAGCCGAGACCCGCTCTCCGAACCCAAGTTCGATTCCGCCATGTTCTCCCTTGACCACCCTTCTACCAGTCCAGAGATACCAGATGCTAGACAACAGACAGATGATTTATCGGCACCTGAGTTTGGGTCTTTTACCTTTGCAGAGACCATGGTCGGCAGCAGTGATGACCGCACCGGAGGCCCCAGACCAGAGCAGACATACGTCCTAGACCAGGGTGCGATCAATGATGAATACTCATTCATCACTCTTTATTCTTATATTTTAGCTACAAAAACCTTTGCAAATGCATGTAGATATATGTAAATACAAATAATTACCAAAAGCATGCATTGTGTAAAAACCTATAATTAGCATGTTTTTGTGCAAAAATAAAAGAATAAAGATTAAAAAGAAAAAGAGGGAAATATTTAGAATAAATATTGAGCAACCTAAACCAAGGGAGGGCTCAGCATGGGCCTGACCGCATAAAAGCCAAAGTAGAGGGAGATAGGGGCTCATGTGTAAGTATTTATGTAAATAAAATAAAGATATTTTCCTCACCAAAAATATGCTTGTAAATACTTGTATATATTTATAAATATAAAAACAAAAGAAAAGTTAAAAATCAAAAAGAACAAAAACACCCCTTTTCATCTTGTACACAAACCACTTCTATGTATTTATTTAACCTTGTAAATAAATAAAATTAATTTCCAAACTTTTTGTAAATATTCTATGTTATATATTGTAAATAAATAAAATAAAAACAATTAAAACAAAAGCAAAATAAAAATAGCAAAATTAAAAATACAAAAATATATTGCACATATACCATGTATATAGATGTATATATTTTACCTATGTAAATAAATAATAAAAATAAAATAAAAATACCCTTTTTATTCCTTATTTTATAATGAAAATAAATAAAATATAAAATAAGAATAAAAGTGCACAAAAATAACAATTAAAAAAATCAAAAATCAAAACCCTATATATTGTATAGATACCTATGTATAGTACTATATTGTATATACCTTATTTTTTATTTCCAAAAATTAATTAAAAATCACTAAAAAATAGAAAAAATAAAATAAAAATCTTTCATGTTTTAAGTTTTTGCTGAATCGGGCCCTAGCTACCCTTAATTTTCACTTCAAAATTCAGCCACGTGGCCTGATTCTATTGGGTATTGGGGATGTTGACCGCCCGGTCAACTACCCCCCCAGGACCACTTTGCACGGTCCTTAGCGGGTCCCCTGATTTCTCGGATTTTTCCCCGCTAAACCCGAATGCCTATCACCTAAATCCCGGGTCCGAATCCTTAACCTCGCATCTGACATCCTCGCCGGAGCCGCATCCTCGGGATCCGCGCGCTCCAGAGCTTGCCCGGACCTCTCCTAGCCGGACCCCTAGCCATATTTAGCTGCAGCTCCGCCTCCTCATTTCTCCATCTTTGGTCACTTGCCTCCACCCCCAGTGAGCTCCAGAGAGTCCGCTAGAGTGACAGCTTGCATCTCGACCTGTCGAAGCGAGGAGAGGGAGCTTGGCCATCGATCCGACGAGCTACGCCGCCACTGCTCCGCCACCTGCGTGAGCACAGAGCCTCGGAGGGAGACGATCCTTGAGGCGACGACCAGGAGCTTCAGTAGCTCCTCCCCAGTCTCTCCGACCACCCAGGTAGCCCCTTAGGCTTTCCTTTTTCATCGATTTCCATTTACGCCCAAATCGCGCCGCCGCCGTATATCTTCGATTCCGACCACTCCATTACCCCTTTCGATCACGGGTTGGCCTCGCATGGCGCGTGTTTTGCTGGGTATTTTGCACCAGACCCCCCAGAACTTTGGGTATTTGCACTTTGGTCCCTGTGCACAGTGCCCCTTCTTTATTTTTGATTAAAATAGCAAAACACCTCCAAATCCAACGAAAATTGGACACATGGCTCCTGCCATGGTGTAAAATTTTCGTGGATTTTTGAGGACATTTTTGATTTCGTTTGATATTTTTTAAAAATTCAAAAACCTTAAATTTTGCTATTGTGTAACTTGAAAAATCACAAACAAAATATTAAAACTCACTTAAAAATTCCACAAAAATTAGCTACTGTTTGTCTTGCTTAGTTTGATTTTCTAGCCAATTTTGGCTATTTTTCATTACTGAAAAACACTAAAAATTGAAAAACACATAAAAACTTATAAAAATTCTAATAATTAAACCAAAAACCCAAAAATAATAAAATTGGTACCTAAATTTTCCTTGTTTAATCCTCTTTACAGGAAAATTACCTCCTAGCTAATTTGGGGGCTTTAGATATTTTATCTAAGCCCTTTTAGCTCGGCTAGACAGTACCTTGTATTTCTGCCACTTTTTGATTTTTAGAAAATTAAATAAACATCAGAAAATTATCAAAAATTCACCAAAAACACTAAAAATTATAAAATACATAAAAATATTTTTGTTTGCATTTTTGGTTGATTTTTAGTGCTTTAAATAATTTGTTGAAGTGTGTGCTTACTTGTTGTTCTTATTTTCTTTATACATTAAAAAATCCAAAAAAATATAAAATAAATTAAAAACCACTAAAAATAGTTTCTTCTTTTATTTTATTTCTTTTTACTACTTCGTAGGCTGAGAGGCCAACCCGTGCTCCTTGAGTTCGACCCTGGTCGCTATACCAGGTTAATCCAATAGCAGAACCGCTTTCGCATTTTTGATTGTTTTTATCTCTATTAGTGGTTCATTTTTCTTGATTGATCGAGTCTGAGTGATTGAGGTCGCAACGACCATCTAGACACCTGATTGCCTTAGTCACTTGGGGATTTTTCGGTCATCAGAATGGCGCCGTTGCCGGGGAGCACGGCTTAGTAGTTTATTTTATCTTCGTTTTTATTTTCGCGGCTTTCTGCGGCTCTTTCAGAGCTCGCGGCTTTTTCATGGCTTTTGTGTCTATTTTATTTTTGTTTTATTTTGTTTTATTTTCTTTTTCTTTTATTTTTATTTCTGTTTTATTTTGAGTGTTTATTTTATATTTTTGCATATATACCCTCATTTTCAGTTTCATTTATTTTCTTTTTATTTTATTTGATTATCTTGGTCTGACCACTCATCTCTTCTTCTTGCGAGGGCTCGAGGACCGCGGAGGTGACTTTCGAGGAGCCGGTGCAGCCGAGGAACTTGGAGGCGGCTTCCTTCTCTTACGAAGCCGCAGGAGAGAGCGAGAGGGAGAGAGTTGAGTGGGAGAGGTTTTTATTTTCTTGCATTATTATTGTAATAATACAGGGTCACTCAGAGACTGAACTTGGACTTTGCTTGAACACTTAGCGGGTCTGTTTCGCCGAGCACCGGTGTGCTCGGGGGACCCTTAGGAGTTTTTCGCGGCTTTTGACGCGGTTTTCTTTTCTTTTCTTACTGCCTTTTCCAGTGTTTACGCGGTTTTTGATCGAGCCCCTAGACTTAGGAATTTCACTTGCTTGTGCCGTAATTAGTAGGATCCCCACACCTAATTGCTTGCCTGTACCTATAGTACGCTAATTGGACCTACTAATAATCAATTAATAAAAATAACTGACTCATCACCTTCGTAGCCTACGTGCCGCAGCCCATCCTGTAAAGCGCTTTCTCCTACCCCCGATTTGTCGGGCAGAGGAGGGGTGGGCCAAGACCGGACCCTTTGGCTTGGAGGTCGGTGACCGGTTAGACGGTTCTGCGTGTAGAAATTGCTCGTCTAGGACTCGACTTTTCCCGTTGCATCATTTAGGTAGTTTACTTTCAGTCTTTAAATTCTGCGTGGATCACTTGCATGTAGAGTGCTAGAGACAAGGTACACATTTCTTACTCAGCATGCATCATTGATTTCATCGCGCATCAGCTTTTTCGTCTTCTCCCCCCTGTTTTGGACTAAATAACCAGGAGAACCGAAAAATTCGTTAGGCCGCTTGTTTTTATTTGAAAAATATTAAAAAGAAAAACCATAAAATTGGGACTGGATAACACTATTGATCTTAAAATACGCTCACCCTAAAAATTTGTCTTGGGGAGAGCAACCCCCTCATTGTATGGTTTGGATGCGCAAGAGAGTGACCCGCACCCTAGGTAGAGCCCTCCGGTGCTAGTCCCGACTGATTACCGACTCTTCCGTGCGGGCCAGGCGGTTGGGGTAGCATTGGGTATCCTAACAGGTCACTTAAGCACTCTGATATCTTGTGTGTTCACCTAATAAAATTGACAAGATAATTTGACCGAACTTTCACGGTCTTCAGCTCGCGTTGCGTTGGTGAACTGGGGGTTTGCATTGTGATCATAGTTTCTCCAGATCTCATCCGCACTACTCGCCAGATCAAGATGATGGGTAGACGCTCTCTTAGGCAGCCTCTGGCTGCACCGCTTTCGGGCACGTCGACCCAATCATCTAGGTTGGCCAGCGAGAGCCAAGACCAGCTCTCCGAGCCCGAGTACGACTCCGCCCTGTTCCCCCTCGACCCCCTTTCTTTCAGACCTGAGAGACATGAGCCCGAGGAGAGATTGATGGATTTGACAACACTTGAGTTGGGCTCATTTGATTTTGCAGACGTCATGGCCGGCAGTTCTGAGGATCGCTCGCGTCAGCCTGAGCACTTCGTATTGGATCAGGGAGCGATCAACTCCACCCTGATCGCCTCGTTAGAGACCGTCCATCAGCAGCTGAGGGATCAGGGAGCATTTATGCTCGACATGAGGAGAGAGATGGAGCAGATGCGAGCAGAGAGAGCAGAGAGAGAGCAGAGGAGAGAGGGACCGAGGATCCCAGATGATGCGGACGCAGTAGCCGCCGCAGCCGCAGCAGCCGCGGCCGGAGGACCACCGAGACCGATGCGGGAGTTACACAACCCCAGATCGACGCTGACGCACCACTGGGTAGTACTTCCAGCGATCGTGGGGGACTTCAAGTTCCCCCCGAACACTTTACAGTTACTCCCCCGCTTCCACAGACTCACGACAGAGGAGCCCCATCTCCACCTCCAGGAGTTCTTGATGATATGCAGCACTGTCCACGATCGTCAGGTGGACCAGGACACGATCAGGATGATCGCCTTCCCCTTCTCCCTAGCAGACAGAGCAGCCACCTGGCTGAAGCATCTGGGGAAGTTTGTTTACACCTGGGAGAAGCTCCGCACCGAGTACTTAAACAAGTACTATCCACTCGGGCGGACGAATGCAGCGAGGGACCTGATCAGCAACTTCTCCATGCTCCCCAACGAGCAGTTTTACGAGGCATGGGAGAGGTTCCGAGAGCTCACAGACAAATGCCCGCACCACGACATTTCCAAGCCGAACCTAGTTCAGAGCTTCTTCAGCGGGTTGACACCAGAGCTCCAGGGCCTGGTGAATGCTTCTTGCGGCGGGTCCTATTTCGCCAAGGACCACGACCAGGTCTGGGCCATCTACGAGGAGATGGCCGAGAATTACATGGTGATGTCCCAGACCCGGTTGTATACACAGGGGAGACCCCAGCAGCAGCCAGGACCAGTGCAGTACCAGAGGATAGCACGGGTCGATGCCGGTCCATCCAGCTCGTCCGCAGTCGCAGCAGCACAGGCAGAGTCGTCCGCTGCGGACATGGGTATCATCAGCGAGAAGTTGGACCGCATGGAGCTGATCGAGAAGAAGCAGTGCCAAAGCATCACTCAGATGGAGCAGATGGCACAGACTCTGAGCGACATGAAGACCCAGCTTATGTGTCTCCAGGAGGCACAGACGGCTTCCCAGCCCCGTCTTCAGTCGCGAGGTGACTCCGGCGGCAGCAGCAGCTCGTCCCAGCGCTCCAGCACCTTTCAGCAGCCTAGACAGGTTCATCTTGTACAGGCGGAGCCGTACCAGCAGCAGCAACCCTCCTACCAGTCCCCACCATCTCCAGACTTGCAGATGGTGGTATACCAGCCGGATCAGCCTCTGGCAGTACTCCCGCCAGCCCCTTACGATGCAGAGCCGTTGATGGATGTCAACGGGATTTGGTATGACCGCCCTTAGCCTGGGATCCGATGAGACCATCCCAGATTCAGGTGGGGGAGTGGAGGTGCCCAGCCCCAGCAGCAGTCATCCGGACAGGGAGGGCAGTATGGCCAGCAGAGAGATCACCTGCCGCAGCAGCAGCCCCCAGCATACCAGTCACACCAGCCTTCGTCCTTCGTTCCTCGTCCCTATCAGCAGCAGGGACAGTCTTGGAGACGTGAGCAGCAGGCTCACCTAGCATACCAGCAGCATCCTACCTCTTACCCCTCTCAGCCTCAGCAGCACCAGTTCCAGCAGCCTCAGCACCAGAGAGGCTACCCGTCGGGCTCCCACGAGAGCCCCGCCTTGGATGACATAGCCCGCCTCCTCACGGACCAGTAGGCTACTTTTCGACGGGAGATGGACGAGTTCCGCCAAGAGATGCGGGACTTGGTGAGAGGGAAGGCCGCCATCCCTGCGCAGATCGAGCCGAACCCCAATAGCCTCAAGAGGAAGTCTGAGCAGGTAGTTCACACTGAGCATACCACTCCTAGTGATCCATTTGATGATATGTCTTCGGATCTATTTAATGCTGATTTTGTTACACTTAGGAGCGGTAGAGCACCAGCAGGCGGCGCCTCATCTGAGCGACGACACGAGGATACATCCAGGGCACCAGATGAGGAGGAGGAGAGCGGTACTGAGGTCGCACATGATGATGATGGTGGTACTGATGCCACTAAGGATGCTGATTCCACCGGCGGTACTGAGTCCGCCGCTTCACCAGTTCGAGGAGGTGGTACTGATGCCACCAGTATAGCCGAGCCAGCCCGCGGTACTGAGGCCGCGAGACGTCCAGCAGCAGAGCCAGCCCATGGTGGTACTGAGGCCACCGGTGTTTGTGTAGAGAGATCAGATGTTTTTCCTCGTTCTCATGTATCTCAGAACACTGTTGTGAATAAAGGAAAAGGTTTAGTTTCTTCTGGTCCCACTGTGGTGCTTGATGGATGTGCGGATCCGGCCGTCGAGCCGTCTAGGCCTTTTCCTAGTCCTTCATCTGCGAAGGACCCTGTGATCCCCTTTCCTAGAGCCCTTCAGATAGGGAAGGGGAAGAAAAAAGAAAAAGATCCAAAAAAGAGAGAGCAGGAGGAATTCAGCCAGAGCATGATCGACAGATTTCACATCCAGCTGACCCTCCAGGAGGCTTTGCAGCACATTGATAACAGGTCTGAACACTCGGGTATAAGGTACAGAAATAGGGTCGTTGCGACCCAAGCGATCAGGCGATGTGTATCAAGAAAAATGAACCACTCGAAACAAATAAAATCAATCGAAGCAAGGAAGCGGTCCTGCTATGTGTTTAACCTGGTATAGCACCCAGGGTCGAACTCAAGGAGTACGGATTGGCCGAAGGCCTACGAAGTAGTAAAAATGAATAAAATAAAAGAGGAAAATGTTTTTAGTGGTTTTTAATTATTTTTATATTTTTTTATATTTTTAATATATAAAGAAAAATAAGAAAGACAAAAACAAGCACACTTCAACAATTTATTTCATGCAACAAAAATCAACCAAAAATTAAAACAAAAATATTTTTATGTGTTTTATATTTTCTTATGTTTTTGGTGAATTTTCGGGATTTTTATGATATTTATTTTAATTTCTAAAAATCAAACAGCAAGAAAAACAAAGGGTACTGTCCAGCCAAGCCTAAAGTCCCTAAATAAAATACCTAAGGACCTCAAAAAGGCCTGGAGGTAATTTTCCTATAAAATAGATGAAATAAGGAAAATTTAAGTACCGGATTTATTGTTTTTGGATTTTTAATGTATTTATTAGAATTTTTATGGGTTTTTAAGGGTTTTTAAGTTTTTAAGGTTTTTAAGCAATAAAAAATAGCCAAAATTGGCTAGAAAATCAAAAAAACTAAACTAAACAGTACCTAATTTTTGTAGAATTTTGAGAGGTGTTTTTATATTTTTTTCGTGATTTTCTAATCTAGACAGTAACAAAAACTAAGGTTTTTGAATTTTTAAAAATAACAAACGAAATCAAAAATGTCCTCAAAAATTCACAAAAATCTTACACCATGGCAGGAGCCATGTGCCAAATTTTCATTGAATTTGGAGGTGATTTGATATTTTATTCAAAAATGACAAGAGGGTACAGTGCACAGGGACTGGAATGCAAATACCCGAAGTTCTGGGGGTCCAGGTGCAAAATACCCAGCCAATCACGCACAAAGCGCGTGCCTGGGGCACTCAGGGACCTATTTGTAAAGAAAACAAGTCCCGAGGATCTACTGGTAACTCGTACCAAAAGTCCAGGGGGCTATGTTGCAAATTACCCACAAATAAACGCACATGCGAAATTAAACCATTCACAGGGGCATAAATGCAATTAATCAAAAAGTTTCATTCATTCATAAACATCCAGAACTACAAGGGCATCAATGCAAATACACCAACAAAACACGTGACGAAGCACGTGGCTCACACAGGCAGGGGTATAAATGCAAATATCTAAAGCACGAGGTCCAACATGCAAATTACCCTAAAACTAAACAACTGACTAAAACATTTACAGGACTAAAACGAAATAAAAGATAAGGAAGGGCCTCAGGGTAAATTACCCTTTATTAAGTTGAGCCGACTTATGGGCTCCACGTGGGTAGATGGACGGCTGGGGACGGGAGGCGCCCAAGGCTGGATCCTCGACGTTGATCAGACGGTCCAGGCGCTGCCACGTGGAAGATCGAACGGTGGACGGGAGTAGTGGCTGCGCCTCGCTGGATCGACGGTGGAGATCGACCCTCGAAGGATCTGGCGGTCGGTGCTGCTCCTCGAATGGACGAACGTGATCAAATCTGGAGCTCGGGGTCGATCGGACGGCAGAGAAGGATGGTGGACGAACAAGGCTCCGGCGAACTTCGCCGGGCTCGTGACGACACTGGTCTCCTCCTGGAAGCTCGCTGAAGATCGGAGAAGGAAGCTGCGGGCCCTCCACGTCTAATGGAGGCCTCCGATGACCCAACAGAGTCCTGGGGAACTCCGGCGAGGTCGGCGGAGGCGGAGCAGCTGGACCAAATGGTCCAAGCCCTCAGATGGGCTTGGATGAATCTGCAAAGTGTTCCAGCAAACTCGCGGGTCGAGGGCAAAGTGCCTCGACCCCGTTAGGCGTGGTGAAAGTGGTCGGGGAGGCGAAGTGGTCGAGCTCCGGCGAGGGGATGGACGGAGGAGCTCGAATCCCCAGCTCCTGTGCGAGCTGGGTTGAATGGAGGTGCGGAGAACATGAGTAGGAGGAAGGCAGAGATGATGGTGGATTTCGATGGTCGAACGAAAGGGTGAGGCGGTCGGAATCAGCGAAAATCGATGGCGGCGCGAATTGGGGCTAATCGTAAATTGGACGAAATGGAGGAGCTAAGGGACTACCTGGGTGGATGGGTCAACTGGGGGCGAGCTTGGGCAGCTCTGGGTCCTCGCCTCAAGGAACGTCGACGTCCGAGGCTCTGGCTCCTGCTCAGGGCGGAGCACGGCGGTGATACTCGCCGGATCGATGGAAACCTCCTCCTCGCCTCGCTGCAACAGGTGGAGATGCTCGCTGTCACTCGGGCAATCGCTCTGGAGCTCACAGGGAAGAAGGGGAATGACCAAAGATGCGTGAAATGGGTGGCGGAGCAGAGCTTAAGTATGCTAGCGGGTTCGGGAAGAAGGGCGCGGGTAGGGCGACGTAGCGCGCGGATCCCGAGGCGAAGGCTCCGGCGAGGTTCTCGGGTATGACGTTAGCAATCTGGACCCAGGGTTTGGGCAAAAAGGAGTCGGGTCTGCATGGGAAAAATCCAAGAAATGGGTCGGGCGCAGCAGACCCGTGGGAAGTGGTCCTGGGGGGGGAGTTGACCGGGCGGTCAACATCCCCCAGGGCCAATGGGTGAAGGCCACGTGGCTGGATCTTAAGATGAAAAATAAACATGGCTAGGGGCCGAATCTGCAAAAACTCAAAATATGAAATATTTTTATTTTATTTTTTTCTATTTTTTGGTGATTTTTAATTAATTTTTGGAAATAAAAATAAGGTATTTACATTATATAGCTATATATAGGTATATATACAATATGGAGGTTTTTTATTTTTGATTTTTAATTATTATTTTTGTACAATTTTATTCCTATTTTATATTTTATTTATAAAATAAGGAATAAAAGGGTGTTTTTATTTTATTTTTATTGTTTATACACATAGGTAAAATAAATAGATATATACATCTATATACATGGTATATGTACAATGTATTTTTGTATTTTTAATTTTGTGATTTTTATTTGATTTTTGTTTTGATTCTTTTTATTTTATTTATTTACAATATATAACATAGAATATTTACAAAAAGTTTTGAAAATAACTTTGTTTATTTACAAGGTTAAATAAATACATAGATGTGATATATGTACATGATGAAGGGGTCTTTTTAATCTTTTTGATTTTTAACTTTTTATTTTGTTTTTATCTTTTATAAATATATACAAGTATTTATAAGCATATTTTTGGGTGAGGAAAACATTTTATTTTATTTACATAAATATATACGCATGAGCCCCTATCTCCCTCTACTTGGCTTTTATGCTGTCAGGCCCATGCTGAGCCCTCCCTTGGGTTAGGTTGCTCAATATTTATTCTAAATATTTCCCTCTTTTTCTTTTTAATCTTTATTCTTTTATTTTTGCACAAAAACATGCTAATTATTGGTTTTTACACAATGCATGCTTTTGCTAATTATTCCTATTTACACATATCTACATGCATTTGCAAAGGTTTTTGTAGCTAAAATATGAGAATAAAGAGTGATGAATGGGTATTCATCACCCCCCTATACTTAACTTTGCTAGTCCCTTAGCAAACACTTATTTGAAAAAGAAGTGAAAAAGAAAGAAAGAAAAAGAAAAAGAGGATGTACATGGATCAAGGTTGATTATTAAACTTGCCTTCATTAAATTGGGGCATGGAGCTCGATCAGATCTTTGGATTATTAATGTGTCGGAACCTTATTTAGACTTAAGCTTAAAACCTAACAGCCTCTAAGTTCCACTAATCTATAACCAAGACTCCTCAATGCTCCAGATCAGAACAAGTCAGCAATCACAAACCCTGAAGACCATGAATCTTTTCTTGTCCTGTGAATGTGAAGTCTAAGCTCTCCACCTCAGAAATGGCAACTTGACAACCCTCCCTAACAAGGTAACTCTATGACCTCAATCTGGCCACTCTTTCCTCGAGGAGCGGGGTATTCCCTTCTAAGTTCAAGTACAACCGGCTCAAGAAGAGGGGGAAGAAGAGAATGGGTCAAGGCCAGTGTAGCCAAGTACCCTTGGGAGCTTGACCAGTGTAGCCAAGTCTCCCTGCTGCAAGCTACAACAGGTGGAACATGAAACCAAGCTTTTCTTATTGCACTCTATATACATACTCCGGTGGGATTATCATTTTCTCTCAGACCCACCACTTTTTTGGAGTTCTTTTTTTTTTTCAAGTGCATCTGTACAACATATACATGTGCAGCATATATAAAAGGAGTTTTTCCTCTTGAGCCAGTAGACTATCCCTCTTTTGAAGCTTTATTGCAACCCACAACTCCCGTCGTTAGACCTCATGGCAACCAGACCAAGTTGAGACGCACTTCCTTCACTATAAGAAGAAGAGAGGTTCCGCCTAGAAGTACTACCCTCATATGCTACCCCAAGTCAAGTAAGACTGCCTCCTCACCACCTCATCCGTAGAGAGCTCGGTGCATAGTGCTGGTGTCCAAGTAAAGCCATAATCTATATGAGTCATGTGTTGTTGTTAAGTGCTCTACTTAGGCTCATTGAGATGACATGTGATCATAGCCTAGTGGACTCAAAGAATTAAGTCATCATGGACCTGAAAAGCCTTAAACCTAAGTCCTATAAGGTTCCTCTTAGAAATTAGGTGGATTAAGATCTTAATCAAGCTCCATTTCTCAATTTGATTCCAGGCTAGTTTAAGTGTCAACTATCATCCAGAAAAACTATATACATATGTACAAAAAGATGCTTATTTACACAAATTTTACAAACATGCAAAATTTTTGAAAAATGTTTTGAAATCATGTATGAATGATGCATGAAGTGCAAGTTTTGCAAAAAGATATTTACACACATTTACACAAGATTTTTGCAAACTTTTGATTTTCAAAACATTTTGGAAAAAATTTTGTACTATATACATAATTTTGATACAAAAATATTTACACAAGCTTTACACAAAAGATTTTTGAAATCATTTTTACAAAAATAATTTGTACACTAGCTATGTATGTGCAAATAAAAGAAGTTTATGTACATGAAAATTTTTAATTTTTGTGGTTTTTAGCCATTTTATTTATTAACACACTCACACAAAGTACGAGTTATGGCTAAAGTATATATGAAATATATACACACCCCCTATACTTAGCTCGTGCGATGTCCTCAGAGTCTAGGGCGATGAAGAAGACATAACTTGTGCTAGGTATAGGGAAGTGAAAAGGAAAGCTATACAAAAAGGAAATGAAAAGTCAAGAGGGACCCAGGTCTCCCCCCTATACTTAGGATCAAGTAATCCTAAGTATAGCAGGCTGTATACTAAGAGAAAACCTGAGTGTAGAATGTACAGGGTCTACCCCCCCTATACTTAGGGTGAAATATCCCTAAGTATAGGCAGCAAAAACATGGGTAGACACAAACACAAGAAATACCCGAAAGGTCTCACATCCCCCCTATACTAAGGGTAAAGTGCACCCTAAGTATAGCATAATCACAAGATGAAGGAAGGGATGTGGGACTAAAGAATGTAGTGATATGGACATCTGGATCTATATACAGCGGGAGATCAGTGAAACTCAGGCGTGAGATGCATTAGATGTGAGTCAAAGACCACATCTCACGCAAAATGAATAGGGGCAAGATCAACGACCCGCGGCTCATGATCTAGAAATGGCTTGAGCCGCTGGCCGTTCACTCGAAAGGTACTCTCAGAAGACAACTCAGATATGTCGATGCTACCGTTGTCGTGTACCTTTCTAACCAGATAAGGTCCCTTCCATTTGCTTTGTAGCTTCCCTGGAAATAGGCGCAGCCTCGCATCAAACAACCATACTCTCTGTCCAATCTCAAAATGCTTGTGGCTGATATGAGAATCATGCCACTCCTTGACTTTCTCCTTATAATGTAGGCTGCTTGAGAAAGCTGCATCTCTAAGCTCCTCCAGGGCAGCTAGCTCTGCCCTTCTCTGGTCTCCCATACCATCTGGATCCATCAAAATATCTGTAACTGCCTAAAGTGACTTGTGCCTCAGCTCAACAGGTAAATGGCATGGCTTGCCATATACGAGGCGAAAGGGAGATGTGCCCAAAGGTGTCTTGAAAGACGTCCTATATGCCCACAAGACCGAGTCCAAAAGCTGTGACCAATCCTTTCGGTCAGGGCGGACGACTTTCTGCAGAATAGTCTTGATCTCCCTATTCGACACTTCGGCTAGACCATTCGTCTGTGGATGGTAAGGTGTAGCAACACGATGATCTATGAAGAACTCGCTAGCAAGTGCCTTCACCTGGTCGTTGATGAAGTGAGATCCCCCATCAGAAATCAGAACTCGTGGAACCCCGAACCACGTGATGATGTGCTTCCTCAAAAATCTGCAAACGGTCCTCGCATCAGCGGCTCGGGCGGGGATAGCCTCCACCCAACGACTCACATAATCAACGGCCAACAGAATGCACTCAAATCCCTGACTCTTAGGGAATGGACCCATGAAATCGATGCCCCATGCGTCAAAAACCTCACTGAAGTGAATGGGCTGCATCGGCATCATATCACGCTGTCCACAAGTGCCCATCCTCTGGCAGTCAGTACACCTCTTCACGAACTCATCTGAGTCCTTGAAGAGGGTAGGCCACCACAAGCCGGATTGGAGCACTTTCTGTGCCGTTCTCCTCCCAGAATGATGTCCTCCTGCCTCAAGCTTGTGGCAGTAAGTGAGGACGCTATGGTGTTCCTCCTGAGGAATACACCGACGCCAGACGCTATCCCCTCCTTTGTGGTAAAGGATGGGATCCTCCCAATGGTAAGACTTGGCCTTTGCGAGGAAGGTCTCAAGCCTCTGCCTGGGCCAATCTTGTGGGACTTTCCCAACAACGAGAAAGTTCACAATATCGGCGTACCATGGGAGTGAGGCGATAGCAAGGATCGCCTCATCTGGGAAGGTATCTCTAATAGGGTCAATCTGCTCAGAATCCTCAGGCTGCTCTAGTCGGGAGAGATGGTCCGCCACCACATTCTTGACTCCAGGCTTATCCTTGATCTCAATGTCGAACTCCTAGAGTAGAAGGATCCATCTAGTTAGTCTGGCCTTGGCATCCTTCTTTGCCATGAGGTACCTGATGGCGGTGTAATCTGTAAACAAAGTCACTCTAGATCCAATGATATACGATATGAACTTATCCAGGGCAAACACTACGGCTAGCATCTCCTTCTCTGTGACCGTGTAATTCCGCTGGGCGGAATCCAATGTGCGGCTAGCGTAGTGTATGGCAAATGGAACTCCATCCCTCCTCTGTCCCAGCACTGCCCCTACGGCAAAATCGGAGGCATCCGTCATGATCTCGAATGGGAGAGACCAATCAGGCGGCTGGAGGACAGGAGCCTCAATAACACACTGCTGGAGAGTCGCGAACAACGAAAGACACTTATCATCGACAAGGAACTCGGTGTCTTTCGTCAAGAGGTCAGTCAACGGTCGGGCAATCCTGCTGAAATCATGAATAAATCTCCTATAAAATCCAACGTGCCCGAGGAATGACCGTAGCTGCCTCAGATTGGACTGCGGTGCGAGTTTCCTAATGACATCAACCTTGGCCGGATCAACCTCCATGCTTGTGTTGGAGATGATATGGCCAAGCACCGTCCCTTGAGTCACCATGAAGTGACTCTTCTCCCAAGATAGCACCAAATGATACTCAATACATCGCTGGAGTACTCGATCTAGGCAGTCAAGACAAGAATCGAATCCGTCGCCGTAGATCGAGAAATCATCCATGAAGACCTCCAAACACTCCCCTACCATGTCCGAGAAGATCGACAGCATGCACCTCTGAAAAGTCGCAGGGGCATTGCATAGCCCAAATGGCATGCGTCGGAAAGCATATGTGCCGAAGGGACATGTAAAGGTGGTCTTCTCCTGATCCTCAGGAGCGATGGTCACTTGGTTGTAGCCCGAGTACCCATCCAGGAAGCAATAATGGCTCTTCCCTGCCAGTATCTCAATGATCTGGTCAATAAAAGGCAGGGGGAAATGGTCCTTCTTGGTGGCTTCGTTGAGTCTCCTGTAGTCAACACAAACCCTCCAAGAGGTGGGTACTCGTGTAGCAATCTCCTCTCCCGACTCACTGATCACAGTCGTGATGCCCGTCTTCTTAGGCACCACATGCAAGGGGCTGACCCACTTGGAGTCGGAAATGGGATAAATAAAATCTGCACTCCACCATTTTGATATTTCCTTCATCACGACCTCTCTCAGGTTGGGGTTCAGTCACCGCTGGAACTCACGCGACGGCTTCGCCCCTTCCTCGAGATAGATATGGTGGGAGCACACTGATGGACTAATCCCATGGAGATCTGCTACGCTCCATCCGATCGCCTTGCGGTTCTTTTCAAGAACCCCCATCAAACGGGATTCCTGCTCTCCAGTCAACTCGGCGGAGATGATGACTGGGTACATCTCTGGCTCGCCCGCAAGGAATCGATACTTCAGCGAAGTAGGGAGCGGCTTCAGCTCTGGAATGCTAGGTGCTGGCATATCTGGCTGTGGAAGAAACTGAGTGAAAGCTGCTAAGTCTGCCAAATCTGCCTGGGAAAGTGAAAGCGTGCTCTCGCAAACTAGATCGGGAGAAGGCTGCTCAACTGCACTGTCTCTGATCTGCTCTGCATCAGCCTCCTCCTCATCTGTAGGCTCAGGTGGACTCGGGTCTGGCATTTGATCATCACAATCGGCCCAGTCAGACTCTGAATCCGAGGGATCTGTATCAACCATGGTGGCATCAGTACCACCATAACTGAAAACCGTGTCGCGATCAAGGACCGGCTCTGCTGCCTCTGTGGTATCCTGAACCAGGGCTGTGCTCTCCAAAATCTCCTCTGCTAGTATCTCGGCATCAACTGTATCTGAATATGAGAGGATGGTCTGTGCTACAGGATCTGCCCAAGCTGCCTCATCGTCTGTGATCACAAAATCACAGTCCTAGTGGATGTCTGGCTCTGCGTCTGTCAGCTGCTCTGAATCTGTACTCGCATCTGAGCGGGCTCTAAATCTAGCTCTGTAGTCCTCGACCGTCTCTATTTGTATACTCTCGCCCTCGACGCGAAAGTACACCTTCCCGCTATCATGATCGGTCACCGCCTTGGCTGTGGCCAAGAACGGACGACCAAGGATGATGGGGGTATCGGTCACGGATTCAGGGATCTCCATGTCCAACACTACGAAGTCCACGGGGAATTTCAGGCCCTGAATCGTGACGATAACGTCTCGTAATAACCCCCTCGGCCTCTTGACAGATCGATCAGCGAACTGAAGGACTGTCCTGCTCTGTCGAAGAGTGCCCAACTCAAAGCGGTCGAGAAGGGCTGCCAGAAGAAGGTTGATCGACGATCCGCTATCTAGAAGAGTACGGTCGAACCTCTGCTCACTAATCTGGCATCTGACATACGGGGCCCCTGAATCTGGCCTCTTGGCTGGCAGTCGGTTCTGGATCGCAAAACACGTGGCTTTCGTCAGCACATGGATCTCTGAAGTGTGGTTCCTCCTCCTCCTCCTGACTGTGGTCCTGTCTCTCAAAGAATGATGGAGAAGGGGGATGTGCTGCAAAGCCTCCTGGAGGGTCAGCTGGATATGGAATCGATCGATCATGCTCTGGCTGAACTCCTCAAGCTCTCTCTTTTTGGGATTTTCTTTTTTCTTCCCCTTCCCCATCTGAAGGGCTCTAGGGAAGGGGATCACAGGGTCCTTCGCAGATGAAGGACTAGGAAAAGGCCTAGACGGTTCGATGACCGGATCCACACATACATCATGCACCACAGTGGGACCAGAAGAAACTAAACCTTTTCCTTTATTCACAACAGTATTCTGAGGTACATGAACTGAAGGAAAGACAACATCTCTATCACGACAAACACTGGTGGCCTCAGTACCACCGTGGGCTGGCTCTGCTGCTGCTGCTGGTAGACGTCTCGCGGCATCAGTACCGCGGGCTGGCTCGGCTAAACGGGTGGCATCAGTACCACCTCCTCGATCTGGTGAAGTGGCAGCCTCAGTACCGCTGGTGGGATCAGCATCCTTGGTGGCCTCAGTGCCACCGTCATCATCTGGAGTGGCCTCAGTACCGCTCTCCTCCTCCTCATGTGGCGCCTCTGAAGTGTCCTCGTGGTGAAGCTCAGATGAGGCGCCGCCGCCTGCTGGGGTCCTACCGCTCCTAAGTGTAACAAAATCAGCATCAAATAGATCCGAAGATGTATCAACAAATGGGTCACTAGGAGTGGCAGACTCAGTGTGTAATACCTGCTCAGATTTCCTCTTGAGGTTATTCGGATTTGGCTCAATCTGGGCTGGAATGGCGGCCTTCCCTCTTACCAAGTCCTGCATCTTCTGGCGGAACTCGTCCATCTCCCGTCTGAATGTGGCCTGCTGGTCCGTGAGGAGGCGGGCGATGTCATCCAAAGCAGGGCTCTCGTGGGAATCCGACGGGTAGCCTCTCTGGGGGTGAGGCTGCTGGTACTGCTGCTGGTGGTAAGAGGGGTATGAGGAAGGGTGCTGCTGCTGAACTGGGTGAGCCTGCTGCTCACGTCTCCACGACTGTCCCTGCTGCTGATAGGGACGAGGAACAAGGATGATGGCTGGTGCTGCTGGTATGCTGGGGGCTGCTGCTGCGGCTGGTGGTGATCTCTCTGCTGGGAGTACTGCCCTCCCTGTCCTGACGGCTGCTGCTGGGGCTGGGCACCACCACTCCCCCACCTGAATCCGGGATGGTCTCGTCGGATCCCAGGCTGGGGGCGGTCATACCAAATCCCGTTGACATCCATCAACGGTTCGGCATCGTAGGGGGCTGGCGGGAGTACTGCCAGAGGCTGGTCCGGCTGGTAGACCACCATCTGCATCTCTGGAGATGGTGGGGACTGGTAGGTGGGCTGCGGCTGCTGGTACGGCTCCGCCTGTACAAGGTGAACCTGTCTAGGCTGCACAGGGGTGCTGGAGCGCTGGGACGAGCTGGTGCTGCTGCTGCCGGAGTCGCCTCGCGACTGAAGACGGGGCTGAGGAGCCGTCTGTGCCTCCTGGAGACACATGCTGTGTCTTCATGTCGCTCAGAACCTGTGCCATCTGTTCCATCTGAGTGATGCTCTGGCACTGCTTCTTCTCAATCAGCTCCATGCGGTCCAACTTCTTGCTGATAATGTCCATGTCCGCAGCTGTCGACTCTGCTTGTGCTGCTGCGGCTGCGGACGAACTGGATGGACCTGCATCTACCCGTGCTATCCTCCGGTACTGCACGGGTCCTGGCTGATGTGGCTGGGTCTTCTGAGTATACAACCTGGTTTGAGATATCACCATATAGTTCTCAGCGATCTCCTCGAAGATGGCCCAGACCTGGTCGTGGTCCTTGGCGAAGTAGGACCCGCCGCAAGAAGCATTCACCAGGCCTTGTAGCTCTGGTGTCAACCCGCTGAAGAAGCTCTGCACAAGGTTCGGCTTCGTGATGTTGTGGTGCGGGCATCTGTCTAAGAGCTCTCGGAACCTCTCCCATGCCTCGTGAAACTGCTCGTTGGGGAACATGGAGAAGTTGCTGATCAGGGCCCTCGCTGCATTCGTCCGCCCGAGTGGATAGTACTTGTTCAAGTACTCGGTGCGGAGCTGCTCCCAGGTGTAGACAAACCTCTCAAGATGCTTCAGCCAGGTGGCTGCTCTATCTGCCAGTGAAAACGGGAAGGCTATCATCCGGATCGTGTCCTGGTCCACATGGCGATCGTGGGACAGTGCTGCAGATCATCAGGAACTCCTGGAGGTGGAGGTGGGGCTCCTCAGTGGCAAGTCCGTGGAAGCGGGGTAGCATCTGCAAGGTGTTCGGGGGGAACTTGAAGTCCCCCACGATCGCCGGCACCACTACCCAGTGATGCATCAGAGTAGATCTGGGATTGTGTAAATCCCGCATCGGTCGTGGTGGTCCTCCTGCCGCGGCTGCTGCCGCTGCGGCAGCGGCTGCGGCTGCTGCTGCTGCGGCTCGTGCCTCTGCATCTGGTATCTCCTCAGGACTCGCTCTGCTCATCTCGCTCTACTCGGAGGCGCTCCAACTCTCTCCTCATCTCAATCATGAATGCTCCCTGATCGCGTAACTGTTGCTGAACTGTCTCTAATGAGGCGATCAAGGTGGAGTTGATCGCTCCCTGATCCATCACAACGTGCTCTGTACGGGAACGATCCTCAGAACTGCCGGCCATGGCGACGTCTGCAAAACCAAACGAGCCCAACTCAGGTGCTGTCAAATCAATCAGTCTCTCCTCGGGCTCGTGTCTCTCAGGTAGAACAGAAAGGGGGTCGAGGGGGAACAGGGTGGAATCGTACTCGGGCTCGGAGAGCGGGTCTGAGCTCTCGCGAGCCAACCTAGATGATGAGGTAGACGTGCCCGAAAGCGGTGCAGCCAGAGGCTGCCTAAGAGACCGTCTACCCATCATCTTGATCTGGCGAGTAGTGCGGATGAGATCTGGAAAAATTACGATCAGAAAACAAACCCCCGGTTCACCAACGCAACGCGAGCTGAAGACCGTGAAAGTTCGGTCAATTTATCTTGTCAATTTTATTTGGTGAACACACAAAATATCAGAGCGCTTACGTGACCTGTTAGGATATCCGATGCTAACCCAACCGACTGTCCCGCACAGAAAAGTCGGTAATCAGTCGGGACTAGCAGCGGGGGGCTCTACCTAGGGTGCGGGTCACTCTCTCGCGCATCCAACCCATCCAATGAGGGGGTTGCTCTCCCCAAGACAAAGTTTTAGGGTGAGCAGGTTTTAAGATCAATAATTTTAACAGTCCCAATTTTATGGTTTCACTTTTTTAGTATTTTTCAAAGCAAACAAAAGGCCTAACGAATTTTTCGGTTCTCCTGATTATTAAGTCCAAAATAGGGGGGAGAAGACGAAAAAGCCGACGCGCGAAAAATGATGCATACTGAGTAAGAAATGCGTACCTATCTCCAGCACTCTACATGGCAAGATGATCCGTGCAGAATTTAAAGACTGAAAAGAAACTAACCTAAATGATGCAGCGGTAAAGCCGAGTCCTAGATGAGCAATTCTAGCGATGAACCATCTAACCGGTCACCGACCTCCAAGCCAAAGAGTCCGGTCTTGGCCCGTCCCTCCTCTGTCCGACAAATCGAGGGTAGGAGTAAGCGCTTTACAGGACGGGCATGCGGCACGTAGGCTACGAAGATAAGTAAATCGGTTATTTTTATTAATGGATTTTTAAGTAGGTCCAATTAACGATCTATAGGAACAGATAAGCAGTTAGGTGTGCGGATCCTACTAAGTACGGCACAGTCACCAGAAATTCCTAAGTCTAAGGGCTCGAGGCAAAAACCGCGAAAAAACCGGAAAAAGACAGAAATAAAAGAAAAAGAAAACCGCGAAAAAGCCGCGAAAAACCGCGAAGGTCCTAAGGGTCCCCCGAGCACACCGGTGCTCAGCGAAACAGGCCCGCTACGGTAGAAAACTCTAAGTCCAGAGAATGGTCCTGTATTATTACAATAATAATGGAAAATAAAAGACCTAATCTAACCTCACCCACTCAACTCTTTCCCTCTCGCTCTCTCCTGCAGCTTCGTAGAGAAGGAAGCCGCCTCCAAGTTCCTCGGTTGCACCGACTCCTCGAAAGTCGCCGCCTCGGTCCTCGGGCCCTCGCAAGAGAAACAGAGTGGTCAGAACCAATAAAATCAAATAACAAAGGAAAAAGAACTGAAAATAGAAATAACAGGGTATATATGCAAAAATGTAAAATAAAATAAACAAACAAAAGAAAACAAAAATAAAAATAAAAGAAAAAGAAAATAAGGCAAAATAAAACAAAAAGAAAATATAAACAAAAGCCGCGAAGAGCCGCGAGCTCTGGAAGAGCCGCGAAAAGCCGCGGAAATAAACGAAAACAAAATAAGCAAAACTACTAAGCCGTGCTCCCCCGGCAACGGCGCCATTCTGATAACAGGCCTGAACACTCGGGTATAAGGTACAGAAATAGAGTCGTTGCGACCCAAGCGATCAGGCGATGTGTATCAAGAAAAATGAACCACTCGAAACAATAAAATCAATCGAAGCAAGGAAGCGGTCCTGCTATGTGTTTAACCTGGTATAGCACCCAGGGTCGAACTCAAGGAGCACGGATTGGCCGAAGGCCTACGAAGTAGTAAAAATGAATAAAATAAAAGAGGAAAATGTTTTTGTTTAGTGGTTTTTAATTATTTTTATTATTTTTTGGATTTTTAATATATAAAGAAAAATAAGAAAGACAAAAACAAGCACACTTCAACAATTTATTTCATGCAACAAAAATCAACCAAAAATTAAAACAAAAATATTTTTATGTGTTTTTATATTTTTTATGTTTTTAGTGAATTTTTGGATTTTTTCTGATATTTATTTTAATTTCTAAAAATCAAACAACAAGAAAAACAAAGGGTACTGTCCAGCAAGCCTAAAGTCCCTAAATAAAATACCTAAGGACCTCAAAAAGGCCTGGAGGTAATTTTTCTATAAAATAGATGAAATAAGAAAAATTTAGGTACCAGATTTATTGTTTTTGGATTTTTAATGTATTTATTAGAATTTTTATGGGTTTTAAGGGTTTTTAAGTTTTTAAGGTTTTTAAGCAATAAAAAATAGCCAAAATTGTCTAGAAAATCAAACAAACTAAACTAAACAGTACCTAATTTTTGTTGAATTTTGAGAGGTGTTTTTATATTTTTTTGTGATTTTCTAATCTAGACAGTAACAAAAACTAAGGTTTTTGAATTTTTAAAAATAACAAACGAAATCAAAAATGTCCTCAAAAATTCACAAAAATCTTACACCATGGCAGGAGCCATGTATCAAATTTCATTGAATTTGGAGGTGATTTGATATTTTATTCAAAAATGACAAGAGGGTACAGTGCACAGGGACTGGAATGCAAATACCCGAAGTTCTGGGGGTCCAGGTGCAAAATACCCAGCCAATCACGCGCAAAGCGCGTGCCTGGGGCACTCAGGGACCTATTTGTAAAGAAAACAAGTCCCGAGGATCTACTGGTAACTCGTACCAAAAGTCCAGGGGGCTATGTTGCAAATTACCCACAAATAAACGCACATGCGAAATTAACCATTCACAGGGGCATAAATGCAATTAATCAAAAAGTTTCATTCGTTCATAAACATCCAGAACTACAAGGGCATCAATGCAAATACAACCAACAAAACACGTGACGAAGCACGTGGCTCACACAGGCAGGGGTATAAATGCAAATATCTAAAGCACGAGGTCCAACATGCAAATTACCCTAAAACTAAACAACTGACTAAAACATTTACAGGACTAAAACGAAATAAAAGATAAGGAAGGGCCTCAGGGTAAATTACCCTTTATTAAGTCGAGCCGACGGATGGGCGCCACGTGGGTAGATGGACGGCTGGGGACGGGTGGCGCCCAAGGCTGGATCCTCGACGTTGATCAGACGGTCCAGGCGCTGCCACGTGGAAGATCGAACAGTGGACGGGAGTAGTGGCTGTGCCTCGCTGGATCGACGGTGGAGATCGACCCTCGAAGGATCTGGCGGTCGGTGCTGCTCCTCGAATGGATGAACGTGATCAAATCTGGAGCTCGGGGGTCGATCGGACGGCGGAGAAGGATGGTGGACGAACAGGGCTCCGGTGAACTTCGCCGGGCTCGTGACGGCACTGGTCTCCTCCTGGAAGCTCGCTGAAGATCGGAGAAGGAAGCTACGGGCCCTCCGCGTCTAATGGAGGCCTCCGATGACCCAACAGAGTCCTGGGGAACTCCGGCGAGGTCGGCGGAGGCGGAGCAGCTGGACCAAATGGTCCAAGCCCTCAGATGGGCTTGGATGAACCTGCAAAGTGTGCCAGCAAACTCGCGGGTCGAGGGCAAAGTGCCTCGACCCCGTTAGGCGTGGTGAAAGTGGTCGGGGAGGCGAAGTGGTCGAGCTCCGGCGAGGGGATGGACGGAGGAGCTCGAATCCCCAGCTCCTGTGCGAGCTGGGTTGAACGGAGGTGCGGAGAACGTGCGTAGGAGGAAGGCGGAGACGATGGTGGATTTCGATGGTCGAACGAAAGGGTGAGGTGGTCGGAATCAGCGAAAATCGATGGCGGTGCAAATTGGGGCTAATCGTAAATTGGACGAAATGGAGGAGCTAAGGGACTACCTGGGTGGATGGGTCGACTGGGGGCGAGCTTGGGCAGCTCTGGGTCCTCGCCTCAAGGAACGTCGACGTCCGAGGCTCTGGCTCCTGCTCAGGGCGGAGCACGGCGGTGATACTCGCCGGATCGATGGAAACCTCCTCCTCGCCTCGCTGCAACTGGTGGAGATGCTCGCTGTCACTCGGGCAATCGCTCTGGAGCTCACAGGGAAGAAGGGGAATGACCAAAGATGCGTGAAATGGGTGGCGGAGCAGAGCTTAAGTATGCTAGCGGGTCCGGGAAGAAGGGTGCGGGTAGGGCGACGTAGCGCGCGGATCCCGAGGCGAAGGCTCCGGCGAGGTTCTCGGTATGACGTTAGCAATCCGGACCCGGGGTTTGGGCAAAAAGGAGTCGGGTCTGCATGGGAAAAATTCGAGAAATGGGTCGGGCGCAACAGACCCGTGGAAGTGGTCCTGGGGGGGGAGTTGACCGGACGGTCAACCATCCCCCAGGGCCAATGGGTGAAGGCCACGTGGCTGGATCTTAAGATGAAAAATAAACATGGCTAGGGGCCGAATCTGCAAAAACTCAAAATATGAAATATTTTTATTTTATTTTTTTCTTTTTTTTGGTGATTTTTAATTAATTTTTGGAAATAAAAATAAGGTATTTACATTATATAGCTATATATAGGTATATATACAATATGGAGGTTTTTTATTTTTGATTTTTAATTATTATTTTTGTACAATTTTATTCCTATTTTATATTTTATTTATAAAATAAGGAATAAAAGGGTGTTTTTATTTTATTTTTATTGTTTATACACATAGGTAAATAAATAGATATATACATCTATATACATGGTATATGTACAATGTATTTTTGTATTTTTAATTTTGTGATTTTTATTTGATTTTTTGTTTTGATTCTTTTTATTTTATTTATTTACAATATATAACATAGAATATTTACAAAAAGTTTTGAAAATAACTTTGTTTATTTACAAGGTTAAATAAATACATAGATGTGATATATGTACATGATGAAGGGGTCTTTTTAATCTTTTTGATTTTTAACTTTTTATTTTGTTTTTATCTTTTATAAATATATACAAGTATTTATAAGCATATTTTTGGGCGAGGAAAACATTTTATTTTATTTACATAAATATATACACATGAGCCCTATCTCCCTCTACTTGCTTTTATGCGGTCAGGCCCATGCTGAGCCCTCCCTTGGGTTAGGTTGCTAAATATTTATTCTAAATATTTCCCTCTTTTTCTTTTTAATCTTTATTCTTTTATTTTTGCACAAAAACATGCTAATTATAGGTTTTTACACAATGCATGCTTTTGCTAATTATTCCTATTTACACATATCTACATGCATTTGCAAAGGTTTTTGTAGCTAAAATATGAGAATAAAGAGTGATGAATGGGTATTCATCACACATCCCCCTTCTTCAGCGATCTTTGAGAGATAGGACCACAGTCAGGAGGAGGAGGAGGAACCACACTTCAGAGATTCATGTGCTGACGAAAGCCACGTGTTTTGCGATCCAGAACCGTCTGCCGGCCAAGAGGCCAGATTCAGGGGGCCCCGTATGTCAGATGTCAGATTAGCGAGCAGAGGTTCGACCGGACTCTATTAGATAGCGGATCGTCGATCAACCTTCTTCCGGCAGCCCTTCTCGACCGCTTCGATTGGGCACTCTTCGACATAGCAGGACAGTCCTTCAGTTTGCTGATCGATCTGTCAAGAGGCCGAAGGGGTTGTTGCGAGACGTTATCATCACGATTCAGGGCCTGAAATTCCCCGTGGACTTCGTAGTGTTGGACATGGAGATTCCCTGATTCAGTGGCCGATACCCCCATCATTCTCGGTCGTCCGTTCTGGCCACAGCCAAGGCGGTGACTGATCATGATAGCGGGAAGGTATACTTTCGCGTCGAGGGTGAGAGTGTACAAATAGAGACGGTCGAGGACTACAGAGCTAGAGAGAGAGCACGCTCAGAGGCTAGCACAGATTCAGAGCAGCTGACAGACGCAGAGCCAGACATCCACCAGGACTGTGATTTTGTGATCACAGATGATGAGGCAGCATGGGCAGATCCTTCAGCACAGGCCATCCTCTCATTTCCAGACATCACTGATGCAGAGATGACAGCAGAGGAGAGCTTGGAGAGCACAGCCTTGGTCCAGGATACTATAGAGGCAGCAGAGCCGATTCTTGACCGCGACACTGATTTCAGTGATGGTGGTGCTGAGGCCACCTTGTGTGATGGTGGTATTGATGCCACCGTATTTGATGCAGATCCTCGGATTCAGAATCTGATTGGGCCGATTGTGATGATCAGATGCCAGACTTGAGTCTACTGGAGCCTACAGATGAGGAGGAGGTAGATGCAGAGCAGATCAGAGACAGCACAGTTGAGCAGCCTTCTCCAGATCCAGTTTGCGAGAGTTCGCTTTCTTTCTCCCAGGCAGATTTGGCAGACTTAGCAGCATTGACGCATTTCCTTCCGCAGCTAGATTTGCCAGCACCCAGCTGTCCAGAGCTGAAGCCGCTCCCTACTTCGCTGAAGTATCGGTTCCTTGCGGGCGAACCTGAGATGTACCCAATCATCATCTCCGCCGATCTGACTGGAGAGCAAGAATCCCGTTTGATGGGGGTTCTTGAAAAGAACCGCAAGGCAATCGGATGGAGCGTAGCAGATCTCCATGGGATTAGTCCATCAGTGTGCTCCCACCATATCTATCTCGAGGAAGGGGCGAAGCCGTCGCGTGAGTTCCAGCGGCGACTGAACCCCAACCTGAGAGAGGTCGTGATGAAGGAAATATCAAAATAATGGAGTGCAGATTTTATTTATCCCATTTCCGACTCCAAGTGGGTCATCCCCTTGCATGTGGTGCCCAAGAAGACGGGCATCACGACTGTGATCAGTGAGTCGGGAGAGGAGATTGCTATACGAGTACCCACCTCTTGGAGGGTCTGTGTTGACTACAGGAGACTCAACCAGGCCACCAAGAAGGATCATTTCCCCCTGCCTTTTATTGACCAGATCATTGAGAGACTGGCAGGGAAGAGCCATTATTGCTTCCTGGATGGGTACTCGGGCTACAACCATGTGGCCATCGCTCCTGAGGATCAGGAGAAGACCACCTTTACCTGTCCCTTTGGTACATATGCCTTTCGACGCATGCCATTTGGGCTATGCAATGCCCCTACGACTTTTCAGAGGTGCATGCTGTCGATCTTTTCGGACATGTTAGGCGAGTGTTTGGAGGTCATCATGGACGATTTCTCGGTCTACGGTGACGGATTCGATTCCTGTCTTGACTGCCTAGACCGAGTACTCCAGCGATGTATTGAGTTCCATTTGGTTCTATCTTGGGAGAACAGTCACTTCATGGTGATTCAAGGGACGGTGCTTGGCCATATCATCTCCAACAGGGACATGGAGATTGATCCGGCCAAGGTTGATGTCATTAGAAAACTCGCACCGCCGACCAACTTGAGGTAGCTACGGTCATTCCAGGGGCACGTTGGATTTTATAGGAGATTTATTCATGATTTCAGCAGGATTGCCCGACCGTTGACCGACCTCTTGACGAAAGACACCGAGTTCCTTGTCGATGACAAGTGTCTTTCGTCCTTTGCGACTCTCCAGCAGTGTGTGATTGAGGCTCCTGTCCTTCAGCCGCCTGATTGGTCTCTTCCATTCGAGATCATGACGGATGCCTCCGATTTTGCCGTAGGGGCAGTGCTGGGACAGAGGAGGGATGGAGTTCCATTTGCCATTCACTACGCTAGCCGCACATTGGATTCCGCCCAGCGGAATTACACGGTTACAGAGAAGGAGATGCTAGCCGTAGTGTTTGCCCTAGATAAGTTTCGATCGTATATCATTGGATCTAGAATGACTTTGTACACAGATCACACCGCCATCAGGTACCTCATGGCAAAGAAGGATGCCAAGGCCAGACTTACTAGATGGATCCTTCTACTCCAGGGAGTTCGACATTGAGATCAAGGATAAGCCTGGAGTCAAGAATGTGGTGGCGGATCATCTCTCCCGTTTAGAGCAACCTGAGGAGTCTGAGCAGATTGATCCCATTCGAGATACCTTCCCAGATGAGGCAATCCTTGCTATCGCCTCACTCCCATAGTATGCCGATATTGTGAACTTTCTCGTTGCTGGGAAAGTCCCACAAGATTGGCCCAGGCAGATGCTTGAGACCTTCCTTGCGAAGGCCAAGTCCTACCATTGGGAGGATCCCATCCTTTACCACGAAGGAGGGGATAGCGTCTGGCGTCGGTGTATTCCTCAGGAGGAACACCATAGCGTCCTCACTTACTGCCACAAGCTTGAGGCAGGAGGACATCATTCTGGGAGGAGAATGGCACAGAAGGTGCTCCAATCCGGCCTGTGGTAGCCTACCCTCTTCATGGACTCAGATGAGTTCGTGAAGAGGTGTACTGACTGTCAAGGGATGGGCACTTGTGGACAGCGTGATATGATGCCGATGCAGCCCATTCACTTCTGTGAGGTTTTTGACGCATGGGGCATCGATTTCATGGGTCCATTCCCTAAGAGTAAGGGATTTGAGTACATTCTGTTGGCCGTAGATTATGTTAATCGTTGGGTGGAGGCCATCCCCGCCCGAACCGCTGATGCAAGGACAGTTTGCAGATTTTTGAGGAAGCATATCATCACGCGGTTCGGGGTTCCACGAGTTCTGATTTCTGATGGGCGATCGCATTTCATCAACGACCAGGTGAAGGCCCTTGCTAGCGAGTTCGGTATAGACCATCGTGTTGCCACACCTTACCATCCACAGACGAATGGTCTAGCCGAGGTGTCGAATAGGGAGATTAAGACTATATTGCAGAAAGTCGTCCGCCCTGACCGAAAGGATTGGTCACAGCTTCTGGACTCGATCTTGTGGGCATATAGGACGTCTTTCAAGACACCTTTGGGCACATCTCCCTTTCGCCTCGTATATGGCAAGCCGTGCCATTTACCTGTTGAGCTGAGGCACAAGTCACTTTGGGCATTCATAGATATTCTTATGGATCCAGATGGTATGGGAGACCAGAGGAGGGCAGAGTTAGCAGCCCTGGAGGAGCTTAGAGATGCAGCATTCTCAAACAGCCTAAATTATAAGGAGAAAGTGAAGGAGTGGCATGATTCTCATATCAGCCACAAGCATTTTGAGATTGGACAGAGAGTATGGCTGTTTGATGCGAGGCTACATTTGTTTCCAGGGAAGCTACAGAGCAAATGGAAGGAACCCTACTTGGTCAGAAAGGTACACGACAACGGTAACATTGATATATCTGAGTTGTCTTCTGAGAGTACCTTTCGAGTAAACGGCCAGCGGCTCAAGCCATTTCCAGATCATGAGCCGCGGGTCGCTGATCTTGCCCCTATTCATTTTGCGTGAGATGTGGTCTTTGACTCACATCTAATGCATCTCACGCCTGAGTTTCACTGATCTTCTGCCTTGTATAGATCCAGATGTCCATATCACTACATTCTTTAGTCCCACATCCCTTTATTCATCTTGTGATTATGCTATACTTAGGGTGCACTTTACCCTAAGTATAGGGGGGATGTGAGACCGTTTGGGTATTTCTTTTGTTTCTGCCTACCCCTGTTTTGCTGCATATACTTAGGGATATTTCACCCTAAGTATAGGGGGGGTAGACCCTGTATATTCTCCACTCGGTTTTCCCTTACTGTACAGCCTGCTATACTTAGGATTACTTAATCCTAAGTATAGGGGGAAGACCCGAGACCCTCTTGACCTTTTCATTCATTCCTCTTTGTATATAGCCCTTCTTTTCACTTCCCTATACTAAGCACGAGTTATGTCTTCTTCATCGCTCTTGACTCTGAGGACATCGTTCGAGCTAAGTATAGGGGGGTGTGTATATATTTCATATATACTTTAGCCATAACTCGTACTTTGTGTGAGTGTGTTAATAAATAAAATGGCTAAAAATCACAAAAATTAAAAAATTTTCATGTACATAAACTTCTTTTATTTGCACATAAATAGCTAGTGTACAAATTATTTTTGTAAAAATGATTTCAAAAATCTTTTGTGTAAAGTTTGTGTAAATATTTTCTTATCAAAATTATGTATATAGTACAAAATTTTTCCAAAATGTTTTGAAAATCAAAAGTTTGCAAAAATCTTGTGTAAATGTGTGTAAATATCTTTTTGCAAAACTTGCACTTCATGCATCATCCATTCATGATTTCAAAACATTTTTCAAAAATTTTGCATGATTGTAAACTGCGTGTAAATAAGCATCTTTTGTACATATGTAGATAGTTTTTCTGGATGATAGTTGACATTTAAACTAGCCTGAAATCAAATTGAGAAATGGAGCTTGATTAAGATCTTAACCCATCTAATTCTAAGAGGAACCTTGTAGGGCTTAGGTTTAAGGCTTTTCAGGTCCATGGTGACTTAATTCTTTGAGTCCACTAGGCTATGATCACATGTCATCTCAATGAGCCTAAGTAGAGCACTTAACAACAACACATGACTCATATAGACAATGGCTTTACTTGGACACCAGCACTATGCACCGAGCTCTCTACGGATGAGGTGGTGAGGAGGCAGTCTTCCTTGACTTGGGGTAGCATATGAGGGTAGTACTTCTAGGTGGAACCTCTCTTCTTCTTTTAGTGAAGGAAGTGCGTCTCAACTTGGTCTGGTTGCCATGAGGACTAACGACAGGAGTTGTGGGTTGCAATAAAGCTTCAAAAGAGGGATAGTCTACTGGCTCAAGAGGAAAAACTCCTTGTACATATGCTGCACATGTATATGTTGTACAGATGCACTTGAGAAAAAAAATGTGCAAAAAGAAAAGAACTCCAAAAAAGTGGTGGGTCTGATAGAAAATGATAATCCCACCGGAGTATGTATATAGAGTGCAATAAGCAAAGCTTGGTTTCATGATCCACCTGATGTAGCTTGCAGTAGGGAGACTTGGCTACACTGGTCAAGCTCCCAAGGGTACTTGGCTACACTGGCCTTGACCCATTCTCTTCTTCCCCCTCTTCTTGAGCCGGTTGAACTTGAACTTAGAAGGGAATACCCCGCTCCTCGAGGAAAGAGTGGCCAGACTGAGGTCATAGAGTTACCTTGTTGGGGAGGGTTGTCAAGTTGCCATTTCTGAGGTGGAGAGCTTAGAACCTCACATGCACAGGACAAGAAAAGATTCATGGTCTTCAGGGTTTGTGATTGATGACTTGTTCTGATCTGGAGCATGAGGAGTCTTGGTTATAGATTAGTGGAAACTTGGAGGCTGTTGAGTTTTAAGCTTAAGTCTAAATAAGGTTCCGACACATTAATAATCCAAAGATCTGATCGAGCTCCATACCCCAATTTAATGAAGGCAAGTTTAATAATCAACCTTGATCCATGTACATCCTCTTTTTCTTTTTCTTTATTTCTTTTTTCACTTCTTTTTCAAATAAGTGTTTGCTAAGGGACTAGCAAAGTTAAGTATAGGGGGGTGATGAATACTCATTCATCACTCTTTATTCTTATATTTTAGCTACAAAAACCTTTGCAAATGCATGTAGATATATGTAAATACAAATAATTACCAAAAGCATGCATTGTGTAAAAACCTATAATTAGCATGTTTTTGTGCAAAAATAAAAGAATAAAGATTAAAAAGAAAAAGAGGGAAATATTTAGAATAAATATTGAGCAACCTAACCCAAGGGAGGGCTCATCATGGGCCTGACCGCATAAAAGCCAAAGTAGAGGGAGATAGGGGCTCATGTGTAAGTATTTATGTAAATAAAATAAAGATATTTTCCTCACCAAAAATATGCTTGTAAATACTTGTATATATTTATAAATATAAAAACAAAAGAAAAAGTTAAAAATAAAAAAGAACAAAAACACCCCTTTTCATCTTGTACATAAACCACTTCTATGTATTTATTTAACCTTTTAAATAAATAAAATTAATTTCCAAACTTTTTGTAAACTTTCTATGTTATATATTGTAAATAAATAAAATAAAAACAATTAAAACAAAAGCAAAATAAAAATAGCAAAATTAAAAATACAAAAATATATTGCATATATACCATGTATATAGATGTATATATTTTACCTATGTAAATAAATAATAAAAATAAAATAAAAATACCCTTTTTATTCCTTATTTTATAATGAAAATAAATAAAATATAAAATAAGAATAAAAGTGCACAAAAATAACAATTAAAAAAATCAAAAATCAAAACCCTATATATTGTATATATACCTATGTATAGTACTATATTGTATATACCTTATATTTTTATTTCCAAAAATTAATTAAAAATCACTAAAAAATAGAAAAAATAAAATAAAAATCTTTCATGTTTTAAGTTTTTGCTGAATCGGGCCCTAGCTACCCTTAATTTTCAATCAAAATTCAGCCACGTGGCCTGATTCTATTGGGTCCTAGGGATGTTGACCGCCCGGTCAACTACCCCCCCCAGGACCACTTTGCACAGTCCTTAGTGGGTCCCCTGATTTCTCGGATTTTTCCCCGCTAAACCCGAATGCCTATCACCTAAATCCCGGGTCCGAATCCTTAACCTCGCATCCGACATCCTCGCCGGAGCCGCATCCTCGGGATCCGCGCGCTCCAAAGCTTGCCCGGACCTCTCCTAGCCGGACCCCTGGCCATATTTAGCTGCAGCTCCGCCTCCTCATTTCTCCATCTTTGGTCACTTGCCTCCACCCCCAGTGAGCTCCAGAGAGTCCGCTAGAGTGACAGCTTGCGTCTCGACCTGTCGAAGCGAGGAGAGGGAGCTTGGCCATCGATTCGGCGAGCTACGCCGCCGCTGCTCCGCCACCTGCGTGAGCACAGAGCCTCGGAGGGAGACGATCCTTGAGGCGACGACCAGGAGCTTCAGCAGCTCCTCCCCAGTCTCTCCGACCACCCAGGTAGCCCCTTAGGCTTTCCTTTTTCATCGATTTCCATTTACGCCCAAATTGCACCGCCGCCGTATATCTTCGATTCCGACCACTCCATTACCCCTTTCGATCATCGGAGTCGACCATCGCATTCGCCTCCTTCCGACGCACCTTCTGCACCCCTCCGCTCAACCCAGCTCGCACAGGAGCTAGGAACCGAGCTCCTCCGTCCACCACCTTCGCCAGAGCTCGCCATTCCGACCCACCGTTCACCGTCGCTACACCTAACCGGGTCGAGGCAATTTGCCCTCGACCCGCGAGTCTCCTGAGCTATTTTGCAGGTGCTACCAAGCCCATCTGAGGGCTTGGGTCATTCAGGCCAGGAGGCCCAGCTCCGCCGACCTTGCCCGAGCTTCTCGGAGCTCGGCTCGATCATCGGAGCCTACCGGCAGACGCGGGAGCCCTCCACGATTCTTCTCCGACCTTCAGAGTGATCCCAGGAGGTCATCTGCGCTCGCACGAGGCCGGCGAGTCTCGCCGGGGACCTGTTCTTCCAGCATCCTCCATCGTCGTTCGATCAGCCTCCTGCTCCAAGCGCCATCTGGACCGTTCGTCCCTGGAGCTCCCTTCGACGTCAGATCTGAGGAGTCTGATCCCAGCCGTTAGATCTACACGTGGCTCGGCCCCGACCGTTGGATCAGTCCGAAAACCCCAGCGCTGGCGTGCCACTTGATTCAGACCGTAGATCTCTCCACGTGGCAGCCATCCAGCCGCACCGCTTAATAAAGGGTAATTTACCCTTAGGCCCTGTCTTTCTTTTTATTTCATTTTAGACCTGTAAATATTGAACTTAGTTGTTTAGTTTTAGGGTTATTTGCATAGTGGACCTCGTACTTTATTTTATTTGCTTATATACCCCTGTGCGTTGTATGCCACGTGCTTCGTCACGTGTTTGTCTGGATTATTTGCAATAGAGGCCCCGGTAGTTCTGGTTGTTCCTGATTGAATGAAAAGTTTTACTTATTTGCATTGATACCCCTGTGCGTGATATATTTCCACATGTGCGTGTTATTTTGGGTGTTTTGTAGATAAGCCCCTGGACTTTTGGTACGTGTTACCAATAAGTCCTCAGGACTTATTTTTATTACATTTAGGTCCCTGAGTGCCCCAGGCACGTGCGTGGCGCGCGTTTTGCTGGGTATTTTGCACCAGACCCCCCAGAACTTTGGGTATTTGCACTTTGGTCCCTATGCACAGTGCCCCTTCTTTATTTTTTATTAAAATAGCAAAACACCTCCAAATCCAACGAAAATTGGACACATGGCTCCTGCCATGGTGTAAAATTTTCGTGGATTTTTGAGGACATTTTTGATTTCGTTTGATATTTTTTAAAAATTCAAAAACCTTAAATTTTGCTACTGTGTAACTTGAAAAATCACAAAAAATATTAAAACTCACTTAAAAATTCCACAAAAATTAGCTATTGTTTGTCTTGCTTAGTTTGATTTTCTAGCCAATTTTGGCTATTTTTCATTACTGAAAAACACTAAAAATTGAAAAACACATAAAAACTTATAAAAATTCTAATAATTAAACCAAAAACCAAAAAATAATAAAATTGGTACCTAAATTTTCCTTGTTTAATCCTCTTTACAGGAAAATTACCTTCCAGCTAATTTGGGGGCTTTAGATATTTTATCTAAGCCCTTTTATCTCGGCTGGATAAAACCTTCTATTTCTGCCACTTTTTGATTTTTAGAAAATTAAATAAACATCAGAAAATTATCAAAAATTCACCAAAAACGCTAAAAATTATAAAATACATAAAAATATTTTTGTTTGCATTTTTGGTTGATTTTTAGTGCTTTAAATAATTTGTTGAAGTGTGTGCTTACTTGTTGTTCTTATTTTCTTTATACATTAAAAATCCAAAAAAATATAAAATAAATTAAAAACCACTAAAAATAGTTTCTTCTTTTATTTTATTTCTTTTTACTACTTCGTAGGCCGAGAGGCCAACCCGAGCTCCTTGAGTTCGACCCTGGTCGCTATACCAGGTTAATCCAATAGCAGAACCGCTTTCGCATTTTTGATTGATTTTATCTCTATTAGTGGTTTATTTTTCTTGATTGATCGAGTCTGAGTGATTGAGGTCGCAATGACCATCTAGACACCTGATTGCCTTAGTCACTTGGGGATTTTTCGGTCATTAATCAACAACACCTTGATAGCCTGAGACGATGCAGCAGCGGATTAGGGATCAGGGGGCTTTCATGGTTGAGATGAGGAGAGAGATGGAGCGGATGAGAGCCGACCATGAGCAGCGTAGGCAGGTGGAGACAGACCAGAGATACTCGATCAGCCCGAGGAGCCAGCCCAGTCGGCCGCAACAGCAGCAGGAGCCAGACCGATGCGGGAGTTGCACAACCCCGAATCGATGCTTACCCACCGGTGGATTGTGCTTCCGCCGATCACGGGGGACTTCAAGTTTCCCCCACAGACCATTCAGCTTCTCTCCCGCTTCCACGGGCTCGCGACTGAGGAGCCCCATCTCCACCTCCAGGAGTTTAAGATGATCTTCAGCACCGTCCACGATCGGCAGGTGGACGAGGACACCATTAGGATGATCGTCTTCCCTTTCTCACTGGTTGACAAAGCAGCCAACTGGCTGAAGCACTTGGAGAGGTTCGTCCATACCTGGGAGTAGCTCCACACCGAGTACTTGAACAAGTACTATCCACTCGGGGAGACCAATGCAGCGAGGGCTCTGATCAACAACTTCTCCATGCTCCCCAATGAGCAGTTCCACAAGGCATGGGAGAGGTTCAGAGAGCTTACAGACAGAAGCCCGCATCATGACATTTCGAAGCCGAACCTAGTTCAGAGCTTCTTCTGCGGGTTGACACCAGAGTTGCATGGCCTGGTGAATGCTTCTTGTGGCGGTTCCTACTTCGTCAAGGATGAGGATCAGGTCTAGGCCATCTATGAGGAGATGGCCGAGAACTATACAGTGATGTCCCAACCCGCCTCTACACTCAGGGACGCCCCCAGCTACAGACCGTGCAGTTTCAGAGGATAGCACGGGTCGATGCCGGTCCTTCCACTTCGTCTGTGGCAGCCGCACAGGTTGAGTCCACAGCCATAGACATGGGTATCATCAGCGAGAAGCTGGACCGGATCGAGCTGATCGAGAAGAAGCAGTGCCAGGGCATGACATAGATTGATCAGATGGCACAGACGCTGAGTGACCTGAAGACACGGATCATGTGTCTCTAGGAGGCACAGACGGCTTCTCAGCCCCGTCTCAGGTCACGAGGAGATCCGAGCAGCAGTGATAGCTCGTCCCAGCACTCTAGTCAGCCTCGACAAGTTCAGCATGTCCAGGTGGAGTCGTACCAGCAGCCGCAGCAACCTTACCTGTCACCACCATCCCAGGACACCCAGATGGTGGTTTACCAGTCGGATCAGCCTTTGGCAGTACTTCCCCTGCCCTCGTATGAGCAGGAGCCATTGATGGATGTCAACGGGATTTGGTACGACCGACCTCAGCCCGGTATCCGACGAGACCATACCGGATTCCGCTGGTCGGCCGACAGTTCCCAGCAGCAGCTGATGAATCTGTGATTCATCACATCAAAAGTCAACAATAGAGCCTTGTTCCCGAGAAAATAGAGGCACATTTCCTTTTATCTTGCATAAATAACACTCATGCATGCATCCATAATTCATGCATTTTAGCAGCTCATCTGCATTTAAATAAGAAGCCAAAAATCCCCTGTACAAGACCCCTTCATCAAAATAACTCCTTCTCTATAATACATGTATATACTCCTTAATAATATAGGGAAGAATGCCAAAAATCACCCTTGTAAAATAGCCCAAACATCCTGGGAACCCTTGTACATTAAAACACACATAAAGCCCTCATACAAACCCCTACTTAGGTCGACTCACTCTTAGAATATTACATATCAAAAGACCTTCAAAATGAGACTAATTTCATTGAAATTGGAGCTTGTATGAGAAACTTGGGTTTTTGGGTCATTTTGTATACTACATATGTATATGTATCTTTATATTTATGTATCATATGTGACCTTATCTCCGTCTTTGGTCAACATGAAACTTGTAGATCTCATCAAGATCTACAACTTTCATGTTTTGAGTTTTTCCAAATTCGGCTTCCTCTTCTCTCTACACATATTTCTTCCTCCAGCCATTCAGAGCAGGCCACGTGGCGCCCTCTGATTGCGCCACGTGGCCCGCTGCCCTTTGTCTGATCCGCCCGCGCCTTCCGCCGTTGGATGACCATCCTGATCCAACGGCCTAGCCGCTGCCACGCACGCCCTTCACATGGACCGTAGGATCAAAGCCCACACCTCATCTCCACCGTCCCTTAGCGCTGCGCTCTCAACAAACCACGTGGCGGCATCCACGCCGCTCGATCGCGCCCTCGATCCTCTCATCACAGCCGCCCACCTGCCAGCGAGTCTCGACCCTCAGATCATCTCTACCCTTTCATCTGAACCATCCGCTCGCGCCTCGCCACAATGTGCCACGTGGTGCTCTCATAATCCCTCATCTGGGCATCCCAGATCTAATCCTAACCGCTTGCTACGCGCTAATCTCCATCGTTGGATCACAAGATCCAACGATGGAGACTTCGTCTCCTACCTCGGGTGCCCCCTCTCTCCCACGATCTCTACCTTGCGGGAGGGGCACCCCCTTCCTATTCTTGGAAGCGCTCCCTCCACCCTCGCCGGCCGCTGACCTCCCCACGACACACCCCACTCATCCCTCTCCCTCGCCAGCTCCCTCAAACACCACCATCTCCGCCACACTCGCCCCACGACAGCCACCAACTTCGCCACTCACCCATTCCAGCCGTCACCTTCATCCTTTAAATACCCCCTCTCCGGCCACATTCATCCCCATCCGCCACTCCAGAGAGATCCCTCGAGCTCCAAGCTTCCTATTGGTGATAGCAATTGGCTGATTTGTCGAGCGACGACAGAGCTTCTTCTCCGGCAAGATCCTCGGCCCACCGCCGTGTCGCAGCCACTCCTCCGAGCAGCTGCTAGAGCTCGGGACCTTACCGACCCCTTGAGCGACGACCTGGAGCTCAAAGCTGAGCCCCAAACCCCAGGTAACCCCCTCCATTCCTCCTCCGATCTTGTTCTTATTTTCCCTTTATCTTCTCCGCTTTCATTCGCCGTCATCAGCCATCTTCGCACCTCCTCAACAATCCGACGAGCTTCGCGATGAAGCTCTGATTCTCGCTGGCATCTCTACACTTTCCGATACCCTATTTCACCAGCCATCGACCTGCAGCTCCGCCACCTGGCCGGAGCCCAGTCACCCGACCATTTCCCCTTGCCTCAGGCCTCGCTGATCACGCCACCCTCTTCCACGATCACCTGCACGCCTCGGCTATACTTCTAACCTTTTGCAGGTACTCAATTCATCATTGGCCGGAGCCTCGTCGGAGCTCTCCTCGAGCTTCATCGACTCCGAGCTCCAGCCCTCCTCCAGGGATCCAGAGACCACCGGAGGCTTCGCCTTTCACTGCCGCTTCTTCCGAGCAAGGTGGGAGCTGACGAAGCTCATCACCGGAGCTTGGCAACCAAGGCGGAGCTCGGCTGCCTTCGCCGGAGCGCAGCCCTCTCCTCCGCAGGCGGTGGAGGATCGTTAGAGAAGAAGGAGCAGCAACCGTTCGATCATCTGATCGAACGGTACTCGCCTCGCCACGCGTCCCTTCGCCGCCCTCATCCTCGACCGTTGATCACCCCTCGGATCGGACGCCTCACCAGCTGCCATGCGTCTTCATCGACATCCCCTGGATCCATCTTGATCCAAGGGCCTTCAGGCCGCCACGTCGCCTTCTCCGAGCCTCGGCATCCAAGCCTAGGCTCGGGTGACCCGAAGCTGCATCGAAGCTGGGCCGAACCTCCAGAAGACCCGAGCCTCGCTCCGAGCCTCCGAAGCCCTCCGAACCTAGGTCCCCCCACGTGAGGAGCACGTGCGACCTGGGTTATTTGCACCGACGCCCCTGGAGCTTTCAAAAATTGCGAAGAGGTCCCTGTGAAGCAGACATCACGTGAGGAGCACGTGTCTCGTGGAAAAATTGCATAGAAGTCCTGCATATTATCGGTAATTGCATTTTAGTCCCTGTCAGCACGTTTACTTATTGAAATTTTATTTTCCAGTATTGCATTTACACCCTTGTGTTTGCACGTGTCCATAGCATGCATTTTTCATCATTTTGAAATTCTAAAAATTGCAAGTTGTTGAGAATTTTGTCCTCTACCTGTTAGTACACGTGTCTGATTTTTGTTGGGTTACTTGAATTATTAATGAATTAATTGGTTCATTTGTGACATATTTTGCCCAGTGATGCCTTTTGATTTTTAATTAATTATCTGTGCCTTCAAAAATCACCAAAAATTCACAGTAGCTTAAGGACATCATTTTTAACACTCCATAAAAATTTCATATCATTTGCACGCATATCGAGGCCTGAATAAATAGTTGAGTGATTTTCTTTAATTAATTTTTAATTAATTCATTTCACAGTAAATTTTAGTTCTGTTAATTTTCCTAGGTCCCTAATCATTAGACCCTCCTAGGATAATTTTAGTTCTTGGAAAAATTGTGATTTGATATTTATTAAAAAATAAACACTGAAAATCACTCTGTCTGTTTATTTAATTCACAGAAAAATTATTTGAGTCGAAAAATTCCAAAAAATTTAGTGTAGGTCATTTTCATCATCAATAATCTTCTGGCCAATCTTCATTATTTTTGGACTTCGTTTGATAAATCAATTAAATTTAAAGTTAAATTGGCTAAGACTTGTCTGCATATGTCTGCATAAGAATTAAAAATTACCAAAAAAATTTGACCCTCGAATATCAACACTTGAAAATTGCTGTAATCCACCTAAGGAGACAGTTGCCTCCCTGAGATCGACCTTGGACTCTACCAAGTAAAAAAATATCACCGCTTAAAATTGACCAAAATCCGAATTAAGTGGTTTTTGATCAACCTCTCGTATCCGACTGCAACGAACACTTAAAAGTAATTTGGACCATTAATTTGACCAAATTAACTAAGGGTGCGGGAGCGTTGTCAAAATGGCGCCGTTGCCGGGGAGGCACGGCTTAGGTTAATTTGTAGCATATTTTTGAAGTGTTTGATTTCTAATCCCCGGGTAGTCTGACCCCCGGTTTTTCTTGTAATTATTTCTCTTATTTGTTTTCTTTTTACTTTATTTTTGTGTCACTCTCTGACCTCTACTTCATTTTTTGTGCGAGGACCGCGAGGAGTCGGCGACGCTTCAAGGACTTAGCATTTAAAGTGTGTTGAGAGAAAGAAAGGCATTGTACTTTTTATTTTATTTTTCTTTTGCATTATTTCCAACGGTTCCCGTTTGGGAGCTCGCGCGTGTAAATATAGTGGAAACCGTGTCCCGTGTGCTGTGTGGGTGATTGGTAATTTAGCTTGCACTAGCGGCTCCTCGAGCCAATCTAGGACTTGTTTGTGCTCGTAATCAATAGGACCACACAACACACTTAATAGACGCACCTAGACCGCAGGACTTAGTTCAAATTAAACTGTTCTTCACGCTAATAGAACTGCCTGTCTAGGAGCGGCTTTCATCGCCTGCATTTGCATGTAGAGTAAAGTTTTCAATTCTGTATAGCATCCTGCATCAAAAAGCGAAGGATCACTGTAAGTATTCTCTACTCAGCATACGCATCATCGATTTCAACTTGCATGGCTTTTCTCGATTTCCCCTCTGATTTTTCTCATTTAACTTAAAAAGGAAATTGGGACTGTCCGATAGGCGTGATTTGTGGTGATTAATTACAGTGATAACCTAACTTTAAAACCGGGACTGCTAACAGTATTGACCATAAAAAGGGAATAAAAGCTGAAAATTGTTTGCGGGAGACTAATCCCCGACCTTGTTTTCAGGCTGAGTGAGGGTACCTGAGTGTGTGTGAACACCCTAAGGTAGAGCCCAAATCCCCGTCTTCCATATCACGTTCTAACTGATCCTAGCAAATATCACGAGCCGGATATTTTCAGATTCTTTGACTAGTACCAAGTAGCCTCCTCCTGTCTCAGGTAGATAGGGGCGAAATTGCGGTACTTCGCGACAAGCTGCCAGTAACCCCCCCGGGTGAAGTTCCGGCCTTGTCAGCCTCCGCCTGCTTGCAGGTAGATAGGGGCGTGGTCACTGAATCCATCGGCTTGGGATAGGAGCGAAGAAAGGAAGGAGCGGCGGTATCTTAGACGACAGGATAAACAGGGAAGACGCATCCGGCTCTGAGCCGACTTCCCTTTAGGCCGCGTAATCCTTGCTAGATTTGCTTGAAAATCACACTTAAAAACTACAAGATAAATTGGACTCAACTTTGAGTCCTTCACTGTGTTGAGTGTGAATCCAGGGTCTTGGATTGATCTTGTGCTTGCTTCAGGTAGGAGTAAAATCCTATATTCTTCTTGCTTAACCAAGATGAGTGACTGGGGAGATCTCGACGCACCGTCCACTGATCTCTCTATGAGTCCCCCAAGTAACTCGTCTTTTCCGGTCCAAGCGCACCTTGGACCACCCAGGACTCATGACCCTCTTGAGTCCTGGTTCCCTCCTGCTCAGGGTGGTTACTCTCAAACCAACCCTTTTATCTCCTCTGAGATTACCGAGGAAGATCATTGCCTCGGTAATCCCTTCCTTGATTCAACCTCTAACACCAACCTTATTTTCCAATCCCCAGAAGTAGAGGAAGAAATGCCGCCAAGGATGCCGCCCGATGAGGACCAGATGAGACAGATTCTAAGACGCCTTGCTGAAGCTGAACAGAAAATGCTGATCTCACTGCACGAATGGGGCAGATAATAGTAGCTGAAGGGATCGACCGACCAATGGTCGATACCTATAACCCGGCGGAGAACGAAATCCAGAATTGGCTAGCACCTGCAGTTCCCGACCAGGCATTCGAGCTGAAGCCCCACTTCCTTAGCCTGCTGCCGAAGTTCAACGGAAACCTCAACGAAGAGCCGTACACTTTCCTCCGTGACTTCGAACTAGTCTGCAATAATCTGAGCCATCCCAATGTTGGCCAAGATTATATCCGGCTGAAAGCCACCCCTTTTGCCTTAGGAGATAAGGCTGCACATTGGCTGAAAAACCTAGGGGTGGTATGTACTACCTGGATGCAGTTCAAGGACCTCTTCTTGAAGAAGTTCTACCCACTCAGTAGAACCAATCAGATGCGAACGAAGATTGCCAGCTTCGCCCAAGGACCCTGCGAACCGTTCCACGAGGCTTGGGACAGGTTCAATGACTTAGTACAGAAATGCCCATGCCACGGCATTTCTAAGGCAATCTTAGTCCAGACCTTGTTCTGCGGCCTAACCCCAGAGATGCAGGGGTTAGTCAGCGCCGCCTGCGGAGGAAGCTATCTGAACAAGAACGAGCACGCCGTGTGGAAAATCCTAGAGCAGATGGCAGAAACCGGCAGGTCACAGGCCACAAGGGCCTATCAGTTGTCTCCCTCGATTCTATCCAATGAGACAACCAGAAGGACTGTTGCAGATCTGACAGAGGACCTCATCCCCAGCATGGGGATGATTGCAGACAAGCTTACCATGGTCGAGCAGATCCACAAGAGAGTCGCGGAGATGGAGTCTCTTTCGAGCCTTCCCAAGAAAGTGGAGGAACTCTCTGAAAAGGTAGCCAAGATTAAGCTACCCACCCCTTCTGCACCACCTGTACCTGTACATCGAGTCCATCTTGTACAGGAACAGGCACCGGGGTCTCAGAGCAGCTGGGATCAGACTTACACCCAGCAGAACCATCATGCACCCCCACCAGTGGAGACAGAGTACGAGGAGCCTCCGCCCGTTTACGAGATCAACGGGCTCTGGTATAGCCGCGACCCACTAGTCCGGCAAATCGAGATGGGGAAGGACCAGGCACACCGCCCAACCCCAGTCTACCAGGAGACCAGGCCCGTCACAATCCCGCGATATCAGTCCATGCCAGAACAAGGGTACCAGCCGCAGCAGCGCACCTACCAGCAGGGGCCAGCACCGCCCCATCAGCAGCAGTATCGGCACGGCCAGCAGGGCCAGTTCAGGACCGCATCCACTCAGCAGCCAGCCCAACCCACCGAATTGGAGTCCCTCACCTTAGCGATCCAGACCCTGTCTGATAGGGTCCAGCAGATGCAGAACGACTACCTGGACATGAGAACCGACATCAATCGGGTCTCTCGTGCTCAAGACCAACAAATGGCGCCAAGGACTCCAATTCCCGCACAGGTTCAGGCCAACCCAAACAGCGTACATCAAGGCCAGAACCGACCCCGAGATCAGGTATACTATTCAGATAATTATTTATCTGAACATGAGATCCTTTCGTACGATAATGTTAACCATATGTCCCTCAGGAGCGGAAGGACCGTGACCATACCTGATCGGGCCCAGACACAACAGGAAGGAACCTCCGAAATTCAACCTGAGGAGAATTCGGAGGAGGAAGAGGAGGAGCACCACCGTCACCACCAGTAGAAGAAGAGGACATCTGAGTCCTCGAAGCACCAGCCCCGCAGTCATCCAGAGTCCGACGACACCGATGAGCCCGCCACCTCCATCTGAGGAGGACCAGCCAGAAGAAGCGGAAGAAGCATCACCGGTTTCGCCCAAGCATTTTCCCTTTCGTCAGAGTCAGAGTCAGAGTCAGAGTCTGTATAAAAGTCCGAGTCAGAGTCTTGTTCAGAACTCAGTTTCAGTAGCTAATGAAGATATTTCAGTTCCAGAACCTGAGTTAATAATCCCTTTCCCCCAAGCTCTCAAGGGTGGGAAGAAGAAAAACAAAAAAATCCCAAAAGATGACCCTGAGATGGCTGAGTTTTGTAACAAACATATCAAGGTCACAATCCCCTTTGACAAGTTCGTGGAAATGACTCCTGCATTCCAAAAATACCTTAAGGTGAGATGCACAATACTAGGGTTAGCAGGAAGACCAAAAGCCGTGTTGAGAAACACGTTCTATCAGTAGCCACGACTTGTGCAATAAAAAACTCGTTTCCTCGGAAACGAAGAGACATGGGTGCACACTATGTAGTGAGTCATGTTGATGACATCGCGTTTGCACGCACTCTCCTGGACAATGGTTCCTCGATCAATTTAATGCCCACAGCCCTCTATGAGCGGCTAAATCTCGGACCTCTTAGGAAATCTAGAGCTATTCTTCAGTTTGCAGACAAATCCACTAAGAGGTCCCAAGGAGAGTTAAGGAACATTGTGATCAAAGTCGAGGGGCAAGAATACATGGTGGACTTTACTGTCCTCGATATGGAAACACCTCGTAATTGGAGAGATTCCCAGATCATTTTGGGTAGGCCCTTCCTCAGAACAGCAGGGGCCTTATTCGATTATAAGAATGGGAAAATTCAGTTCCAAACTCCAGGCGGAGATGAGGAACTAGAGATGAAGCAGACGAGATGGCAGAGACCAGACTCCGAATCCAGCACCGAGTACTCTTCTATCGAAACAGACCGTGAACATGTAGACTTAGTTGGGCCATGGAGACAGAACCCAGCCAGCACCGATGTGTCCATCTCCTTTGAAGATGATCCAGTGCATGAGGCAGTCTGCGAGACCCTCAGGAACGAGTACAGCTCTGAGCCTGCATCGCCCTACATCTTCGATGACACAGAGGCCCAAGTGGGCCTGTTAGTCCTTACATCCTTAGGACAATCGGAAGATGAGGATGACGAGTCGGACGAGGCGTTTGCCGATTGCATGGAGACCTTTGACGATCCGACTCCAGAGCCGAGCTTGGTGGCAGCCACTGCAGAACAGGATCCAGCCACTTCCAACACCGAACCAGATCGGATTGAGCCAGACTTCTTAGACGATCATACCATCCCTGAGCTCAAACCCTTACCCACAACCGTGAAATATGCCTTCCTTGCGGGCCAAGACAAGAAATTTCCGGTCATTATCAGTTCGCAATTGACCGAGGAGCAGGAATCTCGCTTGCTAGAGATCCTGGAGAAGAATCGCAAGGCAATAGGCTGGAGCATTTCCGATCTCCACGGGATAAATCCCGCTCTGTGTTCGCACCATATATATTTGGAGAACGAAGCCAAACCCTCTCGTGAATTCCAACGTCGGTTGAATCCAAATCTACGAGAGGTTGTGAAGAAAGAGATAGAAAAATGGTGCGACGCGGGTTTTATTTACCCAATCTCCGATTCTAAGTGGGTGGCTCCAATCCATGTTGTCCCGAAAAAGTCGGGAATTCAGACGACCACCAACGAGGACGGAGAGGAGATCGTGACAAGAGTACCCACGTCGTGGCGCGTCTGTGTGGATTACAGACGCTTGAATGCCGCGACGAGAAAGGATCATTTCCCCCTACCATTTATTGATCAGATTTTAGAAAGACTAGCGGGGAAAGAATTCTTTTGTTTTCTTGATGGGTTCTCGGGCTACAATCAAGTAGCCATAGCTCCGGAGGACCAGGAAAAAACCACGTTCACATGCCCCTTTGGTACCTATGCTTTCAGGCGCATGCCTTTTGGGCTATGCAATGCTCCAGGTACTTTTCAAAGGTGCATGATTGTTGTATTCGCCGAAATGGTCGGCGAATTCCTGGAAGTCTTCATGGATGACTTCTCGGTCCATGGCGACTCTTTTGATTCCTGCCTTAGGAATCTGGACCGAGTCCTCAAAAGATGTTGTGAGGTCAATCTGGTGCTCTCCTGGGAGAAAAGTCACTTTATGGTGACGGAGGGCATAGTGTTGGGGCATGTCATCTCCAAGAGAGGAATGGAGGTTGACCCTGCCAAGGTGGACGTGATCAGACGACTCCAGCCACCAACCAACGTACGGCAGTTGCGGTCGTTCCTCGGGCATGTCGGATTTTATCGGAGATTTATAAAGGATTTTCTAAGATTTCCCGACCGCTAACTGAGCTTTTAGGCAAAGACGCGGAGTTTATTGTCGATCACAAGTGTCTTGAGGCCTTTAAGCGGTTACAAGGAATGATCATGGACGCACCCATCTTACAAGCCCCAGATTGGTCTCTTCCTTTTGAGATCATGACGGATGCCTCAGATTATGCTGTTGGGGCTGTATTGGGACAAAGAAGAGACGGTGTCCCGTTTGCAATTCACTACGCAAGCAAAGTGCTTGATGCTGCTCAGCGTAACTATACAGTTACCGAAAAGGAAATGCTTGCGGTAGTGTTTGCCTTGGACAAATTCAGATCTCATTTAATCGGATCCAAGGTAACTGTGTTCACAGACCACACGGCACTACGATATTTGATGGAGAAGAAGGACGCGAAGGCGCGTCTTCTTCGTTGGATTTTACTTATCCAGGAGTTTGATTTGGACATCCGTGATAAACCTGGAAAGAAGAACGTAGTAGCCGATCATCTCTCTCGTCTCGAAGATCTTAATACTTCCGAGGTTTCCCCGATTCGAGACTCCTTCCCCGACGAGTCGATTTTTGTTATCGACTCACTCCCATGGTATGCCAATATCGTGAACTATCTTGTCTCCAAGAAAGTTCCCGAGGATTGGCCCAAGAGCCAAATTGACCGACTAAAGTCGGACGCTAGACACTACCATTGGGAGGATCCGATCCTTTTCTCTGAAGGACCGGATTGTGTCTGGAGACGTTGTATTCCTCAGGAGGAATACCAGAGTGTCCTTTCTTTATGCCATAGCCTAGAGGCAGGAGGACACCACTCCGGGAAGAGGACCGCATGGAAGGTACTTCAATGTGGCTTTTACTGGCCGACTCTGTTTCGCGATGCCACCGCCTTCGCGAAGTCGTGCCCAGTTTGCCAGAGAATGGGAGGAACCGTTGGTTCCAAGGATGAGATGCCAATGCAGCCGGTCATCATTTGTGATGTCTTTGACACCTGGGGCATCGATTTCATGGGCCCATTCCCTGTCAGCCACGGGTTTGAATACATCCTTCTTGCGGTTGACTATCTGTCCAGATGGGTGGAGGTTATCCCGACCCGAGCCGCAGACAGCAGGACTGTCTGTAAATTTATCAGAGAGCACATAATCTCTAGGTTCGGGATCCCCAAAATGATGATATCAGATGGGGGTAGCCACTTTGTGAATCGGGAGGTGAAGAAACTCCTGAAGGACTACGGCATCGAACACCGTGTCGCTAGTCCTTACCACCCACAAACCAATGGTATGGCTGAGGTGTCGAATAGGGAGGTGAAAACCATATTGCAAAAGCTCGTCCGCCCAGATAGGAAGGACTGGTCTCAGATCTTGGATCAAGTCCTCTGGGCGTATAGGACGGCTTACAAAACATCGTTTGGCACCTCCCCATTCCGAATGGTATTCGGAAAGCCGTGCCATTTGCCCGCAGAGTTAGTGCACAAATCAGAATGGGCAATAAAGAAGGTCAACTGGAACACACACCTAGGCCAGAAACAGAGAGACATGGATCTGAATGAGCTTGTGGAAGTCAGAAACCGAGCATACGACAACAGTGTGGTGTACAAGGACAAGGTGAAGCGTTGGCACGATAGATATATCAGACGAAAGACCTTTGTTCCTGGACAGAAGGTATGGTTGTTCAATGCCAGGCTGAAGACTTTCCAAGGCAAACTAAAGTCTAAGTGGACGGGACCATTCGTTGTCCGAACGGTGCATGATAGTGGATGTGTCGAGATCTCAGATCTCGCAGATGACGCACCGACATTCCTAGTAAATGGGCAGCTGTTGAAGCACTTCGTCGAATCCAATGAACAGTTAGTCCATGTGGAGGAGATTGTATTCATATGCGAGACAGATACAGCAGATACATCTCAAGCCGCGTATGAGACCTTGCAGCAATGAACTCTAGCCATCAGCAGCATCTTCAAAAGATTCAGACCAACTCAGCTGTATATATATCATTCTTCCTGTATATCCTATCCTTACCTGCACGATTCTAGTAACTCATCCCCACATCATCGAACCATTATCTCGGACTGTACTTAGGATGACCAGATCCTAAGTATAGGGGGAAGGGGTCACCCGAGTCGATTCGTTGTACATTCTCCAGATCACATTGGTCCTTATACTCATTTCCTACCGATATTTAGGCTGACCTAAGCCTAAGTATAGGGGGGACCGATGCCCGCACTGATACTCACCCACATCTCATCTTTCCCTCGTCTGCCCCGTTTTTGATCTTCTTCTACACTTAGGCTGCCAGAGCCTAAGTATAGGGGGGCGAGACAACTTCTATACTTTCTATTTCTTTTGGCTCTCCTACGCTTAGCACGAGCTATGTCTTTTCCTCGCTCTTCGTGCTCTGAGGACATAGCATACGCTAAGTATAGGGGGGCGTGTATATATTACATATATACTTTACCCATAGCTCGTACTTTCGCGTATTTTTGTATATATTTTACAATAATTACGGGTGGGTAACTCAAAAAAAAAAATTTAGGCTTCTTATTTACTCGTGCATATCATCTCCGCATAGAAAAGTAAAAAGAGTCTTGCATTTTCATAGCATGACATCTCATCTCATCTGCATATCTTTGCATATGCAAAGTGAAAAGCTAGTGGGTTATGGACCAAGTTATGAGTAGATATTGAGGATGGACTTGATTTGACCTTAATCCACCTAATTTTAGAGGAACCTTACAGGAACTGGAGTTAAGATTTCTCAGGTCAAGTGACTTAATTCTTTGAGTCCGCATGTCTATGTTCACATGTCATCTTGATTAGTCTAAGTAGAATATCTCGTGCGTACGCAGGATTCTTTTAGATAATGACCTAACTTGGACAAGCACTATGCACGTAGCTCTTCACTGATGAGGTGGTGAGGAGGTAGAATCCTTTAACTTGGAGTAGCACACGGGTGGAAACATCCGTCCTCCTCTAGGGAGGGAAGTGCATCTCAACCTAGTCTAGTGGTGTTGACATCTAAGGACAGGGTGCTGTGGGTTGCAATAATGCTTCAAAAGAGGGATAGTCTACTGACTCAAGAGGAAAAACTCCTGATGTACATGCTGCTTTCGAAAAAAAAAATTGCAAAACCTCCAAAAAAATCAGACAGGTTCAAGAAAAAAATAAAATACCTGTCGGAGCCTGTATACTAGTAAAGAAATGCAGCTGGATGACTTGGCTACACTGGTCAGGCATCCCGGGATAGGTAGCTACACTGGCTACCGTCCATTCTCTTCTTTACCCCCTCCTCTTGAGTTGGGTCGCACTTGAACTTAGAAGGGAATACCCCGCTCCTCGAGGAAAGAGTTACTGGACCGGGTTATTGGGTTACCTTGTTAGAGGAGGCTGGTTCCGAGCCATTTCTGAGGTGGAGAGCTACATCTCACTTACACGGTACAAGTAAGAATCATAGTCATCAGAAATTTGCGTTTGAGGATTTGTTCTGACCTGACTATTGAGGCGTCTTGAATAGAAGACTTGTGGAACTTGAAGTCTGTTAGGTCTTAAGTTCAGGTCCAAATAAGGTTCCGCCACACAATTAATCCAAAGGTCGAGTCAGGCTCCATTTTCAACTTTTGTTCATGACCTTGGTATGGAACCCAAAATCATTTCACTCTTGCATTTCATTTAGTTGCTCGGAGACGAGCAAGGTTTAAGTATAGGGGGTTGATGAATCTGTGATTCATCACATCAAAAGTCAACAATAGAGCCTTGTTCCCGAGAAAATAGAGGCACATTTCCTTTTATCTTGCATAAATAACACTCATGCATGCATCCATAATTCATGCATTTTAGCAGCTCATCTGCATTTAAATAAGAAGCCAAAAATCCCCTGTACAAGACCCCTTCATCAAAATAACTCCTTCTCTATAATACATGTATATACTCCTTAATAATATAGGGAAGAATGCCAAAAATCACCCTTGTAAAATAGCCCAAACATCCTGGGAACCCTTGTACATTAAAACACACATAAAGCCCTCATACAAACCCCTACTTAGGTCGACTCACTCTTAGAATATTACATATCAAAAGACCTTCAAAATGAGACTAATTTCATTGAAATTGGAGCTTGTATGAGAAACTTTTGTTTTTGGGTCATTTTGTATACTACATATGTATATGTATCTTTATATTTATGTATCATATGTGACCTTATCTCCGTCTTTGGTCAACATGAAACTTGTAGATCTCATCAAGATCTACAACTTTCATGTTTTGAGTTTTTCCAAATTCGGCTTCCTCTTCTCTCTACACATACTTCTTCCTCCAGCCATTCAGAGCAGGCCATGTGGCGCCCTCTGATTGCGCCACGTGGCCCGCTGCCCTTTGTCTGATCCGCCCGCGCCTTCCGCCGTTGGATGACCATCCTGATCCAACGGCCTAGCCGCTGCCACGCACGCCCTTCACATGGACCGTAGGATCAAAGCCCACACCTCATCTCCACCGTCCCTTAGCGCTGCGCTCTCAACAAACCACGTGGCGGCATCCACGCCGCTCGATCGCGCCCCCGATCCTCTCATCACAGCCGCCCACCTGCCAGCGAGTCTCGACCCTCAGATCATCTCTACCCTTTCATCTGAACCATCCGCTCGCGCCTCGCCACAATGCGCCACGTGGTGCTCTCATAATCCCTCATCTGGGCATCACAGATCTAATCCTAACCGCTTGCTACGCGCTAATCTCCATCGTTGGATCACAAGATCCAACGGTGGAGACTTCGTCTCCTACCTCGGGTGCCCCCTCTCTCCCACGATCTCTGCCTTGCGGGAGGGCACCCCCTTCCTATTCTTGGAAGCGCTCCCTCCACCCTCGCCGGCCGCTGACCTCCCCACGACACACCCCACTCATCCCTCTCCCTCGCCAGCTCCCTCAAACACCACCATCTCCGCCACACTCGCCCCACGACAGCCACCAACTTCGCCACTCACCCATTCCAGCCGTCACCTTCATCCTTTAAATACCCCCTCTCCGGCCACATTCATCCCCATCCGCCACTCCAGAGAGATCCCTCGAGCTCCAAGCTTCCTATTGGTGACAACAATTGGCTGATTTGTCGAGCGACGACAGAGCTTCTTCTCCGGCGAGATCCTCGGCCCACCGCCGTGTCGCAGCCACTCCTCCGAGCAGCTGCTAGAGCTCGGGACCTTACCGACCCCTTGAGCGACGACCTGGAGCTCAAAGCTGAGCCCCAAACCCCAGGTAACCCCCTCCATTCCTCCTCCGATCTTGTTCTTATTTTCCCTTTATCTTCTCCGCTTTCATTCGCCGTCATCAGCCATCTTCGCACCTCCTCAACAATCCGACGAGCTTCGCGATGAAGCTCTGATTCTCGCTGGCATCTCTACACTTTCCGATACCCTATTTCACCAGCCATCGACCTGCAGCTCCGCCACCTGGCCGGAGCCCAGTCACCCGACCATTTCCCCTTGCCTCAGGCCTCGCTGATCACGCCACCCTCTTCCACGATCACCTGCACGCCTCGGCTATACTTCTAACCTTTTGCAGGTACTCAATTCATCATTGGCCGGAGCCTCGTCGGAGCTCTCCTCGAGCTTCATCGACTCCGAGCTCCAGCCCTCCTCCAGGGATCCAGAGACCACCGGAGGCTTCGCCTTTCACTGCCGCTTCTTCCGAGCAAGGTGGGAGCTGACGAAGCTCATCACCGGAGCTTGGCAACCAAGGCGGAGCTCGGCTGCCTTCGCCGGAGCGCAGCCCTCTCCTCCGCAGGCGGCGGAGGATCGTTAGAGAAGAAGGAGCAGCAACCGTTCGATCATCTGATCGAACGGTACTCGCCTCGCCACGCGTCCCTTCGCCGCCCTCATCCTCGACCGTTGATTACCCCTCGGATCGGACGCCTCACCAGCCGCCACGCGTCTTCATCGACATCCCCTGGATCCACCTTGATCCAAGGGCCTTCAGGCCGCCACGTCGCCTTCTCCGAGCCTCGGCATCCAAGCCTAGGCTCGGGTGACCCGAAGCTGCATCGAAGCTGGGCCGAACCTCCAGAAGACCCGAGCCTCGCTCTGAGCCTCCGAAGCCCTCCGAACCTAGGTCCCCCCACGTGAGGAGCACGTGCGACCTGGGTTATTTGCACCGACGCCCCTGGAGCTTTCAAAAATTGCGAAGAGGTCCCTGTGAAGCAGACATCACGTGAGGAGCACGTGTCTTGTGGAAAAATTGCATAGAAGTCCTGCATATTATCGGTAATTGCATTTTAGTCCCTGTCAGCACGTTTACTTATTGAAATTTTATTTTCCAGTATTACATTTACACCCTTGTGTTTGCACGTGTCCATAGCATGCATTTTTCATCATTTTGAAATTCTAAAAATTGCAAGTTATTGAGAATTTTGTCCTCTACCTGTTAGTACACGTGTCTGATTTTTGTTGGGTTACTTGAAATATTAATGAATTAATTGGTTCATTTGTGACATATTTTGTCCAGTGATGCCTTTTGATTTTTAATTAATTATCTGTGCCTTCAAAAATCACCAAAAATTCACAGTAGCTTAAGGACATCATTTTTAACACTCCATAAAAATTTCATATCATTTGCACGCATATCGAGGCCTGAATAAATAGTTGAGTGATTTTCTTTAATTAATTCATTTCACAGTAAATTTTAGTTCTGTTAATTTTCCTAGGTCCCTAATCATTAGACCCTCCTAGGATAATTTTAGTTCTTGGAAAAATTGTGATTTGATATTTATTAAAAAATAAACACTGAAAATCACTCTGTCTGTTTATTTAATTCACAGAAAAATTACTTTGAGTCGAAAAATTCCAAAAAAATTAGTGTAGGTCATTTTCATCATCAATAATCTTCTGGCCAATCTTCATTATTTTTGGACTTCGTTTGATACATCAATTAAATTTAAAGTTAAATTGGCTAAGACTTGCCTGCATATGTCTGCATAAGAATTAAAAATTACCAAAAAAATTTGACCCTCGAATATCAACACTTGAAAATTGCTGTAATCCACCTAAGGAGACAGTTGCCTCCCTGAGATCGACCTTGGACTCTACCAAGTAAAAAAATATCACCGCTTAAAATTGACCAAAATCTGAATTAAGTGGTTTTTGATCAACCTCTCGTATCCGACTGCAACGAACACTTAAAAGTAATTTGGACCATTAATTTGACCAAATTAACTGAGGGTGCGGGAGCGTTGTCAGCAGCCTACAGCCTAGGGTGGCCAGTACGGCTAGCAGCGTGAGCAGCACCAACAGCAGCAGCCCCTAGTTTAGCAGCAGTATGGTCCTCGTCCCTATCAGCATGGACAATCTTGGAGGCGAGAGCAGCCTCATCAACAACAGTATCATCATCAACAATACCCTTCTCACCCTCACCAATAGTCGCAGCAGCCTCACTACCAGCGAGGCTACTCGTCAGGTTCTCATGGGCCGACCTATGAGAACCCCGCCTTGGATGATCTCGCCCGCCTCATGTCCGAGTAGCAGGCTACATTTCGATGAGAGATGGACGAGTTCCATCATGAGATGAGGGAGATCGTGATAGGGAAGGCCGCCATCCCTTCCCAGATTGAGCCGAACCCCAACAACCTGAAGAGGAAATCTGAGCAGGTAGAGTTTACTGAGATTACCACTCCTAGTGCTTCATTGGGTGATATGTCTGCATACATGTTTGATGCTGATTTTGTTACACTTAGGAGCGGTAGGATGCCAACAGGAGGCGCCTCATCTGAGCGACCGACCTCGCCTAGCACTTCAGGTGCTAGGCGAGGAGAGGAGCGATGCTGAGGCCGCCAGAGATGATGACGGTGGTACTGATGCCACCACGGATGCTGATCCAACCGACGGTACTGAGGCCATCGTTTTACCTGATGGAAAAGGTGGTACTGATGCCGCCAGACGTGATGCCGAGCCAGAGTGCGGTACTGATGCCGCACATCCAGATGCCGAGGGTGGTGCTGAGGCCACCAACACTTCTATTGCTAGTCATGTTGTTTTTACATCTGTTCATGTACCTCAGGACGTTTCTCTAAATAAAGGAAAGGGTTTGTTTTATTCTGATCCACCTGTGGTGATTGATGATGTATGCGTGGATTCTGCCGTGCTTGAGCAGCCCATACCCTCTCCTAGTCCTTCATCTGAGAAGGACCCAGCAATACCCTTTCCCCAAGCACTCCGCTTGGCTAAAGGACAGAAAAAAGAAAATCCCAAAAAGAACCATCAGATAGAGTTCAGCCAGCAGATGATAGATCGATTCCACATACAGCTGACTCTACAAGAGGCCTTGGAGCACATACCTGTATTCCAGAGATCACTCAGAGACAGGACCATTATCAGGAGGAAGAGGAGGAACCACCAGTCAGAGATCCATGTGCTCACTCGTGCCACTTGTTTCGCGATCCAGAACCGTCTGCCAGCCAAGAGGCCAGATGCAGGAGCCCCGTATGTCAGATGCCACATTCAGGAGCAGAGGTTCGATCGTACTCTATTAGACAGCAAGTCTATGATCAACCTACTTCCGGCTGCCCTACTCGACCGCTTCCAGTTGGGCCCTCTACGACAGAGCAAGACAGTCCTTCAGTTTGCTGATCGATCTGTCAAGAGACCGAAGGGGTTGCTGAAGGACGTTGTCATCACGATTCAGGCCTGAAATTCCCCGTAGACTTCGTTGTGTTGGACATGGAGATCCCTGAGTCCGTGACCGATGCCCCCATCATTTTAGGACGTCCGTTCTTGGCCATAGCCAGGGCGATATCCGATCATGATAGCGGGAAGGTATACTTTCACGTCGATGGCGAGAGTGTACAAATAGAGACGATCGAGGAGACTAGAGCCCGAGATTCAGCTTGCTCCGAGCAGACTTCAGATTCAGAGCAGATGACATATGCAGGGCGAGATATCCACCAAGACTGCGACTTTGTGATCACAGATGATGAGGTAGTTTGGGCAGACCCAGCAGTACAGGCCATCCTCTCACTTTCAGAGTTTGCTGATGCACAGATGACAACAGAGGAGAGCTTGGATAACACACCCCTGGTCCAGGATACATCTCAGGCTGCAAAGCCGGTCCCCAATTGCGAGGTAGATTTTGTTTGTGATTCTGATACAGATCCCTCGGAGTCAGATTTCGACTGGGCTGAGTTTGATGATCTGATACCGTGTCTGCCTTCTACAGAGCCGTCAACTAGGGAGGAGGATGATGCCACACAGAGTAGAGACATACCAGTAGAGCAGCCTTCGCATGATTCAGATTACGAGATAGAGAGTTTCCATTCTCCCACACAGATTTGGCCGCATTCACTCAGACCTTTCAGAGGCCAGATCCACCAGCACAGTGTTGTACCCAGTCATCATCTCAGTGGATTTGACTGGAGAGCAGGAATCCCGTCTGATGGGGGTTCTTGAAATAACCGCAAGGCGATAGGATGGAGTGTAGCCGATCTCCAAGGGATAAGTCCGGCCATGTGCTCCCACCATATCTATCTCGAGGAGGATGAGAATCCGTCCCGTGAGTTCCAGCGGCGGCTGAACCCGAACCTTCGAGATGTTGTCATGAAGGAGATCTCAAAATGGTGGAGCGCCGATTTTATCTACCCCATCTCCAACTCCAAGTGGGTCAGTCCATTGCATGTGGTGCCCAAGAAGACGGGCATCACTACAGTTGTCAGCGAGTCTGGAGAGAAGATCACTACCCGGGTACCCACTTCTTCGCGGGTCCACATGGATTACAGACGACTCAACCAGGCCACCAAGAAGGATCATTTCTCCCTGCCCTTTATTGATCAGATCATTGAGAGACTGACAGGGAAGAGCCATTACTGTTTCTTGGATGGGTACTCCGGATACAACTAGGTGGCGATTGCGCCGGAAGACTAGGACAAGACTACCTTTACCTGTCCCTTCGGGACATATGCTTTCAGACGGATGCCCTTTGGATTGTGCAACGTGATGAATACCCATTCATCACTCTTTATTCTTATATTTTAGCTACAAAAACCTATGCAAATGCATGTAGATACTTGTAAATAGGAATAATTAGCAAAAGCATGCATTGTGTAAAAACTTATAATTAGCATGTTTTTGTGCAAAAATAAAAGAATAAAGATTAAAAAGAAAAAGAGGGAAATATTTAGAATAAATATTGAGCAACCTAACCCAAGGGAGGTCTCAGCATGGGCCTGACCGCATAAAAGCCAAAGTAGAGGGAGATAGGGGCTCATGTGTAAATATTTGTACATAAATAAAATTATATTTTCCTCAACCAAAAATATGCTTGTACATATGTGTATATATTTAGAAAATATTAAAAACAAAATAAAAATTTGAAAATCAAAAAGTTCAAAAATGCCCTTTCACCATGTACATAAACCATACTCCTATATTTATTCAACCTTATAAATAAATAAAATTATTTTCTAAACTTTTTGTAAATATCCTATATTATATATTATAAATAAATAAAATGAAAAGAATCAAAACAAAAATCAAATAAAAATAACAAAATTTAAAATATAGAAATACATTGTATATACACCATGTATATAATTGTATATATCTATTTATTTCACCTATGTATCTAAATAATAAAAATCAAATAAAAATACCCTTTTATTCCTCATTTTATTCTATAAATAAATAAAATATAAAATAGGAATAAAATTGTACAAAAATAATAATTAAAAAAATCAAAAATCAAAAACCTACATATTGTACATATACCTATATATAGCTATATAGTGTAAATACCTTATTTTTATTTCCAAAAATTAATTAAAAATCACCAAAAAATAGAAAAAAATAAAATAAAAATAGTTTGTGTTTTGAGTTTTTACAAAATCGGGCCCTAGCTACCTTGAATTTAAGCTTTAAAATCTGGCCACGTGGCCCATCCTCATTGGGTCCTGGGGATGTTGACCGCCCGGTCAACTGGCCCCCCCAGGACCACCTCCCACGGGTTTGAGCGGCCAACCCGACTTCTCCATTTAATACCCGCTCAACCCGATCACCAACCCGCCAACCCCCGGGTCCGAATCGTCCTCCTTGCATCCGGCATCCTCGCCGGAGCCGCTCCCTTGGGATCCGCGCGCTCCTGAGCTTGCCCGGACCCCCTCTTTTCGGACCCCTAGCCATATAAATCGTGAGCTCAGCCGCCTTCTCGCATCATCTTTGGCTCTCCATTCTTCGTCCCGTGACCTCCACAGCTACCCCCGAGGTGACAGCTCTAGGTTGGCCGTGTCGCAGCGAGGAGAGAGTGGCCGGACCACTGATTGGGCGAGTAGCTCCGCCGTAGCTCCGCAATTAGTGCGAGCTCTGAGCCTCGGGCCCAGACGACCCTCGAGGCTACGACCGGGAGCTTCCCCAGCTCCAGCACAGTCTACTCCACCACCCAGGTAGTCCCTTAGCTCCTCTGTTTAGTCTAATTTCCATTTTGCCCCGAATCGCACCGCCGCCGTTCTTCGTCGATTCCGACCATCTCGCGCACCCATTCGATCATCGAAATCCATATTCATCTCCGCCTTCCCTCCGCGCACCTTCTCCGCCCCTCCGTTCAACCCAGCTCGCACAGGAGCTGGGATTCGAATCCCCTCGCCGTCGCTTCGCCGGGGTTCGTCCGCACCGACGCACAGACCATCCTCAAGTCGCCTAACTGGGTCGAGGCATTTTGCCCTCGACCCGCGAAGCTTCTGAGCCATTTTGCAGGACCAGAGGAGGCTATCTGAGGCCTCCCGACATTCAGACAGGAGCTTCTCCTCCGCCGACCTCGCCGGAGCCCTCCAGGGCTCGGCTGAGCCATCGGAGCCTACCGTTAGCTGCGGAGCATCATCGCGGACCTTTTCCGATCTTCAGAGGCAGCAGGGGAGGAGACCAGCGCTCGCACTAGGCCGGCGAAGCTCGCCGGCCGACTGTTCTTCCAGCATCTTCCCCGACCGTTCGATCGTCCTCGACCTCCAGTTCGTATCCAGACCGTTCACTTGAGGAGAGTCAGACACCGTCAGATCTTGGAGAGGCGATCAGGACCGTCCGTTTCACGAAGGGTAGCCACCGAGCACCGCACCCGTTCGATCTCCCACGTGGCGTACCCTCAGCCGTCCGATCGCTGCGAGAACCTCAGCGTTGGAGCGCCAGCCATTTCCAGCCGTCCATCTACACACGTGGCGCGCATCCATCGGGCGACTTAATAAAGGGTAATTTACCCTTAGGCCCTTCCTTATCTTTTATTTCGTTTTAGTCCTGTAAATATTTTAGTCAGTTGTTTAGTTTTAGGGTATTTTGCATGTTGGACCACGAGCTTTAGTTTATTTGCACTTATACCCCTGTCTGCGTGAGGCACGTGCTTCGTCACGTGTATTTGTGGGTTATTTGCATTATACACCCCTGTAGTTCTGGATGTTTATGAATGAATGAAATATTTTTAGTAATTGCATTTATGCCCCTGTGAATGGTTTAATTTCGCATGTGCGTTTATTTTTGGGTAATTTGCAGCTGAGGTCCTCGGACTTTTGGTACGTGTTACCAATTAGTCCCTGGAACTTAGTTTTATTACATAGAGGTCCCTGAGTGCCCCAGGCACGCGCCGCGCGCGTGACTAGCTGGGTTAATTGCACCTGGACCCCCAGAACTTAGGGTATTTGCACTTCAGTCCTTGTGCACAGTGCCCTCTTGTGATTTTTGAATAAAATAACAAATCACCTCCAAATTCGATGAAAATTTGACACATGGCTCCTGCCATGTTGTAGGATTTTTGAGAATTTTTGAGGACATTTTTTAGTTTATTTGTTATTTTTAAAAATTCAAAAACCATCATTTTAGCCACTGTCTAGTTTTGAAAACCCAAAAAAAAATATAAAAACCCCATCAAAAATTCTATAAAAATTAGGTACTGTTTATTTTGTGTTCCTTGATTTTCTAGCCAATTTTGGCTATTTTTCACTGATTAAAAACCATAAAAACTTAAAAACACCTAAAAACCCATAAAAATTCTATTAAATAATCTAAAAACCCAAAAACAATAATTTTGGTACTCAAATTTTCCTTGTTTTACCTAGTTTACAGGAAAAATACCTCCAGGCCCTTTTGAGGTTCGTAGATATTTTATCTAGGGACTTTAGGCTTGGCTGGACAGTACCTTGTTTCCTTGCTAATGTTTGATTTTTAGAAAATAAAATACATATCAGAAAAATTCCAAAAATTCACCAAAAACACTAAAAAACATAAAAAACTAAAAATATTTTTGTTTGAATTTTTGCTTGATTTTTGACACATTAAATAATTAGCTAAAGTGTGCTTGCTTTTGTGTTCCTTTTGTTTTCTTCACATATTAAAAATCCAAAAAAAATATAAAAATCATTAAAAAGCATTAAAAATATTTTGTCTTTATTTAATTTCATTTTTACTACTTCGTAGGCCTTTGGCCAACCCGTGCTCCTCGAGTTCGACCCTGGGTGCTATACCAGGTTAAACTCATAGCTGGACCGCTATCTTTGTGCTTGATTGATTTTATTTGTTCCGAGTGGTCTGATATTTTTCTTGATTGACTTAGCTGAGCGATCGAGGTCGCAACGACCTATCTAGATACCTTTACCTCTGTTGCTTGGCTGGTCATCAGAATGGCGCCGTTGTCGGGGAGCACGGCTTAGTAGTTCTTTTTATTTTTCTTTTCGTTTTATTTTCGCGGCTTTTCGCGGCTCTTCGGAGCTCGCGGCTTTTCACGACTTTTTGTTTATATTTTCTTTTTGTCTACTTCTGTTTTATTTTTATTTTTTATTTTCTTTTGTTTTTGTTTTTGATTGATTTTGTGTTTATTTTATTTTGTATTTTTGCATATATACCCTTACCTTTATTTTCATTTCTCTTTCCTTATTATTTGATTATTTTTGCTGGTCTGACCACTCATCTCTTTTCTTGCGAGGGCCCAAGGACCGCGGAGGCGACTTTCGAGGAGCCGGTGCAGCCGAGGAACTTGGAGGCGGCTTCCTTCTTTACGAAGCCGCAGGAGAGAGCGAGAGGGAGAGAGTTGAGTGGGTGAGGTTAGATTAGGTTTTTATTTTTATTATTATTATTGTAATAATACAGGGACTTGGACTACTTGGACACTCTTGGACTTGCCTACCGTAGTGGGTCTGTTTCGCCGAGCACCAGCGTGCTCGGGGACCCTTTAGGACCTTCGCGGTTTTTCGCGGCTTTTTCGCGATTTTATTTTTCTTTTATTTCTGTCTTTTCCGGTTTTTCGCGGTTTTTGCTCAAGCCCCTAGACTTAGGATTTTCTGGTGAATGTGCCGTAACTAGTAGGATCCACACACCTAATTGATTATCTGTTCCTATAGATCGATAATTGGACCTACTTAAAATCAATAATAAAAATAACCGATTCATTTGCCTCCGTAGCCTACGTGCCGTAGCCCGTCCTGTAAAGCGCTTTCTCCTACCCCCGATTTGTCGGACAGAGGAGGGACGGGCCAAGACCGGACTCTTTGGCTTGGAGGTCGGTGACCGGTTAGACGGTTCTTCGCTAGACTTGCTCGCCTAGGACTCGGCTTTACCGCTGCATCATTTAGGTTATTTTTATTTCTGTCTTTACTTTTATGCGCGGATCATATTGCATGTAGAGTGCTGGAAACAGGTACGCATTTCTGACTTTGCATGCATCATTGATTTATCGCGCATCGGCTTTTTCGTCTTCTCCCCCCTGTTTTGGACTTAATAATCAGGAGAACCGAAAAATTCGTTAGGCCTTTTGTTTGCTTTGAAAAAGATTAAAAAAGTGAAACCATAAAATTGGGACTGCTAAAATTATTGATCTTAAAAACCACTCACCCTAAAAACTTTGTCTTGGGGAGAGCAACCCCCTCATTGTTTGGTTTGGATGCGCGAGAGAGTGACCCGCACCCTAGGTAGAGCCCCCCGTTGCTAGTCCCGACTGATTACCGACTATTCCGTGCGGGCCAGTCGGTTGGGTTAGCATCGGATATCCCAACAGGTCACGTAAGCGCTCTGATATTCTGTTTGTTCACCAAAATAAAATCGACAAGATAATTTGACCGAACTTTCACGGTCTTCAGCTCGCGTTGCGTTGGTGAACCGGGGGTTTGTTTTCTAATCGTAATTTTTCCAGATCTCATCCGCCTTACTCGCCAGATCAAGATGATGGGTAGACGGTCTCTTAGGCAGCCTCTGGCTACACCGCTTTTGGGTGCGTCTGCCTCATCATCTAGGTTGGCTCGCGAGAGCCCAGACCCGCTCTCCGAGCCCGAGTATGATTCCACCCTGTTCCCCCTCGACCCCCTTTCTGATCTTCCTGAGAGATACGAGCCCGAGGAGAGATTGATACATTTGACAGCACCTGAGTTGGGCTCGTTTGATTTTGCAGACGTCGACATGGCCGGAGCCGGCAGTTCAGACGATCACTCCCGTCAGCCAGAGCACTTCGTATTAGACCAGGGAGCGATCAACTCCACCCTGATCGCATCACTTGAGACAGTCCAGCAGCAGCTCCGCGATCAGGGGGCATTTATGATAGAGATGAGGCGAGAGTTGGAGAGGCTCAGAGCAGAGAGAGACCAGCAGAGCGAGCCCGAGGAGATACCGGATGCAGAGGCACGAGCCGCAGCAGCAGCAGCAGCCGTAGCCGCCGCCGCAGCGGCAGTAGCCGCGGGAGGAGGAGGACCACCTAGACCGATGCGGGAGTTGCACAACCCCGGATCTACACTGATGCACCATTGGGTGGTGGTACCTGCTATCATGGGGGACTTCAAGTTCCCCCCGAACACCCTACAGATGCTTCCTCGTTTTCACGGACTCGCCACTGAGGAGCCCCACCTCCACCTCCAGGAGTTCCTGATGATTTGCAGTACTGTCCACGATCGCCACGTGGACCAGGACACGATCCGGATGATAGCCTTCCCGTTTTCACTAGCAGATAGAGCAGCCACCTGGCCGAAGCATCTTGGGAGGTTTGTCTATACCTGGGAGCAGCTCCGCACCGAGTACTTGAACAAGTACTATCCACTCGGGCGGACGAATGCAGCGAGGGCCCTGATCAGCAACTTCTCCATGTTCCCCAATGAGCAGTTTCACGAGGCATGGGAGAGGTTCCGAGAGCTTCTGGACAGATGCCCGCATCACGACATCACGAAGCCGAACCTTGTGCGGAGCTTCTTTAGCGGGTTGACACCAGAGCTACAGGGCCTGGTGAATGCTTCTTGCGGCGGGTCCTACTTCGCCAAGGACCACGACCAGGTCTGGGCCATCTTCGAGGAGATGGCTGAGAACTATATGGTGATGTCTCAGACCAGGTTGTATACTCAGAAGACCCAGCCACATCAGCCAGGACCCGTGCAGTACCAGCGGATAGCACGGGTAGATGCAGGTCCATCCATTTCGTCCGCAGCCGCAGCAGCACAGGCAGAGTCATCAGCTGCGGACATGGGCATTATCAGTGAGAAGCTGGACCGCATGGAGCTGATAGATAAGAAGCAGTGCCAGAGTATCACGCAGATGGAGCAGATGGCACAGGTTCTGAGTGACATGAAGACACATCTCATGTGTCTCCAGGAGGCACAGACGGCTTCTCAGCCCCGTCTTCAGTCGCGAGGCGACGCCGGCGGCAGCAGCAGCTCGTCCCAGCGCTCCAGCACCTACGTGCAGCCTAGACAGGTCCATATTGTACAGGCGGAGCCGTACCAGCAGCCGCAGGCCACCTACCAGTCCCCACCATCTCCAGAGATGCAGATGGTGGTCTACCAGCCGGACCAGCCTCTGGCAGTACTCCCGCCAGCCCCCTACGATGCCGAGCCGTTGATGGATGTCAACGGGATTTGGTACGACCGCCCCCAGCCTGGGATCCGACGAGACCATCCCGGATTCAGGTGGGGGAGTGGTGGTGCCCAGCCCCAGCAGCAGCCGTCAGGACAGGGAGGGCAGTACTCCCAGCAGAGAGACCAGCACCAGCCGCAGCAGCAGCCCCCAGCATATCAGCAGCACCAGCCATCATCCTTCGGTCCTCGTCCCTATCAGCAGCAGGGACAGTCATGGAGACGTGAGCAGCAGGCTCACCCGGGATATCAGCAGCAGCAGCCTCCTTCCTACCCCTCTTACCCACCACAGCAGTTCCAGCAGCCTCACCCATAGAGAGGCCACCCGTCGGGCTCCCACGAGAGCCCCGCTTTGGATGACATCGCCCGCCTCCTTATGGACCAGCAGGCCACATTCAGACGGGAGATGGACGAGTTCCGCCAGGAGATGCGGGACCTGGTGAGAGGGAAGGCCGCCATACCAGCCCAGATAGAGCCGAATCCGAACAACCTCAAGAGGAAATCTGAGCAGGTAGTACATACTGAGTTATCCACTCCTAGTGACCCATTTGATGATACATCTTCGGATCTATTTGATGTTGATTTTGTCACACTTAGGAGCGGTAGGACCCCAGCAGGCAGCGGCGCCTCATCTGAGCTTCACCACGAGGACACTTCAGAGGCACCACATGAGGAGGAGGAGAGCGGTACTGAGGCCGCTCCGGACGATGACGGTGGCACTGAGGCCACCAAGGATGCTGATCCCACTGGCGGTACTGAGGCTGTCGCTTCACCAGATCTAGGAGGTGGTACTGATGCCACCCGTTCAGCCGAGCCAGCCCGCGGTACTGAGGCCGCACGACGTCTACCAGCAGCAGCAGCAGAGCCAGCCCGTGGTGGTACTGAGGCCACCGGTGTTTGTACAGATAGAGACGATGTTTTTCCTCGTATTCCTGTATCTCAGAACTCTGTTGTGAATAAAGGAAAAGGTTTACTTTCTTCTGGTCCCACTGTGGTGCATGATGTATGTGTGGATCCGGTCCTTGAACCGCCTAGACCTTTTCCTAGTCCTTCATCTGAGAAGGACCCTGTGATCCCCTTCCCTAGAGCCCTTCAGATGGGGAAGGGGAAGAAAAAAGATCCAAAAAAGACAGTGCAGGAGGAATTCAGCCAGAGTATGATAGATCGATTCCACATCCAGCTGACCCTCTAGGAGGCTTTGCAGCACATCCCTCTTCTCCAGCGATCTTTGAGAGAGAGGACTACAGTCAGGAGGAGGAGGAGGAACCACACTTCCGAGATCCATGTGCTGACCAAAGCCACGTGTTTTGCGATCCAGAACCGACTGCCAGCCAAGAGGCCAGATTCAGGGGCCCCGTATGTCAGATGCCAGATCAGTGAGCAGAGGTTCGACTGTACTCTTCTAGATAGCGGATCGTCGATCAACCTTCTTCCGGCAGCCCTTCTCGACCGCTTCGAGTTGGGCACTCTTCGACAGAGCAGGACAGTCCTTCAGTTCGCTGATCGATCTGTCAAGAGGCCGAAGAGGTTATTACGAGATGTTATCGTCACGATTCAGGGCCTGAAATTCCCCGTGGACTTCGTAGTGTTGGATATGGAGATCCCTGAGTCAGTGGTCGATACCCCCATTATCCTTGGTCGTCCGTTCTTGGCCACAGCCAAGGCGGTGACTGATCATGATAGCGGGAAGGTGTACTTTCGCGTCGAGGGAGAGAGTATACAAATAGAGACGGTCGAGGACTACAGAGCTAGATTCGGAGCCCGCTCAGATGCGAGTACAGATTCAGAGCAGCTGACAGACGCAGAGCCAGACATCCACCAGGACTGTGATTTTGTGATCACAGATGATGAGGCAGCTTGGGCAGATCTTGAGACACAGACCATCCTCTCACTTTCAGATACAGCTGATGCAGAGACAACAGCAGAGGAGAGTCTGGAGAGCACAGACCTGGTTCAGGATACCATTGAGGCAGCAGAGCCGGTCCTTGATCGCAGCACGATGATTAGTGATGGTGGTGCTGAGGCCACCTTGTTTTCCGGTGGTACTGATGCCACTGATTCTGATACAGATCCCTCGGATTCAGAGTCTGATTGGGCCGATTGCTATGATCAGATGCCAAACCTGAGTCCATCCGAGCTTATAGATGAGGAGGAGGTAGATGCAGAGCCGAGCAGAGACAGTACAGTTGAGTCGCCTTCTCCCGATCCAGTTTGCGAGAGTACGCTTTCACTTTCCCAGGCAGATTTGGCCGACCTTGCAGCTTTCACTCAATTTCTTCCGCAGCCAGATTTGCCGGCACCCAGCATTCCAGAGCTGAAGCCGCTCCCTACTTCGCTGAAGTATCGATTCCTTGCGGGCGAGCCAGAGATGTACCCAGTCATCATCTCCGCCGAGTTGACTGGAGAGCAGGAATCCCGTTTGATGGGGGTTCTTGAGAAGAACCGCAAGGCGATCGGATGGAGCGTAGCAGATCTCCATGGGATTAGTCCATCAGTGTGCTCCCACCACATCTATCTCGAGGATGGGGCGAAGCCGTCGCGTGAGTTCCAGCGGCGTCTGAACCCCAACCTGAGAGAGGTTGTGATGAAGGAAATATCAAAGTGGTGGGGCGCAGGTTTTATTTATCCCATTTCCGACTCCAAGTGGGTCAGCCCCTTGCATGTGGTGCCCAAGAAGACGGGCATCACGACTGTGATCAGTGAGTCGGGAGAGGAGATCGCTACACGAGTACCCACCTCTGGGAGGGTTTGTGTTGACTACAGGAGACTCAACCAAGCCACCAAGAAGGACCATTTCCCCCTGCCTTTTATTGACCAGATCATTGAGAGACTGGCAGGGAAGAGCCATTATTGCTTCCTAGATGGGTACTCGGGCTACAACCAAGTGGCCATCGCTCCTGAGGATCAGGAGAAGACCACCTTTACCTGTCCCTTCGGCACATATGCTTTTCGACGCATGCCATTTGGGCTATGCAATGCCCCTGCGACTTTTCAGAGGTGCATGCTGTCTATCTTCTCGGACATGGTAGGGGAGTGTTTGGAGGTCTTCATGAATGATTTCTCGATCTACGGCGACGGATTCAATTCTTGTCTTGACTGCCTAGATCGAGTACTCCAGCGATGTATTGAGTATCATTTGGTGCTATCTTGGGAGAAGAGTCACTTCATGGTGACTCAAGGGACGGTGCTTGGCCACATCATCTCCAACAGGGGCATAGAGGTTGATCCGGCCAAGGTTGATGTCATTAGGAAACTCGCACCGCCGTCCAATCTGAGGCAGTTACGGTCATTTCTGGGGCACGTTGGATTTTATAGGAGATTCATTCAGGATTTCAGCAGGATTGCCCGACCGTTGACCGACCTCTTGACGAAAGACACCGAGTTCCTTGTCGATGACAAGTGTCTTTCGTCGTTTGCTACTCTCCAGCAGTGCGTTATTGAGGCTCCTGTCCTCCAGCCACCTGATTGGTCTCTCCCATTTGAGATCATGACGGATGCCTCCGATTTTGCCGTAGGGGCAGTGTTGGGATAGAGGAGGGATGGAGTGCCATTTGCTATACACTACGCTAGCCGCACATTGGATTCCGCCCAGCGGAATTACACGGTCACAGAGAAGGAGATGCTAGCCGTAGTGTTTGCCCTGGATAAGTTCAGATCGTATATCATTGGATCTAGAGTGACTTTGTTTACAGATCACACCGCCATCAGGTACCTCATGGCAAAGAAGGATGCCAAGGCCAGACTGACTAGATGGATCCTTCTACTCCAGGAGTTCGACATTGAGATTAAGGATAAGCCTGGAGTCAAGAATGTGGTGGCGGATCATCTCTCTCGACTAGAGCAGCCTGAGGATTCTGAGCATATTGACCCTATTAGAGATACCTTCCCAGATGAGGCGATCGTTGCTATCGCCTCACTCCCATGGTATGCCGATATTGTGAACTTTCTCGTTGTTGGGAAAGTCCCACAAGATTGGCCCAGACAGAGACTTGAGACCTTCCTAGCGAAGGCCAAGTCTTACCATTGGGAGGATCCCATCCTTTACCACGAAGGAGGGGATAGCGTCTGGCGTCGGTGTATTCCTCAGGAGGAACACCATAGCGTCCTCACTTACTGCCTCAAGCTTGAGGCAGGAGGACATCATTCTGGGAGGAGAACGGCACAGAAAGTGCTCCAATTCGGCTTGTGGTGGCCTACCCTCTTCAAGGACTCCGATGAGTTCGTGAAGAGGTGTACTGACTGTTAGAGGATGGGCACTTGTGGACAGCGTGATATGATGCTGATGCAGCCCATTCACTTCTGTGAGGTTTTTGATGCATGGGGCATCGATTTCATGGGTCCATTCCCTAAAAGTCAGGGATTTGAGTACATTCTGTTGGCCGTTGATTATGTGAGTCGTTGGGTGGAGGCTATCCCCGCCCGAGCCGCTGATGCGAGGACCGTTTGCAGATTTTTGAGGAAGCACATCATCACGCGGTTCGGGGTGCCACGAGTTCTGATTTCTGATGGGGGATCTCACTTCATCAACGACCAGGTGAAGGCACTTGCTAGCGAGTTCGGCATAGACCATCGTGTTGCTACACCTTACCATCCACAGACGAATGGTCTAGCCGAAGTGTCGAATAGGGAGATCAAGACTATTCTGCAGAAAGTCGTCCGCCCTGACCGAAAGGATTGGTCACAGCTTTTGGACTCGGTCTTGTGGGCATATAGGACGTCTTTCAAGACACTTTTGGGCACATCTCCCTTTCGCCTCGTGTACGGCAAGCCATGCCATTTACCTGTTGAGCTGAGGCACAAGTCACTTTGGGCAGTTACAGACATACTTATGGATCCAGATGGTATGGGAGACCAGAGGAGGGCAGAGCTAGCTGCCCTGGAGGAGCTTAGAGATGCAGCTTTCTCAAGCAGCCTACATTATAAGGAGAAAGTCAAGGAGTGGCATGATTCTCATATCAGCCACAAACATTTTGAGATTGGACAGAGAGTATGGCTGTTTGATGCGAGGCTTAGATTATTTCCAGGGAAGCTACAGAGCAAATGGAAAGGACCTTATCTGGTTAGGAAGGTACACGACAACGGTAGCATCGACATATCTGAGTTGTCTTATGAGAGTACCTTTCGAGTGAACGGCCAGCGGCTCAAGCCATTTCTAGATCATGAGCCGCGGGTCGTTGATATTGCCCCTATTCATTTTGCGTGAGATGTGGTCTTTGACTCACATCTAATGCATCTCACGCCTGAGTTTCACTGATCTTCCGCTGTATATAGATCCAGATGTCCATATCATCACATTCTTTAGTCCCACATCCCCTTCCCCATCTTGTGATTATGCTATACTTAGGGTGCACTTTACCCTAAGTATAGGGGGGATGTGACACCTTTTGGGTATTTCTTTTGTTTCTGTCTACCCCTGTTTTGCTGCATATACTTAGGGATACTTCACCCTAAGTATAGGGGGGGTAGACCCTGTACATTCTCCACTCGATTTTCCCTTAGTATACAGCCTGCTATACTTAGGATTATTTGATCCTAAGTATAGGGGGGAGACCTGAGTCCCTCTTGACTTTTCATTTCCCTTTTGTATAGCCTTTCTTTTCACTTCCCTATACATAGCACGAGTTATGTCTTCTTCATCGCTCTTGACTCCGAGGACATCGTTCGAGCTAAGTATGGGGGGTGTGTATATATTTCATATATACTTTAGCCATAACTCGTACTTTGTGTGAGTTTGTTAATAAATAAAAATGGCTAAAAACCACAAAAATTAAAAAATTTTTTCATATACATAATCTTTTCTTTGCACATACATAGCTAGTGTACAAATTATTTTTGTAAAAATGATTTCAAAAATCTTTTGTGTAAATCTTGTGTAAATATTTTTGTATCAAAATTATGTATATAGTACAAAATTTTTCCAAAATGTTTTGAAAATCAAAAAGTTTGCAAAAATATTGTGTAAATGTGTGTAAATATCTTTTTGCAAAACTTGAACTTCATGCATCATCATTCATGATTTCAAAACATTTTTCAAAAATTTTGCATGATTGTAAAATATTGTGTAAATAAGCATCTTTTTGTACATATGTATATAGTTTTTCTTGGATGATAGTTGACATTTAAACTAGCCTGGAATCAAATTGAGAAATGGAGCTTGATTAAGATCTTAACCCATCTAATTCTAAGAGGAACCTTGTAGGGCTTAGGTTTAAGGCTTTTCAGGTCCATGGTGACTTAATTCTTTGAGTCCACTAGGCTATGATCACATGTCATCTCAATGAGCCTAAGTAGAGCACTTAACAACAACACATGACTCATATAGATTATGGCTTTACTTGGACACCAGCACTATGCACCGAGCTCTCTACGGATGAGGTGGTGAGGAGGCAGTCTTCCTTGGCTTGGGGTAGCATATGAGGGTAGTACTTCTAGGCGGAACCTCTCTTCTTCTTATAGTGAAGGAAGTGCGTCTCAACTTGGTCTGGTTGCCATGAGGTCTAACGACGGGAGTTGTGGGTTGCAATAAAGCTTCAAAAGAGGGATAGTCTACTGGCTCAAGAGGAAAAATTCCTTGTATATATGCTGCACATGTATATGTTGTACAGATGCACTTGAAAAAAAAAGTGCAAAAAGGAAAAGAACTCCAAAAAAGTAGTGGGTCTGAGAGAAAATGATAATCCCACCGGAGTATGTATATAAGTGCAATAAGCAAAGCTTGGTTTCATGATCCTCCTGTTGTAGCTTGCAGCAGGGAGACTTGGCTACACTGGTCAAGCTCCCAAGGGTACTTGGCTACACTGGCCTTGACCCATTCTCTTCTTCCCCCTCTTCTTGAGCCGGTTGAACTTGAACTTAGAAGGGAATACCCCGCTCCTCGAGGAAAGAGTGGCTAGATTGAGGTCATAGAGTTACCTTGTTGAGGAGGGTTGTCAAGTTGCCATTTCTGAGGTGGAGAGCTTAGACTTCACATTCACAGGACAAGAAAAGATTCATGGTCTCCAGGGTTTGTGATTGATGACTTGTTCTGATCTGGAGCATTGAGGAGTCTTGGTTATAGATTAGTGGAACTTAGAGGCTGTTAGGTTTTTAGCTTGAGTCTAAATAAGGTTCCGACACATTAATAATCCAAAGATCTGATTGAGCTCCATACCTCAATTTAATAAAGGCAAGTTTAATAATCAACCTTGATCCATGTACATCCTCTTTTTCTTTTTCTTTCTTTCTTTTTCACTTCTTTTTCAAATAAGTGTTTGCTAAGGGACTAGCAAAGTATAGTATAGGGGGGTGATGAATACCCATTCATCACTCTTTATTCTTATATTTTAGCTACAAAAACCTATGCAAATGCATGTAGATACTTGTAAATAGGAATAATTAGCAAAAGCATGCATTGTGTAAAAACTTATAATTAGCATGTTTTTGTGCAAAAATAAAAGAATAAAGATTAAAAAGAAAAAGAGGGAAATATTTAGAATAAATATTGAGCAACCTAACCCAAGGGAGGGCTCAGCATGGGCCTGACCGCATAAAAGCCAAAGTAGAGGGAGATAGGGGCTCATGTGTAAATATTTGTACATAAATAAAATTATATTTTCCTCACCCAAAAATATGCTTGTACATATGTGTATATATTTAGAAAATATTAAAAACAAAATAAAAATTTGAAAATCAAAAAGTTCAAAAATACCCTTTCACCTTGTACATAAACCATACTCCTATATTTATTCAACCTTATAAATAAATAAAATTATTTTCTAAACTTTTTGTAAATATCCTATATTATATATTGTAAATAAATAAAATGAAAAGAATCAAAACAAAAATCAAATAAAAATAACAAAATTTAAAATATAGAAATACATTGTATATACACCATGTATATAATTGTATATATCTATTTATTTCACCTATGTATCTAAATAATAAAAATCAAATAAAAATTCCCTTTTATTCCTCATTTTATTCTATAAATAAATAAAATATAAAATTGGAATAAAATTGTACAAAAATAATAATTAAAAAAAATCAAAAATCAAAAACCTACATATTGTACATATACCTATATATAGCTATATAGTGTAAATACCTTATTTTTATTTCCAAAAATTAATTAAAAATCACCAAAAAATAGAAAAAAATAAAATAAAAATAGTTTGTGTTTTGAGTTTTTACAAAATCGGGCCCTAGATACCTTGAATTTAAGCTTTAAAATCCGGCCACGTGGCCCATCCTCATTGGGTCCTGGGGATGTTGACCGCCCGGTCAACTGGCCCCCCCAGGACCACCTCCCACGGGTTTGAGCGGCCAACCCGACTTCTCCATTTAATACCCGCTCAACCCGATCACCAACCCGCCAACCCCCGGGTCCGAATCGTCCTCCTTGCATCCGGCATCCTCGCCGGAGCCGCTCCCTTGGGATCCGCGCGCTCCTGAGCTTGCCCGGACCCCCTCTTTTCGGACCCCTAGCCATATAAATCGTGAGCTCAGCCGCCTTCCCGCATCATCTTTGGCTCTCCATTCTTCGTCCCGTGACTTCCACAGCTACCCCCGAGGTGACAGCTCCAGGTTGGTCGTGTCGCAGCGAGGAGAGAGTGGCCGGACCACTGATCCGGCGAGTAGCTCCGCCGTAGCTCCGCCATTAGTGCGAGCTCTGAGCCTCGGGCCCAGACGACCCTCGAGGCTACGACCGGGAGCTTCCCCAGCTCCAGCACAGTCTACTCCACCACCCAGGTAGTCCCTTAGCTCCTCTGTTTAGTCTAATTTCCATTTTGCCCCAAATCGCACCGCCGCCGTTCTTCGTCGATTCCGACCATCTCGCGCACCCATTCGATCATCGGAATCCATATTCATCTCCGCCTTCCCTTCGCGCACCTTCTCCGCCCCTCCGTTCAACCCAGCTCGCACAGGAGCTGGGATTCGAATCCCCTCGCCGTCGCTTCGCCGGGGTTCGTCCGCACCGACGCACAGACCATCCCCAAGTCGCCTAACTGGGTCGAGGCATTTTGCCCTCGACCCGCGAAGCTTCTGAGCCATTTTGCAGGACCAGAGGAGGCTATATGAGGCCTCCCGACATTCAGACAGGAGCTTCTCCTCCGCCGACCTCGCCGGAGCCCTCCAGGGCTCGGCTGGGCCATCGGAGCCTACCGTTAGCTGCGGAGCATCATCGCGGACCTTTTCCGATCTTCAGAGGCAGCAGGGGAGGAGACCAGCGCTCGCACTAGGCCGGCGAAGCTCGCCGGCCAACTGTTCTTCCAGCATCTTCCCCGACCGTTCGATCGTCCTCGACCTCCAGTTCGTATCCAGACCGTTCACTTGAGGAGAGCCAGACACCGTCAGATCTTGGAGAGGCGATCAGGACCGTCCGTTGCACGAAGGGTAGCCATCGAGCACCGCACGCGTTCGATCTCCGACGTGGCGTACTGATGAATACCCATTCATCACTCTTTATTCTTATATTTTAGCTACAAAAACCTATGCAAATGCATGTAGATATGTGTAAATAGGAATAATTAGCAAAAGCATGCATGTTTGTAAATACCTATAATTAGCATGTTTTTGTGCAAAAATAAAAGAATAAAGATGAAAAAGAAAAAGAGGGAAATATTTAGAATAAATATTGAGCAACCTAACCCAAGGGAGGGCTCAGCATTGGCCTGACCGCATAAAAGCCAAGTAGAGGGAGATAGGGGCTCATGTGTATATATATTTGTAAATAAATAAATTTATATTTTCCTCACCCAAAAATATGATTGTACATATTTTGTATATTATTAGGAACTATTGAAAATAAAATAAAAATTTAAAAATCAAAAAGACCAAAAATATCCCTTCACCATGTACATAGACCACCTTCTTTGTTTATTTAACCTTATAAATAAATAAAATTATTTTCGAAACTTTTTGTAAATATTCTATGTTATATATTGTAAATAACATAAATAAAAAGAATCAAAACAAAAATCAAATAAAAATAACAAAAATTAAAAATACAAAAATATCTTGTACATGTGCCATGTACATAGTTGTACATAACTAATTATTTCCTCTATGTATATAAATAATAAAAATAAAAATAGCTTTTTATTCCTCATTTTATTCTATAAATAAATAAAATATAAAATAGGAATAAAAATGTATAAAAATAACTAATTAAAAATCAAAATTAAAAACCCTATATTGTATATATACCTATGTATAGCTATACTATGTAAATACCTTATTTTTATTTCCAAAAATTAATTAAAATTCACAAAAAAATAGAAAAAATTAAAACAAACATTTTTTATGTTTTGAGTTTTTAATAAATCGGCCATTTCCTATTTTATTTTGAATTTTTAAAACATTTATGACGTGGCCTCTCCTGATTGGTCCACGGGGGACGTTGACCCCCCGGTCAACTCCCCCCTATGGACCACTTCACACGGGTCGTGACGCCCGACCCGACTTCCCCGATTTTTCGCGTCACGACCCGGCTTCCCAATCCGCAAATCTCGAGCTCCGATCATTCCCCGTGCATCCGGGAACCTCGCCCGACACCTTGCCTAGGGGTCCGTGCTCCATCGAGCCGGACCCGAGCCCTTCTTCCCGGATTTGCACCCATATAAAGTCTGAGCTCCTCCGCATTCTATTTCCATCTTTGGCTATCCACCCTTCGTCCCGTGACCTCCATAGCAATCCCTGAGGTGACAGCTCGCGATTGCCCTTGTAGCAGTGAGGAGGGGGTGGCCGGACCACTGATCCGGCGACTTTGCGCCGTCGTGCTCCGCCCCGTGCAGGAGCTCGAGCCTCAGGCCTTGGCGACCTTCGAGGCAACGACCAGGAGCTGCCTAAGCTCCAGCACAGCCTTCCACACCACCAAGGTAACCTTCTAGCCTTCCTGTTTGGCTTAATTTTGAGTTACCCCCAAATCATAGTACCGCCGAGTTCCGTCGATTCCGGCTATATCGCACATCTTTTCGATCATCGGAACGCACAGTCACCTTCGCCTTTCCTCCACGCACCTTCTCCGCCCCTTCGTTCAACCCAGCTCACACAGGAGCTGGGGTTCGAGCTCCACCGTCCTCCGCTCGCCGGAGCTCGCTCGCCCCGACCCACAGTTCACCTTCACGCCGCTTCATCGGGTCGAGGCACTTTGCCCTCGACCCGCGAAGCTTCTGGGTTACTTTGCAGGTCACGAGGAGGCCATCTGAGGCTTCCCAACATCAGTCCAGGAGCTTGCCCTCCGTCGACCTCGCCGGAGCCTCTCCAGGGCTCGGCTGGGCCATCGGAGGCTACCACCAGCTGCGGAACGTCAGTGCGAGTCTTCTCCGATCTTCAGAGGCAGCTGAGGAGGCCCACAGCACGCGCACGAGGCCGGCGAACCTCGCCGGCCACCTGTTCTTCGAGGGTCCTCCATCACCGTCCGATAGCCCTCAGAGCTCCAGTTTCAATCGTCGCCGTTCATTCATCAAGGAGCAGCCACCGTTGATCATCTCGAGTGGCGATCTGGACCGTTAGAGCAGAGGAGAGAACCACCCGCACCCGAGGCCGTTCGATCACGCACGTGTCCTCCTCTGCGCCGTCGATCAGGCTCACGTGCGGACGAAGAGAAGCGCCAGCCATCCGAGACCGTCAGATCAGCTACGTGGCGCTCATCCAGCCGTCGACGTAATAAAGGGGTAAATTACCTTAGGCCCCCTCTTAGTTTCTGCTTTACGTGTCAGTCCTGTAAATATTTTAGGAGTTTTATTTACGTAGGGTAAATTGCACATTGGACCTCGTACTTGTTAATATTTGGATTTATGCCCCTGTATGTATGAGCCACGTGCTTCGTCACGTGTAGTTTTGGTTTATTTGCAATATTAGTCCTGTAGTTCTGGTTGCTTTATGAATGAATAGAAACTTTCTGGTATTTGCACTTATGCCCCTGTGAACGTTTTATTTCCGCATGTGCGCCTTTTAGTGGGTTATTTGCAACATAGCCCTTGGACTTTTTGGTACGAGTTACCAAAAGGTCCTAGGACTTGTTTTTATTACCAGAATGTCCCTGAGTGCCCCAGGCACGCGCCACGCACGTGACTTGCTGGGAAAATTGCACCTGGACCCCCAGAGCTTCGGGTATTTGCACTTAAGTCCCTGTGCACAGTGCCCCCTTTTGATTTTTGAATAAAATATCAAAACACCTCCAAATTCGATGAAAATTTGACACATGGCTCCTGCCATGTTTTAGAATTTTTGAGAATTTTTGAGGACATTTTTGATTTTATTTGTTATTTTTAAAAATTCAAAAACATCTATTTTAGCTACTGTCTAGAATTAAAAATCCCAAAAAATATAAAAACACCCCCAAAAATTTTAAAAAAATCAGTTACTGTTCTTTATGTGTTTCTTGATTTTCTAGCCAATTTTGGCTATTTTTCATTGCTTAAAAACCCTAAAAATTCAAAAAATACCTAAAAACTCATAAAAATCATAATAAATAAATTAAAAACCCAAAAACAATAATTTTGGTGCTCAAATTTTCCTTATTTCATCTAGTATATAGGAAAATTACCTCCAGGTCCCTCTGAGATCCTTAGATATTTTATCTTTGGGTTTTGGGCCTGGATGGACAATACCTTGTCTTTTTAGTACTGTTTGATTTTTAGAAAATAAAATACACCTTATAAAAATCCCAAAAATTCACCAAAAACACTAAAAAACCTAAAAAACATAAAAACAATTTTTCTTGAATTTTTGCTTGATTTTTGGTGCTTTTAATAATTAGCTAAAGTGTGCTTTTATTTGCTTTCTTTTATTTTCTTCACTTTATAAAAATCCAAAAAAATATAAAAATTATTAAAAACCACTAAAAATCCTTGTTTTTTTTATTTTATTTTATTTTTACTACTTCGTAGGCCTCTGGCCAACCCGTTCTCCTTGTGTTCGACCCTGGGTGCTATACCAGGTTAATCTCATAGCAGGACCGCTCTCTTTTGTGCTTGATTGATTTTACATGTTTTGAGTGGTTGATTTTTCTTGATATACCCATCCTCTGAGATCCGGGTCGCAACGACCTTTGTCTTATTACCTTCATCCGGGTCTTGGGGAATTTAGGGTTATCAGAATGGCGCCGTTGCCGGGGAGCACGGCTTAGTAGTTCTTTTTGTTTTTATTTTTCATTTTTTGTTTCGCGGCTTTTCGCGGCTCTTCGGAGCTCGCGGCTTTTCGCGGCTTTTGTATCTAGTTTCTTTTTGTTTTATTTTGTTTTATTTTGATTTTCTTTTATTTTTATTTTTGTTTTATATTGTGTGTTTATTTTATTTTTGCATATATACCCTGACTTGTATTTTCATTTCTTTTTCTTTTCATTTGATTATTTTTATTGGTCTGACCACTCTTTTCTCTGTCTTGCGAGGGCCCGAGGACCGCGGAGGCGACTTTCGAGGAGCCTGAGCAGCCGAGGAACTTGGAAGCGGCTTCTTTCTCTACGAAGCCGCAGGAGAGAGCGAGAGGGAGAGTTGAGTGGGTGAGGATAGCTTAGGACTTTATTTCATTTATTATTATTATTGTAATAATACAGGGATAGGACTTGGACACTTTTGGACTTGTGACCGTAGCGGGTCTGTTTCGCCGAGCACCGGTGTGCTCGGGGGACCCATTAGGACTTGCGCGGTTTTTCGCGGCTTTCTTCGCGGTTTTATTTTTCTTTCTTACTGTCTTTTCCGATTTTTCACGGTTTTTGCTCGAGCCCCTAGATTTAGGACTTTCTGGTGATTGTGACGTAATTAAGTAGGATCCACACACCTTAATGACATATCTGTTCCTATAGACCGTAATTGGACCTACTTAAAATAAATAATAAAAATAACCGACTCGCTAGCCTCCGTAGCCTACGTGCCGTAGCCCGTCCTGTAAAGCGCTTACTCCTACCCCGATTTATCGGGCAGGGGAGGGACGGGCCAAGACCGGACTCCTTGGCTTGGAGGTCGGTGACCGGTTAGACGGTTCTTCGCTAGAAGTTGCTCGTCTAGGACTCGGCTTCCCGCTGCATCATTTATCTTAGTTTTATTTCTGCCTTTTATTTTATGCGCGGATCATATTGCATGTAGAGAGCTGGAGGCAGGTACGCATTTCTGACTTTGCATGCATCATTGATTTCTCGTGCATCGGCTTTTTCGACTTCTCCCCCCTGTTTTTGACCTAATAATCAGGAGAATCGAAAAATTCGTTAGGCGATTTGTTTGCTTTGAAAAAGACTAAAAAGAGAAACCATAAAATTGGGACTGCTAAAATTATTGACCTTAAAACTCGCTCACCCTAAAAAAATTTTGTCTTGGGGAGAGCAACCCCCTCATTGCTTGGTTTGTATGCGCGAGAGAGTGACCCGCACACTAGGTAGAGCCCCCCGTTGCTAAACCCGACTGATTACCGACTCTTCCGTGCGGGCCAGTCGGTTGGGTTAGCAGCGGATATCCCAACAGGTCACGTAAGCGCTCTGATATCTTGAGTGTTCACCAAAATAAAATTGACAAGATAATTTGACCGAACTTTCACGGTCTTCAGCTCGCGTTGCGTTGGTGAACCGGGGGTTTGTTTTTAGATCATAATTTTTCCAGATCTCATCCGCCCTACTCGCCAGATCAAGATGATGGGTAGACGATCTCTTAGGCAGCCTCTGGTTGCACCGCTTTCGGGCGCGTCTACCTCATCATCTAGGTTGGCTCGCAAGAGCTCAGACCCGCTTTCCGAGCCCGAGTATGACTCCACCCTGTTCCCCCTCGACCCCCTTTCTGACCTTCCTGAGAGACACGAGCCCGAGGAGAGACTGATACATTTGACAGCACCTGAGTTGGGCTCGTTTGATTTTGCAGACGTCGATATGGCCGGAGCAGGCAGTTCTGATGATCACTCCCGTCGACCAGAGCACATTGTACTAGACCAGGGAGCGATCAACTCCACCCTGATCCCATCACTCGATACAGTCCAGCAGCAGCTCCGCGATCAGGGAGCATTCATGATAGAGATGAGGAGAGATTTGGAGAGGCTCCGAGCAGAACGAGATCAGCAGAGCGAGCCCGAGGAGATCCCGGATGCAGATGCACAGGCACGAGCCGCAGCAGCAGCAGCAGCCGCGGCCGCCGCCGCAGCGGCAGCTGCCGCAGGAGGAGCAGGACCACCTAGACCGATGCGGGAGTTGCACAACCCCGGATCTACACTGATGCACCATTGGGTGGTGGTTCCAGCTATCGTGGGGGACTTCAAGTTCCCCCCGAACACCTTGCAGATGCTTCCTCGGTTCCATGGACTTGCTACAGAGGAGCCCCACCTCCACCTCCAGGAGTTTTTGATGATATGCAGCACTGTCCACGACAGACATGTGGACCAGGACACGATCAGGATGATCACCTTCCCCTTTTCACTGGCAGACAGAGCAGCCACCTGGCTGAAACATTTGGGGAGATTTGTCTACACCTGGGAGCAGCTCCGCACCGAGTACTTGAACAAGTACTATCCACTCGGGCGGACGAATGCAGCGAGGGCCCTGATCAGCAACTTCTCCATGTTCCCCAACGAGCAGTTTCACGAGGCTTGGGAGAGGTTCCGAGAGCATTTGGACAGATGCCCGCACCACGACATTTCCAAGCCGAACTTAGTTCAGAGCTTCTTTAGCGGGTTGTCACCAGAGCTACAGGGCCTGGTGAATGCTTCTTGTGGCGGGTCCTATTTCGCCAAGGACCACGACCAGGTTTGGGCCATTTTTGAGGAGATGGCAGAGAACTACATGGTGATGTCCCAGGCCCGGCTCTATACTCAGAAGACCCAGCCACATCAGCCAGGACCCGTGCAGTACCAGCGGATAGCACGGGTAGATGCAGGTCCATCCAGTTCGTCTGCAGCCGCAGCAGCACAGGCAGAGTCGTCAGCTGCAGACATGGGTATCATTAGTGAGAAGTTGGACCGCATGGAGCTGATTGAGAAGAAGCAGTGCCAGAGTATCACGCAGATGGAGCAGATGGCACAGGTCTTGAGCGACATGAAGACACAGCTCATGTGTCTCCAGGAGGCACAGACGGTTTCTCAGCCCCGTCTTCCGTCGCGAGGCGACACCGGCAGCAGCAGCAGCTCGTCCCAGCGCTCCAGCACCCCCGTGCAGCCTAGATAGGTTCACCTTGTACAGGCGGAGCCGTACCAGCAGCCGCAGCCCACCTACCAGTCTCCACCATCTCCAGAGATGCAGATGGTGGTCTACCAGCCGGACCAGCCTCTGGCAGTACTCCCGCCAGCCCCCTTCGATGCCGAGCCGTTGATGGATGTCAACGGGATTTGGTACGACCGACCCCAGCCTGGGATCCGACGAGACCATCCCGGATTCAGGTGGGGGAGTGGTGGTGCTAAGCCCCAGCAGCAGCCGTCAGGACAGGGAGGGCAGTACTCCCATCAGAGAGACCAGCACCAGTCGCAGCAGCAGCCCCCAGCGTATCAGTAGCAGTCATCCTACGGTCCGCGTCCCTATCAGCAGCAGGAACAGTCTTGGAGACGTGAGCAGCAGGCTCACCAGGGATACCAGCAGCACCCTCCATCCTACCCCTCTTACCCACCACAGCAGTTCCAGCAGCCTCACCCACAGAGAGGCCACCCGTCGGGCTCCCACGAGAGCCCCGCCTTGGATGACATCGCCCGCCTCCTCACGGACCAGCAGGCTACATTCCGACGAGAGATGGACGAGTTCCGCCAGGAGATGAGGGACCTGGTGAGAGGGAAGGCCGCCATACCAGTCCAGATAGAGCCCAATCCGAACAGCCTCAAGAGGAAATCTGAGCAGGTAGTACATACTGAGTTAGCCACTCCTAGTGACCCATTTGATGATACTTCTTCGGATCTATTTGATGCTGATTTTGTCACACTTAGGAGCGGTAGGACCCCAGCAGGCAGCGACGCCTCATCTGAGCACCATCCCGAGGCGCCACAGGAGGAGGAGGAGAGCGGTACTGAGGCCGCTCCAGACGATGATGGTGGTACTGAGGCCACCAAGGATGCTGATCCCACCGGCGGTACTGAGGCCGCCGCTTCACCAGATCTAGGAGGTGGTACTGATGCCACCCATTCAGCCGAGCCAGCCCGCGGTACTGATGCCGCACGACGTCTACCAGCAGCAGCAGCAGAGCAACCAGCCCGTGGTGGTACTGAGGCCACCGGTGTTTGTAGAGACAGTGATGTTGTTTTTCCTCGTGTTCATGTATCTCGGAACTCTGCTATGAATAAAGGAAAAGGTTTACTTTCTTCTGGTCCCACTGTGGTGCATGATGTATGTGTGGATCCGGTCCTTGAACCGTCTAGACCTTTTCCTAGTCCTTCATCTGAGAAGGACCCTGTGATCCCCTTCCCTAGAGCCCTTCAGATGGGGAAGGGGAAGAAAAAAGAAAATCCCAAAAAGAGAGAGCTTGAGGAGTTCAGCCAGAGCATGATTGACCGATTCCACATTCAGCTGACCCTCCAGGAGGCTTTGCAGCACATCCCCCTTCTCCAGCGTTCTTTGAGAGAGAGGACTACAGTCAGAAGGAGAAGGAGGAACCACACTTCAGAGATACATGTGCTAACCAAAGCCACGTGCTTTGGGATCCAGAACCGGCTGCCAGCCAAGAGGCCAGATTCAGGGGCCCCGTATGTCAGATGCCAGATCAGTGAGCAGTGGTTCGACCGTACTCTTCTAGATAGCGGATCGTCGATTAACCTTCTTCCGGCAGCCCTTCTCGACCGCTTTGAGTTGGGCCCTCTTTGACAGAGCAGGACAGTCCTTCAGTTCGCTGATCGATCTGTCAAGAGGCCGAAGGGGTTATTACGAGACGTTATCGTCACTATTCAGGGCCTGCAATTCCCCGTGGACTTCGTAGTGTTGGACATGGAGATCCCTGAGTCAATGGCCGATACCCCCATCATCCTTGGCCGTCCGTTCTTGGCCACAGCCATGGCGGTGACTGATCATGATAGCGGGAAGGTGTACTTTCGCGTCCAGGGCGAGAGTATACAAATAGAGACGGTCGAGGACTATAGAGCCAGATTCAGATCCCGCTCAGATGCGAGTACAGACTCAGAGCAGCTGACAGACGCAGAGCCAGACATCCACCAGGACTGTGATTTTGTGATCACAGATGATGAGGCAGCTTGGGCAGACCTTGAGACACAGACCACCCTCTCACTTTCAGACACAGCTGATGCAGAGATGACAGCAGAGGAGAGTCTGGAGAGCACAGACCTGGTTCAGGATACCGTTGAGTCAGCAGAGCCGGTCCTTGATCGCAGCACGATGATTAGTGATGGTGGTGCTGAGGCCACCTTGTTTTCCGGTGGTACTGATGCCACCACTTCTGATACAGATCCCTCGGATTCAGAGTCTGATTGGGTCGATTGCTATGATCAGATGCCAGACCTGAGTCCATCTGAGCCTATTGATGAGGAGGAGGTAGATGCAGAGCCGAGCAGAGACAGTGCAGTTGAGCCGCCTTCTCCCGATCCAGTTTGTGAGAGTATGATTTCACTTTCCCAGGCAGATTTGGCCGACCTTGCAGCTTTCACTCAATTTCTTCCACAGCCAGATTTGCCGGCACCCAGCATTCCAGAGCTGAAGCCGCTCCCTACTTCGCTGAAGTATCGATTCCTTGCGGGCGAGCCAGAGATGTACCCAGTCATCATCTCCGCCGAGTTGACTGGAGAGCAGGAATCTCGTTTGATGGGGGTTCTTGAAAAGAACCGCAAGGCGATCGGATGGAGCGTAGCAGATCTCCATGGGATTAGTCCATCAGTGTGCTCCCACCATATCTATCTCGAGGAAGGGGCAAAGCCGTCGCGTGAGTTCCAGCGGCGTCTGAACCCCAACCTGAGAGAGGTTGTGATGAAGGAAATATCAAAATGGTGGGGTGCAGGTTTTATTTATCCCATTTCCGACTCCAAGTGGGTCAGCCCCTTGCATGTGGTGCCCAAGAAGATGGGCATCACGACTGTGATCAGTGAGTCGGGAGAGGAGATTGCTACACGAGTACCCACCTCTTGGAGGGTTTGTGTTGACTACAGGAGACTCAACCAAGCCACCAAGAAGGACCATTTCCCCCTGCCCTTTATTGACCAGATCATTGAGAGACTGGCAGGGAAGAGCCATTATTGCTTCCTGGATGGGTACTCGGGCTACAACCAAGTGGCCATCGCTCCTGAGGACCAGGAGAAGACCACCTTTACCTGTTCTTTCGGCACATACGCTTTTCGACGCATGCCATTTGGGCTATGCAATGCCCCTGCGACTTTTCAGAGATGCATGCTGTCGATCTTTTCGGACATGGTAGGGGAATGCTTGGAGGTCTTCATGGATGATTTCTCGATCTACGGCGACGGATTTGATTCTTGTCTTGACTGCCTAGATCGAGTACTTCAGCGATGTATTGAGTATCACTTGGTGCTATCTTGGGAGAAGAGTCACTTCATGGTGACTCAAGGGACGGTGCTTGGCCACATCATCTCCAACAGGGGCATGGAGGTTGATCCGGCCAAGGTTGATGTCATTAGAAAACTCGCACCGCCGTCCAATCTGAGGCAGTTACGGTCATTCCTGGGGCATGTTGGATTTTACAGGAGATTCATTCAGGATTTTAGCAGGATCGCCCGACCGTTGACTGACCTCCTGACGAAAGACACCGAGTTCCTTGTCGATGACAAGTGTCTTTCGTCGTTTGCTACTCTCCAGCAGTGCGTGATTGAGGCTCCTATTCTCCAGCCGCCTGATTGGTCTCTCCCATTCGAGATCATGACGGACGCCTCCGATTTTGCCGTTGGGGCAGTGCTGGGACAGAGGAGGGATGGAGTACCATTTGCTATACACTATGCTAGCCGCACATTGGATTCCGCCCAGCGGAATTACACGGTCACAGAGAAGGAGATGCTAGCTGTGGTGTTTGCCCTGGATAAGTTCAGATCATATATCATTGGATCTAGAGTGACTTTGTTTACAGATCACACCGCCATCAGGTACCTCATGGCAAAGAAGGATGCCAAGGCCAGACTGACTTGATGGATCCTTCTACTCCAGGAGTTCGACATTGAGATTAAGGATAAGCCTGGAGTCAAAAATGTGGTGGCGGATCATCTCTCCCGATTAGAGCAGCCTGAGGATTCTGAGCAGATTGATCCTATTAGAGATACCTTCCCAGATGAGGCGATCCTTGCTATCGCCTCACTCCCATGGTACGCAGATATTGTGAACTTTCTCGTTGCTGGGAAAGTCCCACAAGATTGGCCCAGGCAGAGGCTTGAGACCTTTCTAGCGAAGGCCAAGTCTTACCATTGGGAGGATCCCATCCTTTACCACGAAGGAGGGGATAGCATCTGGCGTCGGTGTATTCCTCAGGAGGAACACCATAGCGTCCTCACTTACTGCCACAAGCTTGAGGCAGGAGGACATCATTCTGGGAGGAGAACGGCACAGAAAGTGCTCCAATCCGGCTTGTGGTGGCCTACCCTCTTCAAGGACTCAGATGAGTTCGTGAAGAGGTGTACCGACTGTCAGAGGATGGGCACTTGTGGACAGCGTGATATGATGCCGATGCAGCCCATTCACTTCTGTGAGGTTTTTGACGCATGGGGCATCGATTTCATGGGTCCATTCCCTAAGAGTCAGGGATTTGAGTACATTCTGTTGGCCGTGGATTATGTGAGTCGTTGGGTGGAGGCTATCCCCGCCCGAGCCGCTGATGCGAGGACAGTTTGCAGATTTTTGAGGAAACATATCATCACGCGGTTCGGGGTTCCACGAGTTCTTATTTCTGATGGGGGATCTCACTTCATCAACGACCAGGTGAAGGCACTTGCTAGCGAGTTCAGCATAGATCATCGTGTTGCTACACCGTACCATCCACAGACGAATGGTCTAGCCGAAGTGTCGAACAGGGAGATCAAGACTATTCTGCAGAAAGTCGTCCGCCCTGACCGAAAGGATTGGTCACAGCTTTTGGACTCGGTCTTGTGGGTATATAGGACGTCTTTCAAGACACCTTTGAGCACATCTCCCTTTCGCCTCGTATATGGCAAGCCATGCCATTTACCTGTTGAACTGAGGCACAAGTCACTTTGGGCAGTTACAGACATACTTATGGATCCAGATGGTATAGGAGACCAGAGGAGGGCAGAGCTAGCTGCCCTGGAGGAGCTTAGAGATGCAGCTTTCTCAAGCAGCCTACATTATAAGGAGAAAGTCAAGGAGTGGCATGATTCTCATATCAGCCACAAATATTTTGAGATTGGACAGAGAGTATGGCTGTTTGATGCGAGGCTTAGATTATTTCCAGGGAAGCTACAGAGCAAATGGAAAGGACCTTATCTGGTTAGGAAGGTACACGACAACGGTAGCATCGACATATCCGAGTTGTCTTCTGAGAGTACCTTCCGAGTGAACGGCCAGCGGCTCAAGCCATTTCTAGATCATGAGCCGCGGGTCGTTGATATTGCCCCTATTCATTTTGCGTGAGATGTGGTCTTTGACTCACATCTAATGCATCTCACGCCTGAGCTTTACTGATCTTCCGCTGTATATAGATCCAGATGTCCATATCATCACATTCTTTGGTCCCACATCCCTTTCTTCATCTTGTGATTATGCTATACTTAGGGTGCACTTTACCCTAAGTATAGGGGGGATGTGAGACATTTCGGGTATTTCTTTTGTTTCTGTCTACCCCTGTTTTGCTGCCTATACTTAGGGGTATTTCACCCTAAGTATAGGGGGGGTAGATCCTGTACATTATGCACTCAGGTTTTCCCTTAGTATACAGCCTGCTATACTTAGGATTACTTGATCCTAAGTATAGGGGGGAGACCTGAGTCCCTCTTGACTTTTTTATTCTCCTTTTGTATAGCCTTCCTTTTCACTCCCTATACATAGCACGAGTTATGTCTTCTTCATCGCTCTTGACTCTGAGGACATCGTTCGAGCTAAGTATAGGGGGGTGAGTATATATTTCATATATACTTTAGCCATAACTCGTACTTTGTGTGAGTGTGTTATTAAATAAAATGGCTAAAAAAACACAAAAATTAAAAAATTTTTCATGTACATAATCTTCTTTTATTTGCACATACATAGCTAGTATACAAACTATTTTTGTAAAAATGATTTCAAAAATCTTTTGTGTGTAAAGCTTGTGTAAATATTTTTGGTATCAAAATTATGTATACAGTACAAAATTTTTCCAAAATGTTTTGAAAAATCAAAAGTTTGCAAAAATCTCGTGTAAATGTGTGTAAATATATTTTTGCAAAACTTGCACTTCATGCATCATCATTCATGATTTCAAAACATTTTTCAAAAATTTTGCATGATTGTAAAATATTGTGTAAATAAGCATCTTTTTGTACATATGTATATAGCTTTTCTTGGATGATAGTTGACATTTAAACTAGCCTGGAATCAAATTGAGAAATGGAGCTTGATTAAGATCTTAATCCACCTAATTCTAAGAGGAACCTTATAGGGCTTAGGTTTAAGGCTTTTCAGGTCCATGGTGACTTAATTCTTTGAGTCCACTAGGCTATGATCACATGTCATCTCAATGAGCCTAAGTAGAGCACTTAACAACAACACATGACTCATATAGATTATGGCTTTACTTGGACAACCACACTATGCACCGAGCTCTCTACGAATGAGGTGGTGAGGAGGCAGTCTTCCTTGACTTGGGGTAGCATATTAGGGTAGTACTTCTAGGCGGAACCTCTCTTCTTCTTATAGTGAAGGAAGTGCATCTCAACTTGGTCTGGTTGCCATGAGGTCTAACGACGGGAGTTGTGGGTTGCAATAAAGCTTCAAAAGAGGGATAGTCTACTGGCTCAAGAGGAAAAACTCCTTGTATATATGCTGCACATGTATATGTTGTATAGATGCACTTGAAAAAAAAAGTGCAAAAAGAAAAGAACTCCAAAAAAGTGGTGGGTCTGAGAGAAAATGATAATCCCACCGGAGTATGTATATAAGTGCAATAAGCAAAGCTTGGTTTCATGATCCACCTGTTGTAGCTTGCAGCAGGGAGACTTGGCTACACTGGTCAAGCTCCCAAGGGTACTTGGCTACACTGGCCTTGACCCATTCTCTTCTTCCCCCTCTTCTTGAGCCGGTTGTACTTGAACTTAGAAGGGAATACCCCGCTCCTCGAGGAAAGAGTGGCCAGATTGAGGTCATAGAGTTACCTTGTTGGGGAGGGTTGTCGAGTTGCCATTTCTGAGGTGGAGAGCTTAGACCTCACTTTCACAGTACAAGAAAAGATTCATGGTCTTCAGGGTTTGTGATTGATGACTTGTTCTGATCTGGAGCATTGAGGAGTCTTGGTTATAGATTGGTGGAACTTAGAGGCTGTTAGGTTTTAAGCTTAAGTCTAAATAAGGTTCCGACACATTAATAATCCAAAGATCTGATTGAGCTCCATACCTCAATTTAATGAAGGCAAGTTTAATAATCAACCCTGATCCATGTACATTCTCTTTTTCTTTTTCTTTCTTTCTTTTTCACTTCTTTTTCAAATAAGTGTTTGCTAAGGGACTAGCAAAGTATAGTATAGGGGGGTGATGAATACCCATTCATCACTCTTTATTCTTATATTTTAGCTACAAAAACCTATGCAAATGCATGTAGATATGTGTAAATAGGAATAATTAGCAAAAGCATGCATGTTTGTAAATACCTATAATTAGCATGTTTTTGTGCAAAAATAAAAGAATAAAGATGAAAAAGAAAAAGAGGGAAATATTTAGAATAAATATTGAGCAACCTAACCCAAGGGAGGGCTCAGCATGGGCCTGACCGCATAAAAGCCAAGTAGAGGGAGATAGGGGCTCATGTGTATATATATTTGTAAATAAATAAAATTATATTTTCCTCACCCAAAAATATGATTGTACATATTTTGTATATATTTAGAAACTATTGAAAACAAAATAAAAATTTAAAAATCAAAAAGACCAAAAATATCCCTTCACCATGTACATAGACCACCTTCTTTGTTTATTTAACCTTATAAATAAATAAAATTATTTTCGAAACTTTTTGTAAATATTCTATGTTATATATTGTAAATAACATAAATAAAAAGAATCAAAACAAAAATCAAATAAAAATAACAAAAATTAAAAATACAAAAATATCTTGTACATGTGCCATGTACATAGTTGTACATAACTAATTATTTCCTCTATGTATATAAATAATAAAAATAAAAATAGCCTTTTATTCCTCATTTTATTCTATAAATAAATAAAATATAAAATAGGAATAAAAATGTATAAAAATAACTAATTAAAAATCAAAATTAAAAACCCTATATTGTATATATACCTATGTATAGCTATACTATGTAAATACCTTATTTTTATTTCCAAAAATTAATTAAAATTCACAAAAAAATAGAAAAAAATAAAACAAACATTTTTTATGTTTTGAGTTTTTAATAAATCAGCCATTTCCTATTTTATTTTGAATTTTTAAAACATTTATGACGTGGCCTCTCCTGATTGGTCCACGGGGGACGTTGACCCCCCGGTCAACTCCCCCCTGTGAACCACTTCACACGGGTCGTGACGCCCGACCCGACTTCCCCGATTTTTCGCGTCACGACCCGGCTTCCAAATCCGCAAATCTCGAGCTCCGATCATTCCCCGTGCATCCGGGAACCTCGCCCGACACCTTGCCTAGGGGTCCGTGCTCCATCGAGCCGGACCCGAGCCCTTCTTCCCGGACCTGCACCCATATAAAGTCTGAGCTCCGCCGCATTCCATTTCCATCTTTGGCTATCCACCCTTCGTCCCGTGACCTCCATAGCAATCCCTGAGGTGACAGCTCGCGATTGCCCTTGTAGCAGTGAGGAGGGGGTGGCCGGACCACTGATCCGGCGACTTTGCGCCGCCGTGCTCCGCCCCGTGCAGGAGCTCGAGCCTCAGGCCTTGGCGACCTTCGAGGCAACGACCAGGATCTGCCTAAGCTCCAGCACAGCCTTCCACACCACCCAGGTAACCTTCTAGCCTTCCTGTTTAGCTTAATTTTGAGTTACCCCCAAATCATAGTACCGCCGAGTTCCGTCGATTCCGGCTATATCGCACATCTTTTCGATCATCGGAACGCACAGTCACCTTCGCCTTTCCTCCACGCACCTTCTCCGCCCCTTCGTTCAACCCAGCTCACACAGGAGCTGGGGTTCGAGCTCCACCGTCCTCCGCTCGCCGGAGCTCGCTCGCCCCGACCCACAGTTCACCTTCACGCTGCTTCATCGGGTCGAGGCACTTTGCCCTCGACCCACGAAGCTTCTGGGTTACTTTGCAGGTCACGAGGAGGCCATCTGAGGCTTCCCAACATCAGTCCAGGAGCTTGCCCTCCGTCGACCTCGCTGGAGCCTCTCCAGGGCTCGGCTGGGCCATCGGAGGCTACCACCAGCTGCGGAACGTCAGTGCGAGTCTTCTCCGATCTTCAGAGGCAGCTGAGGAGGCCCACAGCACGCGCACGAAGCCGGCGAACCTCGCCGGCCACCTGTTCTTCGAGGGTCCTCCATCACCGTCCGATAGCCCTCAAAGCTCCAGTTTCAATCGTCGCCGTTCATTCATCAAGGAGCAGCCACCGTTGATCATCTCGAGTGGCGATCTGGACCGTTAGAGCAGAGGAGAGAACCACCCGCACCCGAGGCCGTTCGATCACCCACGTGTCCTCCTCTGCGCCGTCGATCAGGCTCACGTGCGGACGAAGAGAAGCGCCAGCCATCCGAGACCGTCAGATCAGCTACGTGGCGCTCATCCAGCCGTCGACGTAATAAAGGGGTAAATTACCTTAGGCCCCCTCTTAGTTTCTGCTTTACGTGTCAGTCTTGTAAATATTTTAGGAGTTTTATTTACGTAGGGTAAATTGCACATTGGACCTCGTACTTGTTAATATTTGCATTTATGCCCCTGTATGTATGAGCCACGTGCTTCGTCACGTGTAGTTTTGGTTTATTTGCAATATTAGTCCTGTAGTTCTGGTTGCTTTATGAATGAATAGAAACTTTCTGGTATTTGCACTTATGCCCCTGTGAACGTTTTATTTCCGCATGTGCGCCTTTTAGTGGGTTATTTGCAACATAGCCCCTGGACTTTTTGGTACGAGTTACCAAAAGGTCCTAGGACTTGTTTTTATTACCAAAAGGTCCCTGAGTGCCCCAGGCATGCGCCACGCGCGTGACTTGCTGGCAAAATTGCACCTGGACCCCCAGAGCTTCGGGTATTTGCACTTAAGTCCCTGTGCACAGTGCCCCCTTTTGATTTTTGAATAAAATATCAAATCACCTCCAAATTCGATGAAAATTTGACACATGGCTCCTGCCATGTTGTAGAATTTTTGAGAATTTTTGAGGAGATTTTTGATTTTATTTGTTATTTTTAAAAATTCAAAAACATCTATTTTAGCTACTGTCTAGAATTAAAAATCCCAAAAAAATATAAAAACACCCCCAAAAATTTTAAAAAAATCAGTTACTGTTCTTTGTGTGTTTCTTGATTTTCTAGCCAGGTTTGGCTATTTTTCATTGCTTAAAGACCCTAAAAATTCAAAAAATACCTAAAAACTCATAAAAATCATAATAAATAAATTAAAAACCCAAAACAATAATTTTGGTGCTCAAATTTTCCTTATTTCATCTAGTATACAGGAAAATTACCTCCAGGTCCCTCTGAGATCCTTAGATATTTTATCTTTGGGTTTTGGGCCTGGCTAGACAGTACCTTGTCTTTTTAGTACTGTTTGATTTTTAGAAAATAAAATACACCTTATAAAAATCCCAAAAATTCACCAAAAACACTAAAAAACCTAAAAAACATAAAAACAATTTTTTTTGAATTTTTGCTTGATTTTTGGTGCTTTTAATAATTAGCTAAAGTGTGCTTTTATTTGCTTTCTTTTATTTTCTTCACTTTTTAAAAATCCAAAAAAATATAAAAATTATTAAAAACCACTAAAAATCCTTGTTTTTTATTTTATTTTATTTTTACTACTTCGTAGGCCTCTGGCCAACCCGTGCTCCTTGTGTTCGACCCTGGGTGCTATACCAGGTTAATCTCATAGCAGGACCGCTCTCTTTTGTGCTTGATTGATTTTACATGTTTTGAGTGGTTGATTTTTCTTGATATACCCATCCTCTGAGATCCGGGTCGCAACGACCTTTGTCTTATTACCTTCATCCGGGTCTTGGGGAATTTAGGGTTATCACGTACCCTCAGCCGTCCGATCGCTGCGAGAACCTCAGCGTTGGAGCGCCAGCCATTTCCAGCCGTCCATCTACACACGTGGCGCGCATCCATCGGGCGACTTAATAAAGGGTAATTTACCCTTAGGCCCTTCCTTATCTTTTATTTCATTTTAGTCCTGTAAATATTTTAGTCAGTTGTTTAGTTTTAGGGTATTTTGCATGTTGGACCACGAGCTTTAGTTTATTTGCACTTATACCCCTGTCTGCGTGAGCCACGTGCTTCGTCACGTGTATTTGTGGGTTATTTGCATTATACACCCCTGTAGTTCTGGATGTTTATGAATGAATGAAATCTTTTTAGTAATTGCATTTATGCCCCTGTGAATGGTTTAATTTCGCATGTGCGTTTATTTTTGGGTAATTTGCAGCTGAGATCCTCGGACTTTTGGTACGTGTTACCAATTAGTCCCTGGAACTTAGTTTTATTACATAGAGGTCCCTGAGTGCCCCAGGCACGCGCCGCGCGCGTGACTAGCTGGGTTAATTGCACCTGGACCCCCAGAACTTAGGGTATTTGCACTTCAGTCCTTGTGCACAGTGCCCTCTTGTGATTTTTGAATAAAATATCAAATCACCTCCAAATTCGATGAAAATTTGAAACATGGCTCCTGCCATGTTGTAGGATTTTTGAGAATTTTTGAGGATATTTTTGAGTTTATTTGTTATTTTTAAAAATTCAAAAACCATCATTTTATCCACTGTCTAGTTTTGAAAACCCCAAAAAAATATAAAAACCCCCTCACAAATTCTATAAAAATTAGGTACTGTTTATTTTGTGTTCCTTGATTTTCTAGCCAATTTTGGCTATTTTTTACTGATTAAAAATCATAAAAACTTAAAAACACCTAAAAACCCATAAAAATTCTATTAAATAATCTAAAAAACCAAAAACAATATATTTGGTACTCAAATTTTCCTTGTTTTACCTAGTTTACAGGAAAAATACCTTCAGGCCCTTTTGAGGTTCTTAGATATTTTATCTAGGGACTTTAGGCTTGGCTGGACAGTACCTTGTTTCCTTGCTACTGTTTGATTTTTAGAAAATAAAATACATATCAGAAAAATTCCAAAAATTCACCAAAAACACTAAAAAACATAAAAAACCTAAAAATATTTTTGTTTGAATTTTTGCTTGATTTTTGACACATTAAATAATTAGCTAAAGTGTGCTTGCTTTTGTGTTCCTTTTGTTTTCTTCACTTATTAAAAATCCAAAAAAATATAAAAATCATTAAAAAGCATTAAAAATATTTTGTCTTTATTTAATTTCATTTTTACTACTTCGTAGGCCTTTGGCCAACCCGTGCTCCTCGAGTTCGACCCTGGGTGCTATACCAGGTTAAACTCATAGCTGGACCGCTATCTTTGTGCTTGATTGATTTTATTTGTTCCGAGTGGTCTGATATTTTTCTTGATTGACTTAGCTGAGCGATCGAGGTCGCAATGACCTATCTAGATACCTTTACCTCTGTCGTTTGGCTGGTCATCACAACGCTCCGACGACATTCAAGAGGTGCATGTTGTCCATCTTTTCGGACATGGTAGGGGAGTGATTGGAGGTCTTCATGGATGATTTTTCGGTCTACGGTGACGGATTCGATTCCTGTCTTGACTGCCTAGACCGCGTCCTCCAGCGATGTATTGAGGTGCACCTGGTGCTTTCTTGGGAGAAGAGTCACTTCATGGTGACTCAAGGGACGGTGCTTGGCCATATCATCTCCAACAACTGCATGGAGGTTGATCCGGCCAAGGTGGATACCATTAGGAAACTCAGTCCACCGTCCAACTTGCGGCAGTTACGGTCTTTTCTGGGGCACGTCGGTTTCTACCAATGATTCATTCATGATTTCAGCTGGATTGCCCGACCGTTGACTGATCTGCTGACGAAAGACACCGAGTTCATTGTGGATGATAAGTGTCTAGCATCATTTGAGACACTCACGAGTCTAGTTGTCGAGGCTCCTGTCCTACAGCCGCCTGATTGGTCTCTCCCATTCAAGATCATGACGGCCTCCGATTTTGCCGTAGCGGCTGTGCTAGGACAGAGGAGGGATGGAGTCCTCTTTTCTATTCACTACGCTAGCCGGACTTTAGATGCAGCTCAGAGGAACTACACAGTCACTGAGAAGGCGATGCTAGCTGTAGTGTTCGCCCTAGATAAGTTCAGATCGTACATCATTGGATCTAGAGTGACCATTTTCACTGATCATACCGCCATCCGATACCTCATGGCAAAGAAGGATGCCAAAGCCAGATTGACCTGATGGATCCTTCTACTCCAAGAGTTTGATATAGAGATTAAGGACAAGCCTGGAGTCAAGAATGTGGTAGAGGATCATCTCTCCCGATTGGAGTATCTTGAGGATTCCGAGCAGATTGAGCCTATTTGTGAGACCTTCCCAGATGAGGCAATCCTTGCTATCGCCTCTCTCCCGTGGTACGCCGATATTGTGAACTTTCTTGTTGCCAAGAAAGTCCCACAGGATTGGCCCAGGCAGAGACTTGAGACCTTCCTCGCGAAGGCCAACTTCTACCACTGGGAGGATCCCATCCTTTATCATGAAGGAGGGGATAGCGTCTGGCGTAGGTGCATTCCTCAGGAGGAGCACCACAGCGTCCTCACTTACTGCCACAAACTTGAAGCAGGGGGACATCACTCTGGGAGGAGAACGACACAGAAAGTGCTCCAATCCGGCATATGGTGGCCTACCCTCTTCAAGGACTCTGATGAGTTCGTGAAGAGGTGTACTGACTGTCAGAGGATGGGCACTTGTGGACAGCGTGATATGATGCTGATGCAACTCATTCACTTCTGTGAAGTTTTTGACGCATGAGACATCGATTTCATGGGTCCATTCCCTAGGAGTCAGGGATTTGAGTACATTCTGTTGGCCGTTGATTATGTTAGTCGTTGAGTTGAGGCCATCCTAGCCCGAATCGCAGATGCTAGGACAGTTTGCAGATTTTTGAGGAAGCATATCATTTCACGGTTCGGGGTACATCGAGTGTTGATATCTGATGGAAGTCTAATTTCGTCAACGACAAGGTAAAGGCCCTTGCTAGCGAGTTCAACATAGACCATCGAGTAGCTACACCGTACCATCCTCAGACCAATGGTCTTGCTGAAGTGTTGAACAGGGAGATCAAGACTATATTGCAGAAGGTCGTCCGCCCTTCAAATTTCATGCGAAACAGAGACTCCTACGGCCTCCATCCAGACAAGCATTTTTTAACAGTAACAGAATTGCTAAAAACGACCCTTCCTGATGGAGGGTGTAGGAGTCTCTGTTTCGCGCGAAATTTGAATGGCATAATATAGGTATATATTGATGAAAATCCACGGAAGAATTTTTTTTAAAAAAAAGTGGGCGGAATGACGCGGGGGGAGCCAAGTTAGCTCCCCCCATTGGGGTAGCCTTATTTTACCCATATATATATATATATATATATATATATATATATGTATACATACATACATACAGGATTTTTATCTAATGCGCACAGGGCGCATTTGATTTCCTATGAGCCCAACATTATAGCCGTGCGATCTATCAACTTTCATCCCTTAATTTAAGCATCGTCGAATTTTATTAATAAATGAGTTTCTAAAAATAGCATTCATCTTGATTAGGCATTTGATCGGTTATTTGTAATTCTGTATTGCTCCCGTCATTCGCGCTCGTCAAAAATCTAATTTACTGTCGTTCGCGCTCGACAAATTCTAGATTATTGTTCTTGGATCGGGTTCCTCCCTTCCTCGTATTCGTGATTTTCTTCCAGCGAAATCAGTCGTCGACAGCACTTGTCATAAAAAGGTATTGCGTTTTATAATAGTTGACGCTATTTGTTAAATTTATTCCTAATATCATTCTCAGTAGGTTGCATATATGGATCATTCGAGTGGACAATTTGATGGATCTGAAGAATTTATGGAAAACGAACTCATTGAAGATGATGCAAGTCGAAGTGATATCAATCAGTTAAATTTTGAAGAAGGTAATATTTATATGCTATCAAGTATCTTTTATATGTATTTCAGTAACATTATGATATTGCATCTGTAAGTTCTTTGTTGAACTTTTGATATTGCATCTGAAAAGTTACTTTTATATGTATTTCAGCAACTTTTGATATAAGCGTTTGTAAGAGTAATACATACGATAAGTAATTCTGAAATGGTTATCAGTATCTTATATTTATCGCGTAAGCTAATATTCAAATGAAGAATTAAGAATATGTCTAATAAGGATTAATATCAATAATGGTAATATCGAATTAAACATTTACTAACATTAGTAAGTATAGACTCAATCATTAGTATTTTAATCGACAAATTTCATTGATTCTTCTATCTGTAACTTTAGTAAGTATAGACTTAAGCATTAGTAACTTTGTATATATAAAATAGTAACCCGTTAACATATACAAGTAACTCTTTTGGCAACATATATAAAATTGGTAACTTTATATATGACATTAGTAAATATACACGAAACTTCTGTAATTTTATATTAGACATTAGTAACATATACAAACATAAACTTTTCCATAATGAAACTTCAGTAAGTATACATTCAAACATTAAGCATTTGATGAATAAACACTGTTTAATCGACAAATTTCATTGATTATTCTATCTGTAACTTTAGTAAGTATAGACTCAAGCATTAGTAACTTTGTATATATAAAATAGTAACCCTTTTAACATATACAAGTAACTCTTTTGGCAACATGTCTAACATTGGTAACTTTATATCAGACATTAGTAACCATATACCAAAGCTTCGGTAAAGTTATATCAGAAATTAGTAACATATACAAACATAAACTCTTCCATAATGAAACTTCAGTAAGTATACATTCAAACATTAAGATTTTGAAGAATAAACATTGTTTAATCGACAAATTTCATTGATTATTCTATCTGAAACTTTAGAAAGTATAGACTGAAGCATTATTATCTTTGTAAATATAAAATAGTAACCCTTTAACATATACAAGTAACTCTTTTGGCAACATGTATAACTTTGGTAACTTTATATCAGACATCAGTAACTATATACCAAAGCTTCTGTAAATTTATATCAGAAATTAGTAACATATACAAACATAAACTCTCCCATAATGAAACTTCAGTAAGTATACATTCAAACATTAAGCATTTGAAGAATAAACATTGTTTAATCGACAAATTTCATTGATTATTCTATCTGAAACTTTAGTAATTATAGACTCAAGCATTAGTAACTTTGTATATATAAAATAGTAACCCTTTTAACATATACAAGTAACTCCTTTGGCAACATGTACAACATTGGTAACTTTATATCAGACATTAGTAACTATATACCAAAGCTTCTGTAAATTTATATCAGAAATTAGTAACATATACAAACATAAACTCTCCCTTAATGATTAGCAATATGTATTATGAATTTTAATGATTCTGTATCATCGAATAGGGAATTTAGGAAATCAATAACGATGGTATATTAAACCATTATCTATTCCATTATGATCAGTAATATATATTATGATCTTTGGTAATTCTCATGTATTGAATAGCTAATTTAGCAACTTAAATAAATAACAAGTAATATTATATATATTTATCAGTAACATATATATGCAGTTGGGATGATGTTAATATCTTTATTTAATGCAATTTGATTGTTGTGTATTTGAATTATTGTTTGAATAAGAATATTTATTTCAATATCTGTAGATTTTGAAGAATTTGAATGCTCTAAAGGATTAATGGACGAAGAAACACCTATATCATCTGTAGATCCTTCTATTATTCCTCGAGAGGGTATTTCTTTCGCAACTCTTAAGGATTGTGAACTGTTTTATGAAAAGTATGCCACTGAAATTGGATTTAATGTTCGAAAGAGCAGCACGAAGTACTCTTATGATAGGAAAAGTAAAGTCAAGAATATTACTTTCAAAAAATTTGTTTGTTGGGAGGAAGGATTTTATGTTCCAATTCCTAAAAAAAGAAAGATATCTTCAAGTTTGATTGCGGTTGATGAAGAAGCTCAATCAGAAGGAATAGATAGCGAGGGAAGAAGATGTGGAATAAGTCGTTGTGGTTGTAAAGCAAAGTTTTCTGTGAAGTTAAATCCAATATCAAATCAGTGGGATGTGGTTTCTTTTGTTGAGGAACATAATCATAAACTTGTTTCTCCTAGCAAAAAGAAGTACCTAAGACTCAATAGGAGGATTACTAAGGCCACAAAGAATTTGTTACATTCCATGACAGAGGTTAACATTCCTACATCAAAACAAATAGCTTTTTTGGGCAAGCAAGGCGGTCCTTTTGAACGTGTTGGCTCTATAGCAAGGGATATTTATAATTTGAAGAGGGATATGAAGAAAAAAACAGATGGTCATGATGCGGTTATGCTTTTGGAACATCTTGAGTATTGTAAGAGTTTAACACCTGATTTTTTCTACTTGTACAAGAAAAACGATGATTCATCCTTAACACATTGCATGTGGATAGACTCTTATTCTATTGAAGATTACAAATTGTTTGGCGATGCAGTTATATTTGATACCACTTATGATACCAACAAGTACAAGCTAATTTTTGCTTCCTTTTGTGGCGTGAATAATCACAACAAGACTGTATTCTTCTGCAATGCATTTTTAATGAATGAATCAAAAGAGTCGTTTGTATGGTTGTTCCAAATATTTTTAGCTGCTCTTAAGGTTGCTCCCAAGTCTATAATTACTGATCAGTGCCCATCGATTAATGCGGCTATAAGGGAAGTCTTTCCGACTACAAAGCATAGATACTGTGGTTGGCATGTTACAGCCAACATGAAGAAGAGGATTGGTTAAACGAAAAAAGCTGATGTAGCAATCCCTACTTTGAATAAGATTATATGGGGTGCAGAAAATGAAGATCATTTTGAAACTGAGTGGGGAAGAATTGTAACAGAATGTGATTTAGAAAAGAATAAATGGATAAACGTAATGTATCGTATTAGGAGAAAGTGGGTTCCTATATATATGAGAAGCTTCTTTTTCGCCGACATGAATGCAACTCAAAGGAGTGAGAGCATGAATTCTTTTTTATCCAACAATGTCAATCAGTTGAACAGTCTTTACGAGTTCATGACAATATTCCAAATTGCTGTTGAGAGAATGAGGGAGCAGGTCAACATGATGGACAATGATTCAGAAAATAAAAAGCCGAAGTTGGATACGTAGTGGAGTATTGAAAAGCAATTTGCTATGCATTATACAAAGACAATGTTTTACATTGTTAAAAATGAGCTTAAGGAGGGAATTAAATTGAATGTTATTCCACTTCGAATGGATGATGACCTTACAGAATACAGGGTGTATCCCATTGGCAATATTGAAAGCTATAACAAAGTTTCTTATCATGCTTACAATAATAAATTCCATTGTGATTGTATGAAAATGGAATCGATGGGTATTCCATGTAGACACATTATCAGTGTGTTAAAGCATAAAGATGTGTTAGATGTTGATTCTTCTCTTTTATTGAAAAGATGGAAGAAAGATATCAAGGTTAATGGCTATTATCCTTTATATAGAAAGAGGACAATAGAAGATGACTCTTGTCAATTACGTGTGTTGTCTAATGAACTCATTAGTGAAGCCGATGGTAACCAAGAAGTATTTGATTACATTAAGAAGGTACTTATAGATGCAACAGAGGCAGTCAAAGTTATCAAAAGCAAAAGTTCTAGTGTTAATGTTGAAGAGCTTGACGACACAATAGCAACATTGGACAACTCGGTTAGCAATGTGAAGAATCCCAACGTAGCAAGACATAAAGGTTCAGGAAGAGGTGGCAGACCAAAGGGAAGCACAAATAGATTGAAAACTATTGGTGAAGAAGCTGCTGCTAAGCGTAGACAATGCAAATTATGCAATAAAGTAAATGCTGGACATGATTCGCGAAATTATCCTACCAAGTCTGATGCAAAGCAATAGAGGTACTTCATTTCATTATTATCAATGGTTTGTTTTTTATATTGCATTCTAACATGTCTAATATACCTGCGTTTATTGCAACAGATCCATATATATATGCATGGTGTAAGAGAGATGGTTTCTATTCATACTACATACTGTAAAAGTAAGTTTCATTTATCAAAATTACCATTCATTTATTCATTTATGTGAACATAATTAGTTTTCTTAATAATATCCTTATACCTATACTTCTTCTCTGCAGATGATATTTCTGAGATATAGGAGACGACTATTAAGCATCTGGAAGAGATTAAGGGCTCAAGATGTTATCGATATAATTCATTGTTCAGAAGAATAATTTTTATATAATTTATGTAATCAATTTTATGATTCTGAGCATACATATGTTATGTACTTTGACAGTAGGAATTTGTACTTTTGTAAGATGTAAATGATTACTAGCAATAATATTAGTAATTCCTGTCTTATGATTGGTAAATTTGGTAGGTTGTAAATGTAACACTTCTTTGTTATATTAGAAAAGTAATTACACTACATATGCTTGGTAACACATATCAATTCGTTTGTTAACATTGTTAGCTTGTAAAACTAAGCATTTCGGATCGTAATAGTTGTGAGAAAGACCATTATTTCAAATACCTCTCATTGTTAACTTATATGTAATGTTGTGAGTTCTTTCAGTAAAATTTACCAATCTGTTTAGTAACAATGGTAAGTTCCAAAAGTAAGCAAATCAAATTCGTTAAGTACGAATACCACTTCAGTAACGCATACCACTTCGTTTAGTAACAGTGGTAAGTTGTAAAAATAAGAATACGTTTTGTAATAATAGAGTGAAGTACTAGTAATTTCATTAATTACGATTTGTAAATTAAAAATGAATGAATTAATGGATGTCCAGTACGAATATAATTCAATGGTTCAATGATTAATAGAGCAATATAACAATATCAGTAACTCATAACCACAGCCTTTAGAAATTAATATATTCATTAGATTTATGGTAGTATTGAGTAGTCTATTAGTAACATTTACGATTTATTTAAGTATTATGTTGAAGTTTATCAGTAACATATACCATTTCGTTAAGTAACACATGTAACATTGAGTGATAGACTATTAAAGTTACTAATATGTTGAAGTTTATCAATAACATATAACATTTCGTTAAGTAACGCATGTAACATTTCGTTAAGTAACACATGTAACATTGAGTGACGGTTGGTAACTTGAAATGACCAGTAACATTGAGTGATGGACTAGTATTTTTAATAGTAAAGACCTGTAATATTGAGAAGTATATCAGTAACATTTACCTTTCGTTAAGTAACACATGTAACATTGAGTGACGGTTGGTAACTTGAAATGACCAGTAACATTGAGTGATGGACTAGTATTTTTAATAGTAAATACCTGTAATATTGAGAAGTATATCAGTAACATTTACCTTTCGTTAAGTAACACATGTAATATTGAGTGACGGTTGGTAACTTGTAAATGATCAGTAACATTGAGTGATAGACTAGTATTTTTATTAGTAAAGACCAGTAATATAGACAAGTATATCAGTAACATTTACCATTTCGTCTAATAACATTTGTAACATTGGATAATAGACTAGTAATTAGGTTCTTTACGAATGTTAAATTGAAAATTAAAGAACGATTACCATTTCGTTAAGTAACATTGAGTAATAGACTATTAATTGCATTATTTACGAATGGTAATTTGAAAATTACCATTAACATTGAGTGATAGACTTGTAAATTTAGTAGTAAAGTCTAGTAATGTGGGGAACCATATCAGTAATATATACAATTTCGTTAAGTAGCATTTCTAACATTGAGTGATATACTAGTAGCTTGATTCTTTAAGAATGTTGACTAGAAAATTAAAGAATGATTGGATGTCCAGTAACACCTACCATTTCGATAAGTATCATTTGTAGTTTGTTAATTTAAGCAAAATCTTTAGTAATTAATTACTGAAAGGAAAGTAATTCCTGTACTGGCAAATGTTAATTTGTAAAAGATATAATTACTGGAAGATCATGAAGAAGAATCATTGAGTATGAATAGATCAATAGAACAATCTCAAGCAAGTCATATCTAATGTCAGGAAACATAATATATTCATTGTCAGTAATTACACAAAGTAATGTTTGTTTTTTTCCTAAGTACACATATCCCATTTCTTACATGTAAAAAAATTATGAACAATAAAATCGAAGAGCCTATTTCTTCATTTCTTTTCCCCGCACTTTAGCAGTATAGCAGCAATCTCCGCGCGGAATCTTGGTATATCTTCAATGTTAAACTTTGGCTCCGATCCTTGGCAAATGTACTCCATATACTTCATCACAAAAACACCATAGTCTATCGAATCACTTAGTTGCTTTGGGATTCCTTTTGCCATAACCACCGGCCAGTTTTCAAGACGTTCGTCGGTGTAAAGCATGAAGTATTCGGCAAGCCAATCAACCTTCAAAAAAAATAAAGAATGTAGTAATTAAAATTTAATTTCATTCAAACACTATTATAATGATTGATTTGAGTTCAGAGTGTTACCCATTTCTTTACATCCAACCAGTGTTTTTTCATTCCCGTCAATGAATTGTATGAAATGAATTTTTTCGCTTCGAAGTCCGAAACCAGAAGATGCCAATGATTTGCAGTATGAATTACACAAAAAGCCTTCTTTATGTGCACGAACATGGTCTTTGTGCATGTGAATAAATTGTTTAAAGGCTCATAATCTTCTACAGACGCTTCATTCACTGTCTTCTGGAATAGTTGCTGCATTGTACTAAAAAGTTAATTTCTTCTAAATTAAATTAGCTAATACATATACATTGTTCATATACAGATCTCTAATATCATATATGATATTATTAATAATTGTATACTTGAAAGAAATGCAATATTACCATTTGTGCAGTGCTTGCAAAGATGTAAGGAGAATTCAACTCATTCACTCGATGAGTAGTGTATAGGACATCCATGTACATGTCCAAAATCACATCTATCACCATCTTGTTGTACAAGAGGTCTTCGATGTGCCTTCCTATGCAAAAGTTATCACCTGGACTGTGGAAAGTCGCTCCAATACTGACAAAAAATTAATTTGTTAATTAAGAAACAACACTATAAGTTTATTGAAATTAGTAATATTAAAGATTACTTATAATCTTGTACAAATTTACTGGGCAACCGGATCCTTTAAGAATTCATGAATGATATTTCTATCAGCTTCAGAAATCAAATTATATCCGGCATAGTCAATGCGTGTCACATTAAAAACCTACAGATAACTTATTTATAAGAAATAAGAACAGTTATTTCATAAATCCTAATAAATATTTATAATTTTCATACCTCCAATGCCATATCATGGTTATCTTCTAACTTGCTAATTTGATCATCATCTTCCACTTGAAACACTTCGTCGCTTTGCTTTTTCACAAGTTTTCCTCTTTTTTTTTGAATTTTTTTCTTGACCGGGCTCTTTGGTTCATTTGCATCTCCCATCTGTGCTCTTTTAGATTTTACTCTTTTTGATAAACTACTGGGAGTAATGCATTTCCTTCCTCTTCCTCTTTTAGTTCCTTTTATTGTTTCCCTCTCCTGTTCTTGTATTTCCTTCTCAAATCCGAGATCAAGTGAAGGTGAATCATTCTTTGCTTCTTGGTTCCCTTTATCCTCAATTTGATCATTTACATGTTCAGGCTCCTCTTTCTTGTTTGAAGCAATTGATTTTGCAAAGAAATCCTCAAACCATTCCTTTAGAACTGATATTTCGATCTTAAGCTTTTCATTCTCCTTGATTGAAATATCATGTTCATTTTTTATTCTTTGAAATTCCTCTAGGGTTGGTAGTTGTGAAATGATATCCTCCAACTCTCGTATTCTCTTCTCATGTATTTCACAACTACATTCTCCACTATTCTGTATTTGATCGCTCTTCAAGATTGACGTTGTTGAATCGTCTTCAAGTCGTTTTGTATGGGGAGATACAACACGCACGGCGTATGCATTTGAAATGAAACCCTCGTTGATGAAGGTTTCATAATCAAAAATAAATTTGTTTGCATCAACCTTAAATATCTCTTTTTCATCATAATCCAAATGAACCACAATCTATAATGGAAAAATAATTTCATTCAGTAAAATAGTTATTACAACTGTAAAGCAAATTTAATATCTTCAACAGAATTTAATTACAATTGAGGAGTCTAACTGTAACATTTATTATTTCGTTGCACAAAATATAAGAGACTATCAGTAACATATACTACTTCTGTAAGTAATTCTGAGAATTCTAACAGTAACATATAACATTTGGTAACTTGAAAATCTAAGAATGGATGGAGGTCCGGTAACACAAGCATTGGTATCTTTATCCCATACATTAGTAACTATAGACCCAAGCATTCGTAATTTCATTGTAATAAATAAGTAACCATTTAACATGATCAAGTAACACTATCGGCAAAAGGTTAAATTTATTTAGCCCTATTCGTGACATTGTAGTGGATGATAAGTAACACATTGGTAATCTTATATCATACATTAGTAAGTATAGACCCAATCATTGGTAATTTTGTTGAACAAAATCAGTAATCTTTATTTAGTAACACAAGCATTGGTAACCTTATCTCAGACATTAGTAACACAAGCATTGGTAACCTTATCTCAGACATTAGTAACTACTGACCCAATCATTGATAATTTTGTTAAACAAAATCAGTAAGCCTTTAACATGAACAATTAACAGTATCGGCAAAAGGTTTAACTTGTTCAGCCCTATTGGTAATATTCAGTGGATGACAACTAACAAAAGTATTGGTAAATTTAAATTAGACATTAGTAACCATAGAACAAGCATTGGTAATTTTGTTAAGTCAAATAAGTAATCCTTTAACATGAAATTATATCATTTTTATCAAAAGGTTAAACTGAAAGAATTAATGCAAGACATAGAAGAATTACTTGCTAGTAATTTATACTTCTTATGTTTAAATGTTACCTGGTCTTCATCCAAGCACAAGAATTGATCTATTGAAACTTTGAATGCAGTTGCCCATTTCCGTATTCTCGGTAGCAAGTTTTGATTCAATGCTTGCAACGGAATGAGATGTTCTAGCGCCCATGTCTGAAATACAAAGGTAAATTTATTATGAATTATAATTAAATAGAAGAATTTAACAAAATCAAAACTTATATATACTTACATATAGACATGCAGCACATCCAGTGAGATATCCCACAGTGCATTGACCATCCATACTTGTTCGAATCTTGATTTTCTCAACTATATCGTCCATGCGGTTCATTATCATGTTACCAACCGCATTTAGACCAATTGAAGAAACGAGTGTCTTCAATTGAGTCTATGTAGTTCAATAGAACTCGTGGGAAGCAAAAGTTTGTCTCAGGAAACAAGAAAGTACAAAACATCACAAAAATTATGCATGTAATGTACATTCTCACAGAATAGTCATCTTCGAGGTTACTGATGACCGAAAGATCACGAGAGATCAAGGGAGATAAATAACAGGTCGTTGCGACCTCAATCCCTCGCAAATCGATCAACAAGAAAAATCAATCACTCAAATCGGATAAAAACAAGCAAGCACACAATAGAGCGATCTAGCTATAGGATTAACCTGGTATAGCTCCCAGGGTCGAACACAAGGAGCACAGATTGGCCTTGCGGCCTACGATGTAGTCAGAAATCCAAGAAAGTCTTTTTTTATGGTTTTTATTTGTTTTTATAATTTTTTAGATTTTTTAAATGATGAGAAAATGAAAGAAGGCAAATACAAGGAGGCTTCAACAATTTATTAAACACACAGAAAATGATGCAAAAATTAAGGAAAAATGGTTTTTATGTTTTTTAAGTTTTTTACTGTTTTTGGTGAATTTTTGGAAATTTTCTAATGGGTAAATTATTTATTAAAAATCAAACAATGCGACAAAAATAGGGTACTGTCCAGCAAGGATTAAGACCCAAAAATAAAATACTCTTGGATCTCAAAAAGCCCTGAAGGTAATTTTCCTATAATCTATGAAGAATAAGGAAGATTTAGGCACCCTAATTATTGTTTTTGGATTTTTAATTTATTTATTACAATTTTTATGAGTTTTTAGGGGTTTTTCAATTTTTAGGGTTTTTAGGTGATGAAAAGTAGCCGAACTTGGCTAGAAAATCAAACAACCAGCAAACAACAAATCCTAATTTTTTTTAGAATTTTTAAAGGTGATTTTATATTTTTTTGATATTTTTAAAGTCAAACAGTGGCAAAAATATGGGTTTTTGAATTTTTAAAAATAATAAATGAAATCAGAAATGTCCCCAAAAATCATAGAAATTCCTACACCATGGCAGGAGCCATGTGTCAAAATTTCATTGGATTTGGAGGTCGTTTGATATTTTATTCAAAAATAAAGGTGGGGCACTGTGCACAGGGACCTAAGTGCAAATACCCAAAAGTTCTGGGGTCCTGGTGCAAAATACCCAGCAACACACGTGCCAAGCACGTGCCTGGGGCACACAGGGACCTAAATGTAATAAAAATAAGTTCCCAAGGACCTATTGATAACTCGTATCAAAAGTCCAGGGGCTTATATGCAATTTACCCAAAATAATTCGCACCTGTGCAAAATCAATGCTCACAGGGGTATATATGCAAATAAACAAAACTTTTCATTCAATGAGTAACATCCAGAACTACAGGGCTTCGTATGCAAATAACCCAACAAAACACGTGCCAAAGCACGTGGGTCTCTACTGGCAGGGGTATAAATGCAAATAAAATTAAGCGCGAGGGTCTCTATGCAAATATCCCAGAAAATAAACAACTGAATTAAAAATTACAGGACTTAAACGAAAACAACAAACTACGATGGGGTCCTACGATATTTACCCCTTTATTAATAGCGACGGCCCGATTCTGACGCGTGGCAGATCTGACGGTGGAGAACAAACGCGCCTTTACTCCTTCGGCTCTTGGGCTCGATCGACGGCGGAGAGAGATCCACGTGGCTGATCTGACGGTGCTGGGCTCCTGCGCCTCTCTCCTCGGTTGCGACGGTCCAGATGAGATCCTCAGATGGATCAACGGCTGCTGCTCCTCTACAGATCGACGGCTAGGATGAGAACTGGAGTGAGGTCTTCATCGGACGGCTCTGGAGGGTGGAGGAAGAACTCGACGCCGGCGAACTTCGCCGACGTCCTGCGTGAACTCCGGTCCTCCTCAGCTGCGCCTGAAGGTCGGAGAAGGTCCGGCGTGAAGTTGCGCAGCTGCTGCGGGTGGCCAAGGGCCCAACCGAGCCCTGGAGGGGCTCCGGCGAGGCCTAGTGGCTCGAAGCTCCTGGCTGAACTGTGAAGGAGGCTCAGACAGCCCCTTTGGACCTGCAAAGTGGTCAAGAAGCTTCGCGGGTCGAGGGCAAAGTGCCTCGACCCGGTTAGGTGGCGTGAAGATGATCGGTGCGGTGGGGCGGAAGAGCTCCGGCGAGGCGACGGCGGTGGAGCTCGACTCCCAGATCCTGTGCGATCTGGGTTGTGCGAATGGGTGAAGAAGGTGCGCGGGGAGGTGGCGAAGGTGAAGGTAGGGTCGGATGGTCGAGATGATACGCGAAGTGATCGGAATCGGAGATGTACGTCGGAGCTATGATTTGGGCGTAATCGGAAATTGGAAGAAATTAGAAGGAATTAAGGCTACCTGATGGATGCTGGAGACTGTGCTGGAGCGTGGCTATCTCCGGGTCGTAGCTTCGAAGGGCGTCAAGGCCTGAAGCTCGATGCTCAACGCCGGCGGCGGAGCAAGGACGGCGAAGATCGCCGGATCAGTGGATACGCCTCCTAGCCTCACTGCAACAAGGGCTGCCGCTTGCTGTCACTCTCGCGAAGCCTATGGAGGTCACTGGGAAGGAGGAGAAGGGCCAAAGATGCGGCGCGGAGGCGGCGGAGGAGAAGGTAGGGTCGGATGGTCGAGATGATACGCGAAGTGATCGGAATCGGAGATGTACGTCGGAGCTATGATTTGGGCGTAATCGGAAATTGGAAGAAATTAGAAGGAATTAAGGCTACCTGATGGATGCTGGAGACTGTGCTGGAGCGTGGCTATCTCCGGGTCGTAGCTTCGAAGGGCGTCAAGGCCTGAAGCTCGATGCTCAACGCCGGCGGCGGAGCAAGGACGGCGAAGATCGCCGGATCAGTGGATACGCCTCCTAGCCTCACTGCAACAAGGGCTGCCGCTTGCTGTCACTCTCGCGAAGCCTATGGAGGTCACTGGGAAGGAGGAGAAGGGCCAAAGATGCGGCGCGGAGGCGGCGGAGGTCGGGAATATATAGAGTGACCGGGGCGATTAGGGTTGAGAAGCGACAGCGATGGAAGGCGTTGATTTGATGGCGAAGGATCCGGCGAGGGAGAGGGATGAACGGCGAAGAATCCGGGCTCGAGATATGCGTGGAAGACAGCCTGGATGCGCGTGGGAAAATCGGAGAAGATGGGGTGGCGCGCTTCTTCCAGAAAAGGAAGGAGGTCGCGGGGGAGTTGACCGGGGTCAACAGTCCCCCGTGGACCAATCAGAGGCGGCCACGTGTGTGCGATTTTTATTTATTTATTTTAGGGCAGAAATAGGCCAAATTAAATAAAACTCAAAACATGAAATATTTTTCTTTTATTTTTTTCTATTTTTTGGTGATTTTTAATTAATTTTTGGAAATAAAAAGAGGGTAGCTTTATATATAGGTATATGTACACTACATGGATTTTTATTTTTGATTTTTATTTTGTTATTTTTATGTGTTTTTATGCTCATTTTGTATTTTATTTATTTACAACATGAAATATGGAATAAAAGAATATTTTTATTTTATTTTTATCACTTATATACAAGGGTGAAATAAATAGTTATATACATTTATATACATGGTATTTATACAATGTATTTTTGTATTTTTAATTTTTGTCGTTTTTATTTGATTTTTGTTTTGTTTCTTTTTATTTATTTTATTTACAAAATATGCCATAGAATATTCAGAAAATAATTGAATTTATTTACAAGGTTAAATAAATACAATGGTGTGGTTTATACACATGGTGAAGGAAGGGTATTTTTGAATTTTTGATTTTTATCTTTTTTATTTTGTTTTAAATATACACAATATAGACAAGGATATTTACAACATATTTTTGGGTGAGGAAAATATATAGTTTATTTATTTACAGAAGTATATACACATGAGCTCCTATCTCCCTCTACTTTAGCTTTTATGCGGTCAGGCCCATGCTGAGCCCTCCCTTGGGTTAGGTTGCTCAATATTTATTCTAAATATTTCCCTCTTTTTCTTTTTGCTCTTTATTCTTTTATTTTGTGCACAAAAACATGCTAATTATAGGTTTTTACACAATGCATGCTTCTGGTAATTATTTGTATTTACACATATCTACATGTATTTGCAAAGGGTTTTTGTAGCTAAAATAGAAGAATAAAGAGTGATGAATGGGTATTCATCAGTTACGTAATGAATCTAGAATATCACAAATATTGTGACGATTAAGCGATATGTTTGAAATGAAAATCAGATCCTCTAAGGAACTAGGCCATTCAAAAGAAAACCCCCTTAGGTGAATTGGGAATCCGGATGTCGGTAATCCCAATATTAATCCTATGTCATTGTCCGTGAAGGTTACGTCTTTCTCCCCAAATCTAAAAACTCGATCTCCTTGATATTTCTAAATTATAAATTCCAATACTTGATAATTGATATCAAGTTTTGTGATTGACACAATACTTGAAAAGGCAGATCTTTCTATCAACTCCCTGTGCCTTCCAGTCAATTTATTGTTTCCGAGATATGTCACGAATTGTTAGATGTAGCAACGGTGCTGCACACAATATCGTGCTGCAAGAAGTTTACATAATTTTCAGTTAATTTTTATTGACTAATTTAAAATTGATAATTTATCAATTCCATAAACATTTACCTGGAACAGTTTCCATGCAAAATTTGGATTTTTTTGTATCTATCTTTGCAACTTCCTTCACATTTAATTGATGTTCTTGAGTTACTGCATTGTCCATACATATAATACATGGTATACTGTAAATTATCAAATAATGATGATATAACAGAACATAATAGAATAACTTACATTTGGTTTGATCAGTAGCTTTCTCACCCTCATTGCCAATGCATATATCCAAAGTTATAGTTATTTCGCATCTTCAAAAGTAAAAAATGGTATAAATGTAAATATTTTGTACCAAGTGGGCTTTCTTTTGCTGGAGGTGTCACCATGTCCTGCTTTCTCCTCTTGTATGATACCTGATAACCTTTTGATTCCTCCATTTTGAAGATATCTATTGATAAAAAAATAAAGAAATATTGGATCAGTAATCTTTGCCACAATATCTTTTGTAAAATGACAATACACATGCGTTTATAACATCTATGATACAATCAGTAAGAATTTTTTATTTATTAGTAACTTGTTACTGTAACATAAGTAATAGGTTTTCTATATGATAGGGTAATTGTAGTAGAATAAATGGCTTTGTTGGACAGGTAAAGAGTTGTAATACTCAAATATGTATCATGCATGTCGCAAATATTCAATATTTGCCACCGTGAGTTGTGTAAAAAGAAATGAAAACCATAATTGGTAACCCTAGCGAAACACAGATATCGCTCTATAAGTACATAGACATATTGATCAACGAATTGTAATATAGTTTGCAAACGAGTAATTCATAGAAGATTTCATACCGATTAAAGGTTTTTTCTCCAAAACTCCGCTGGCTATTCACCCTTGTCGTCCTTCAACAAGGATGTAAGAAGAAGTGCTTCCGCCACCTCCAAACGAGCGACTACTCCAAGAGCAAACTTGAAAAAAAAGTATGACCTAAACGAAATAAACCCTTCCGTTGGTAACATCGTTAACATGAAATTTTATTTGATATAACTACAATATAAAAGAAGTAATAATATTATACTCAACAGTAATTTTATTACAAGCGTTGGTAAGAGTAATACCTACGATAAGTAATTTTGCAATGGTTATCAGTAACTTATATTTATCGCAATTCTTTTGGCAACATGTATATAATTGGTAACTTTATATCAGACATTAGTAACTATAGAACAAAGCTTCGGTAATTTTTATATCAGACATTAGTAACATATACAAACATATACAAAGTTTGGTAACTTTATATTAGACATTAGTAACTATAGATAAAACCTTCGATAACTTTATATCAGACATTAGTAACATATACAAATTTCATTGTTTATTAAATCTGAAATGCTAGTAAGTGTAGAATCAAGCATTAGTAACTTCGAATATATAAAATAGTAACAATTTAACATATACAAGTAATTCTTTTGACAACATGTATATCATTGGTAACTTTATATCAGACATTAGTATCTATATACCAATGCTTCGGTTATTTTATATCAGACATTAGTATCATATACAAACATATACAAAGTTTGGTAACTTTATATCAGACATTAGTAACTAAAGAACAAAGCTTCGGTACTTTAAAATCAGACATTAGTAAATATACAAACATTGGTAACTTTATATCACACATTAGTAACATATACAAACGTTGGTAACTTTTTATAAGACATTAGTAACTATAGACCAAAGCTTCTGTAATTTTGTTGAAATAAATCAGTAACACTTTAACATGAACAAGTAACACAATATTTTAAAAGTAAAACTTATAGCCACGATTCGTAATATTATAGAAGATGTTAAGTAACTCAAATATATACGAATGGTATTGTCAGAATATGAAATTACATTAGTAACATTACTAACCAAAAGTGAATTTCTTACGAATCAAAAGTGAAACGTCTAGTAATACTTTGTGTTGTAGAACAACAAATGCGCAAAAGCATATGAATTAAGGTCTTAAAGCAAGAATATTAAGAAGTATTAGCGATAATTCTGAGATCGAAAATACATCTTTAGCAAAGATTAACATCATCTTTAATCTGAGATTGAAATGTTTGCGATTGTGTAATATATCGTTTGTAGTAGATTAGAACAAAATGAGCTAAATTTAAAAAACAATAAAACTTACGTATATCGTCGATGAACTCCAACACAATATCGCTCTCAAAGAAGAAGTAGGGTTTCTAAGATGGTCGTCCGTGAATCGCCAAGAAAGAAGCCTCGATTGACATTTTTGGTATTAAACATACGTTATTTACTCTTCAAGGAAGGAAATTAAACTCCGAGGATTTCGCGCGAGCTGTTATCAATTTTCTATTTTGGCAATCTCTATTATTAAATTCTGAACCATACGATTAGGATCTAACGATTCTAATCATGGGCTCATTTACTCTAAAATGTGCACAGTGCTCTCTAGATAAGCCCTCCATACATACACACATATATATATGTATACATATACATATATATATATATATATATGTGGGTTTAGTGGGACTGCCCCACACCATATTTCAATGATTTTTTTTATTTTTTTTGAAAAATAGCGCCATGTATTTTCGTCACTATATCCCTTTAATATGTCATTCTAATTTGCATAATGTCCAATGGAACGCCTCTTTCAGTCTTTGATCATCAACTTGATGAATGAATTAGAGGATTTCGTCAGAAACAGAGACTCATATGTCCTCCGTCTAGAACATGTCGATTACAGTAATTCTAAGATCATAAATTACATGTTCTAGATGGAGGGCACAATGGTCTCTGTTTCTAATGGAGTATAAATTTTAAATGAAAGGAGACCAATTATTCTTTATACAGGTCCAATATGCATTTAAATGTGACAGACTGACTATTTTTTACTAATCATTTATCGGTGAATTGATCTGAATTATAGTATATACAACTAACATATTTAACTAATTTATCGGTGAATTGATCTGAATCATGTATTATTACTTTGAATAGAATTTAGTAATTTAGAGACAATACTCACGTAAATGGTTGTTGCGAGATCAGTTATATCCAAACAACGATCAGTAATTTACATTCATTTTATTAAATGGTACAGAATTCAGTAATATATACACAATGGATAAGTAAGTGCTTGTTGTGAAAATAGTAATATCCAAATAACGGTCAGTAATTTACATTCATTTTATTACATGGTGCAGATTTCAATAATATATACACAATGGACAAGTAAGTGCTTATTGTGAAGTCAGTAAAACCAGAACAAATGGTCAGTAATTTCCATATGTTTTATTCTCAATTAATAGCTACTATGAGATCAGTTGCTCAAGTAAGAAAGTAATTATTTGTTAATGCAATGCACATTACATAGACAATAGTATTACTAATCATTTGTTATGTTATTACTGATCTCACAACACACATTTACTTGATCATTTTATACATATTACTAAATTCTGTACAATGTAACTATTTGGATGTAAATTATTGATCATCGTCTTGATATTACTAATCTCACATTAAACATTTACTTGACCGAATTATATTTATTACTATCATAGCGTTTGGATCCTTAATCATCCGTGTGGAATCATTTATTTGAATCGTTTCTTTCCAAAATCGTCTTCTAATTTTTAAGGATGTTGTATAATAGGAAATATAAGATTTTTTTAAATACGTAGTAGCATATAATTAGAAATATAGTTATTGCAAATACACGTGTATGGCCCAGAATGGGTGCTCATTGAAACGTTAATGGGCACAGGGCTCATTGGATAAGTCCTCTCTCTTTCTATATATATGTATATATATATGAGGAAAGGGAGTCTACTTTGTGAAGTAGGTAACCTTACCTACTTCACACCCATTTTCACAATTTTTTATTTTTTTGAAAAATACCACCGTGGATTTTGATAACTATATCCCTCTAATATGTCATTCAAATTTCATCAGAAACAGAGACTCCTACGTCCTCCATCTAGACAATCATTTTTTAACGGTCACAGATTTGCTATATTTTACATGTTCTAGATGGAGGCCGTAAGAGTCTCTGTTTCTGACGAAATTTGAATGACATATTAGAGGGATATAATTATGAAAATCCACGGTGGCATTTTTCAAAAAAAATAAAAAAATTTGTGAATAATGGATGTGAAGTAGGTAATGTTACATACTTCACAAAGTAGGCTCCCTTTCCTCGCTCTCTCTCCCTCCCTATATATATATATATATATATATATATATATATAGAGAGAGAGAGAGAGAGAGAGAGAGAGAAAGTGCTTATCCAATGAGCCATGTGCCCATTACCGTCTTGGTGAGCATCCATTCTGTGCCATACACATGTATTAGCAATAATTATATTTCTAATTATAGGCTAAAACATATTTAACAGTTAATATATTTCCAATTATACGTCCTTAAAAAAAGGAAGACAGTTTTGGAAAGAAAAGATTCAAAGAAATGATTGTGTGCAGATGATTGAGATCCGAACGACAGGATAGTAATAAATATAATCCGATCAAGTAAATGCTTGTTGTGAGATCGGTAATATCAAGATAATGATCAGTAATTTACATACAAATGGTTACCTTGTACAGAAATTAGTAATATGTATACATTAGTCAAGTAAATGTGTGTTGCGAGATCAGTAATAACATAACAAATGATTAGTAATACCATTGTGTATGTAATACGCATTGCATTTATTTTTATAATATTTTTCCTTTTTCGTCAACGAAGCATTTCATTTATTTCACTAATTCGTTTTTCCTTATGTGCATGTATTTAATAACTTCCTTTTCAAAGTACTATTTCCATATTAATCATATATAAGGCGAATATGTTCATGATTATATGTTACTTTCTTACTTGAGCAATGCCCGTGACTTACTAACCATTTATTTTATTATTACTGATCTCATAGTAGCCATTACTTGAGAATTGTATATATATATATATATTACTGAACATGTGATATAAGACATAGGTATATACATTACTGAACACAAAATAAAAATTTACTTGATAACAGTATATATATTACTTGAGTATTGTCTCTAAATTACTGAATTCTATTCAAAGTAATAATACATACGGAAATTACTGACCATTTGTTATGATTTTACTGATTTCACAACAAGCACTTACTTGACCAGTGTATACATTTTTTTGAGTCATTGACCAGTGTATATATAATACTGAATTCTGTACCATATAATAAAAAGAATGTAAATTACTGACCATTGTTTGGATATTCTGATCTCGCAACAATCATTTACTTGACTATTGTATATATATCACTGACCTGAGTATTTGAATCTCGATTTTATGCAAGAAATCATTGATTCGAACGTTTTCTTTCTAAAATGATCTTCCTTTTTTTAGGACACGATATAATTGGAATACCATTTATTGTTAAATCGCTTTGCATTTTAATATCGTTCCAAAAATGACATCCTTCGAAACACTTAATTGGTAATACACGTGTGTGACTTACAAATGGTGCTCACGGAAACACTGATGGGTATATGGCTCATTGGATAAAAATCCTATATATATACACACACATATGTATGCGTTTGTTGCCCATATCTGTGTTTGTTTGTCTGGTGAAATACCCTCAGTTATTCTCATGTACATTTTTCATGTGCATACAATCTGTTAATTTTTAAACAGATGTATTGTGATAATATAATTTGATAAGATTGTACATATTTTACTAATACTAACGACAGATTACAATTCAGATAAAAATCTTACTTATAATATGTATCAATCAGTAATGGGTTTTATCTTACTTTATTAATCAATAATCACAATGTAATTCCATAACCTATATCAAACGCAAAATAAGACAGCGTATACAACATGTTAAATTATAAACATTTGTATTATGATAATATAGTTTGATCTGACTGTACATATTTTTACTAGTACTAACGATAGATTACATTTTTTTTATCCAAATCTCACATATATTATGCAATTGTATGTTGTCAAACTACGATGAAATCTCACATCAAAATCTCACATATATTATGCAACTGCCGCAGTTACATATTAAGCTGTATTTGAATTTATCTTATTTTATAATTCCATTACCAACATCGAACACAAAAGAAGGTTTATGCATGATACTTTATATACCAATCAACACTCAATATAAATCCTAACTTTTCATCCATACCAACTCAATATAATGCAACTGTTGCTTTCGAAGTTCGACCATTTCATATCCATTGCTTCTACAAAATTATTCAGCATCTAAAAAACTAAATCAAGGTTCATATAATCAATTTTCTTGAAATAACAGATTCTGAAATATGATCGTTTCAGTGCCACCTGGAGCCCATCAAAGTTCAGGTCATTCAGAGCAACCCATCTATGTCGTCGGTATGGTATTTGATTCTCTTAATGATACTCATAGTTTTTATGAATCATATGTCACTTCAGTTGTATTTAATGTATGGAAAATTAGAACATGACATGGAATGGACCATAGATCCAAGAACAAGATTCTCGTGTTTAAGAGTTTCCTTTATTGGAAAGAAGGAAAATTAAGAGCATCTAATAAATTAAAAGAAGTTGATACTGCTCGTAGTGATTATAGTGATGAAAGTATGTTTGAAAGAGAACAAAGTCGTGTTGGCAAGGCTCGAACTGGTCGCAAAGCCATGATGTCGACAAGATACAGATTTAATGAATACGACTGGGTTGTGGTTTCATTTCACGAGTAACAAAATCACAATCTTGTATCTCCAAGCCAACGTCGATACCCTAGGTCCAATAGAAGATTTTCGAATGTAACGAAAATGTTGGTGAAGTCGATGCCATGCGTTAACATCCTGATGAATCTCCATTTCATCACCTTCATTCTATCATTTTGACCTTAAAAACCTTAGTAAATGCATGCAAATAGCGCTAATTTGCATAAATTGACATTCATCCCATATTGTATAAATACTGGATAAAGTAATGTTTTTAATGCCAAAATTATAGAATAAAGAAAAGAAAAAATAATAAAATATTGAATATATTTTATGATCCTAAACCCTGAGACCTAGGCATCCTAATGACTAGGTCGACAAGGAATAAAGTAGGGGGAGATAAGGTCCAAAATACAATAAAAGTCCCTTTTATTTATTCATTTTTGGGACCTATTTTATTTTCTACTTTTTATACTTTAAATAAAGAAACTTTGAACATTAAAGTTGTACATAATAAAATATAGAAAAATATAAAATTAATTTCATACAAAAATAATATATAAAATAAAAGTTACACTCTAAATAAAATTCTAAAATCCCACCTTCCCAGACCATATCTCTCAAATAAAAAAATGTATCAAAATAACTTTTAATTGTATATAACTTTTAATAAGCTATTTAATGAAGGTAGTTTCATATTTTTTAGAGTTAAGGTGTGAAAGTTAGGTTTTGGACCCCTATTGTATAATATACCTGATTAAAATAAATTTTTTATTTTTTATTTATTATTTATAATTTTTATAATTTTATAATTTTATAATTTTTATATATTATTTATAATATATGTACATATTAAAATTAAAATAAAATAATAAAGAAAATACTAAAATAAAATATGTATATAAAATACAAAGATGAATTACCTATTTCTATACATATATAATAAATAGACTTATTTATTTAAGTGTATATATTATATCAAGAAAATATAATAAAAAATATTTAAGTATATAAAATAATTTATAATTATATAAAATAATAAACTAAAATAATAAAATTAAAAATACAAAATAAAAATAAAATATATAAAAGCATAGATAACTATACCTATAAATTACCCCTAATAAGTAACTATTAATAAATAAACTCTAAAAATAAATAAAATCATAATAAAATAACTCAAAAAATAATAAACATTTTTTATTTTATGACCTAAAATTAATAAAATTATTTATTATTTAATATCTAATTTCCAATATTTTCTAGGGTTGATTTTTCCTGGTTGGTCTACGTGGACCAACCAGGTTACTTGGAGAGTTGACCCCAGTCAACTCTCTAACTTCCCTCCTACACCTCTGACACCTCGGTTGACCCGTTTTTTGTCGATTTTTGCAGGTCAAATCTTGCATTATTTCGGGTTACTCCCTTCGCATCTTTTGTTCATCGTTCATCGGTGATACACACCCAAGCATCACCACGGGCTGTGGATCGTTGCATCGCCTGAATCGCCTCGGTCTTCTCATCGCTTCGTCAACTAGTACAATAGCTTCCCTCTGCCTCCTTCCCCAGTTTGATCCTTCTTCCTCCCTTGAACCCTACTCTTGAGCGAAGATTCCCCCGGTGACAGCAGGGATCGAATCCACTCCTTAGGGGCGCGCGACAGTGTAGTCTGGGTCTTCCGTCAGTCACGCTGGAGCTCCATCCTCTGGCTGATCCTCAACAGTAAACTCCCCCTTCTTTCATCATTTTTATTCCGTAGGTCCTTTGTAGTGTACACTCGTTTCTTATTTTGCTTGATTCCGTTGATACCTTCGAATACTCCAATTTCATCGTTCGACGGAGCCTGAGCTCTCGCCTCATTCCGACCGCTTTGGACCCCGTCGCCCACCTGTTCACCGTCACTTCGTTCCTCGACACCCTCCAACCATCCCAGGCATCTCCAGCCACCTTGATCTTGCATAGAATGAGCCATCGATTCTACTCTCTCCGTCATCCGCTGGAGAACACCATTCTGACGCACCCTTCGCTCATTCCCTATCCCGAATCTTGCTCGAGCTTCGCTCTTTGTCCCTGGACTAACCCCTGCAAGAAATGACGAAGAGGTGAGGCTCATCGAGCCTCAACGAGCTGTAGGAGCACCTCCTAGGTCCCCTCTGCCGCTAGCCGTCACCGGAGCTCCTCGGAGCATTCTGAAGCATCCAATCAATGTAGAGGGACCTGGGGTTCTTTTGGCATCATCGATAGTGAAGCATGACCATTGCTCGTGAAGATTTTGAAGATTAAAGCCCGTCCAAGCCTAGTTCTTGGGTTGTTCATCCAACCGCCTTCCCTGCCTCGGATCCTGCCGTGTTCTTCGTGTGATCTAGATGTCATCGAATCATCTACCCGTTCAATCGTCTGATCTTCTGAGGTGATCTAATCCTGGCCGTGCAGAAGAACCGTCATTGGGCACCCAGGACGTGACGCAAGGCAAGTGACCGCAAATCCAGCCATTGGCCCGCATGCGTATTGGGTATTTTGCATATTCGACCCAACACATTTTTGTATTTTAATATTAAGGATCAAATATTCCTTTGCTGTTGAAATAGTTTGTAATATTTGCAACTTAGTCCTCGTAGTTACTTTATTTGCATAATAGTCCTCTATTGACTCAGCCGACACACTTTGATTATTTAGCAACTAAGCCCTTACGGGTTTGGTTATTTAACATTTAGTCGGAAATTTTGAATATTAAGTTGTAACTTTTTGGTGAACTTGCATTCTAGCCCTCGAACTTTTGATATATTGCTCATAGGTCCAGGTCATATCACCTCACGTGCCTGCGCACGTGAGGTGCGAGCATTTTGTAGTAGACCCTCCGTGGGTTTTGGAATTTGTTTTTAGTCCTGAAAATTAAACTGCACATTATTTATTTTTGGTGTAATTGCAAGCATGCACCTAGACATATTTTTTATTTACAAAAATACCCCTGTAAAGTATTGTAGTCTCTTTTTATTTTCTCTATTTATTTAAAATAGCAAGTAAACTCTAAAAAAATCCTAAAAAAATACGTGTATGTCCCTGATTGCACACAATTTCACGCCATCATTTTAATTTGCAATTTATACTTTCTATTATATTTTAAAAATAAAAAATAATCCTTTGTCTCTGATTACAATAGAAAATCCATAAAAATATACAGGTTTTTTTAAAAATTCCAAAAATGTATTTCTTACTTATTTAGTTATTTTACAACTACATACCACAAATCCCTAAAAATTATAAAAGAGAACTCCTAAATTAATAATACCTAAAAATCTTTATAAAAATATACAAAATTCTCAAAAATTCCAAAAATTGTGTTTTCTATTTGTATTTTTCTCTATATTATTATTAATATATTAAAATTAATTTGGAGAAATTTTGATTCCGTTCTCTATTTTTATCATTATTTTAATTCAACTTATTTAATTAAACCTTATTTTAGGGTAATTTTGACTTTCAAAATATATAAGAATTAGCAAAAATTCTTTAAAAAATCATAAAACAGTAAAAATTATCTAAAACCCAAAAAGATTTTATTTTCCTTATTTTGACTATTATTATTATTTATACCTTCCCTAGCTTACATTGTATATATACTTTTTATATGGCCTTATATATATTATATCTCTTTTATAAAAGAAAAAAAAAGAATAAGAAAATATAAAAAGAAAATATAAAAATTGAAAATTAAAAATCAAAATAAAAAAATATAAAACAAATATAAAATAAAAAATTTAATATTTAATATTTAAAAACCCACAAAAAGATTTATTTTGGCTAAGTATTTGAGAGAAATATTGTGCCTTGATTGTTTATCTTACATTGCTTTACACCTTTGTTTCATGTGTTCGACCCTACTTGCTTGCCATTATAAATTCTTAGTGGGGTATAATAAATTTAACTCTTACTCTTAATTGCTTAATCATTTGTGTGGGTTAATTGTTCAAACAACGAGAGGATTCAAGTAGTCGCTTCAGCGACAATGAGTCTGATTTGTCAGGCCATTATTTAACGACTCCCTATCTTCTCGTTCTTCACATTCTCGCATCAAAATAATATGTATTTCTAGACAATGGTTTCATAACAAATAACAATGTTGAGAGTATAGTTCGAGATATCTACAATTTCAACAAGGATGAGAAAAAACGTCGTGATGGAATGGATGTCAAGCTTGATCTTTTCAACAATTGCAAGAAAAATTTTCAGTTCACAGCACACCGACCAAGATATCAGGCTAATACATTGTTTGTGGATAGACAATGTTTCGTTAAAGATTACAAAATATTTGGTGACACAATTGCATTTGACACCACAAATATAACTAATGAATACAAGCTTATTTTTTATCACTCTGTGGTATTGACCACCACGACATGACTATTTTCTTTGGCAATGCCTTTCTGAATAGAGAAATAACATATTCTTTTATATGGTTATTTGATCAATTCATTTCAGCTATTGGTAAGCATTGTCTCAATAGTCACGGATGAAGACCCGGCTATTTGTGTTGCAATTTGTCATTCTCTACCTTATATTGTTCACAAATTTTGCACATGCATAATGTCAAAATTGAAATGCAAATTGGGTCAATCCTAAGATATTGATAAAGTTTTAAAAGCATTCAACAAGTTGTTTAACGACGTGAGTTGGTTGAACACTTCGATCGTAGATGGTCATCCGTTATTATTGAGTTTGGATTGTTTGGAAACAAATGGCTGCGTGAAAAGTATAATATTTTACATAAATTGGTGGATGCATACACCACCGATACATTTTCTAGTGGCATGGGAAACACCCCAAAGGGGTGAAGTATGAATTCATTTTTGCAGAGCCACATCATAAAACAGAATACGCTACTTGAATTTGTTTCTGGATTCCAAACCGCTCTTCAAAGCATTGAAGAGCGAGAAAAAGACGTACAACGATACAAAGACTCGAAGGCCCATGCTAATAATTAAATTGAAATTAGAAGAACGGATGATATCTGTCTGTACCAAAAGAATATTATATAAATTTCAGAATGAACTCATGGAGGTTTTAATGTTGGATGCTTGTGTGTCAGAATTATTCAATGAATGCATTTGTTGCACGATTTATTCTTTTGACAAGAAAGTATGTGATAGATTATTAATCCATTCAACATATTCCGAAACTATTTTATTGTATGTGAATGTAAAAAAACTATGTGATACATTATGTAGAGAAGAAGAGTTTGCCAATGCTACCGTTGGTTAGGTTTTTTTGGGGGTTTTATTTGATCAGACAAAATGGTTAAGAAGAAGAAATCGGATTCGCCTTTATCAAAATGGTTCAGATGACGCACTTGAATTTTACTCAAATCCAAAAATCCACTGATCGTAAAGATAACAGAGACCTGCACTATCAAAGGAATCGGATTAATGTAGGACGAGTTTGGATAATCATTCATCCAATTTGAATACTTCTTCTAGTCAATCTATTTAAACGTTCAGATTTGCAATGCAGGTATAGAGTATTAAATTTCTTTATCTCGTTCGATCTTATATGTTATCCATATTTAGCATTTAGTTACCATATTATCCGAAGTCTGGACATCGCAACGGAAATTCATGTCTAATCATCACTTTGAGTATCCGTATCAAGTTCAAAGTTTAAAAATTCAGACCAGTCTTTGAGATTCTCCAAAGAAAATGAGACGATCAAAAGAAAGACAAGACATACCGAAAAAGACAATGTTGCCGACCACCTAAGATCTACGGAGGTTCGAGACAGTTGAAGTGATGATGTCGTCATTATAATGAACCAAGAAATCCAGATCCGTTTATGATTTCGGGATTTTTACATAAAATCTTGTATAATTTCATATTTACAAATAAAGCCGTGCTTAGATCCTTCCTCGAATTCTTCCTGTATGGCCTCAGGCCTTGCTAAGATACGGCGGGACTTCTTTTGAGCTATGAGAAAATGGATAGGGCAGCCAACTCGTCCTATTAACCCATTTCCTTGTTTCCAGATGATTCAGCACGTTACGGTTGGGATCGCCATCCATATCCTCTTCTTCTGCTGTGAAGGGGCATCGGGCTGCTTGATAGAGATTTCCTTTCCATTTCGCCGAATTATAGTGTCTTCAGCAAGTTAACCTGAAAGATCTGCATCCGTAGTCAAGGAACAGACGCCGGCCTCTTAAGTTCTTAACCCTCCATAATCACAAATTACATGAAGAACCATCAATAATGCTTAACTCCTACATGTCATAACCTTGTATAAACATCCATCCATTTTCTTTGTCAACTTTGACGGAAAATATGAAATGTCAACAATTTTGCCCTTTCAACTAAACCACATTAGCAAAATATGCTCTCACTGCTCCCTAAGCTAATCCAGCTCCTCGTTCTCCTTACTCACCCAATCCAACTCCCTCATTCTCCTGCGACAAGTTAAGCATGACTAAACGATTATAAGATCTGCATGCTTTGTCGCACAGACTGCTTCCTCAAATCCATCTCTTGAGTTGCAATGCATACCATCCAAGCACACAATGACGAGTCTTCAACCTCCAGATCCTTCATTATACACCTAAGTAGTCCCCCCATCTTCCTCTGCTGAATGCACCAGCTAGTTTTGACAAGGCCGACCGGTAGAGAATGATTGCGAAGCACTTGCTCTAGTCAGAGTGGTCCATTGGCCAGTACCAACACCATCACAGCACTGCTGATCACCAGAAGCCCATTTCACTCCTGACGCTATTAGCTTTCAGCTGCCCCCTCAAACAAAAGCAGCATCCTCAATAAATCTTCATCTCCGAGAGGAATCATCACCTTATTATCTAGACGAGTCATCCATCTCTCTGCCGCATCTACCGTACAAGTGCCCTTCGCGGGAGCAGAGTTAACCTCCCATGCCATGCCTAAGTCCAAAAAGGAAATGAAGAAGAGAATCTGAAGCATGGTATCCTCCAATCTTATAACATTTCACATCCCAAATAAAGAACGTTGGCGGGGGAAGGTGAAGGGAGAAAAAAAAACGTTGCGACGGGTGTTAGGCAAAGTGACGATGGAGTTCAAAGCTGGCCAGGGTTGATATAGGAGGAGGTTTTGGGAAGAATGGGGATATGTGAGAGAGGTTGGAGGTAGTCAAATAAATATTAACCGTTGGATTGAGCTTGGTAAGATTAACTCAAGGAAATGGTTGAGTAAGTAAAGTAAACTAATAGCGGGCCCAAGATGTAAAACATGGTAGTGAAGGGTTCATCACATAACATGAAATAATACAAAATTTTGTGTGAAAAAGTTCCTTAAATGTACTAGTCGAATGGTATTCAGAACCACAAAAATTCAAAAAAAAAATACGTGTTATAAATACACGACATAGCAAAGTCTATGCCAAAATAACATTGTAAGCTGCTAGTTATAAATATAATAATAAAAATTAATATTTCTTATACGTGTACCCCTCTTAGGTTATGCAATATCAATTATGCCCATCCTTATTAGTTGTGCCCCTCTTAAGGTACAATTATAAATGAAAGGAAAAAAGAAGTGCAGACGTGTAATAATTTTAAAGTTGTAAGGGCACAACCGAAGAAAATTCCGTTAATTATAAACCATAATCAGATTTATCCCACAAACAAAAGTAATGAAAGAACACGAGTGATAACGATGCAAAGGCAAGAAAAAAGGAGAGGCTCTGCAGTCTAAGAGGGGCGCAACGATAAAAAAAACCCTAAATATAATACAACGTAAAAAAGCAACTGTTCATAAATTTCTATTCCTTCTTCTCATCACACTTCCGAGAGAAGACATGAATTCTCGGTTGGGAACGTCAGACTTTTCCATTGCAGCTCTATGTAAAGTTGAACTTGGGGTAATGTTCTGCAAAGCTCTCTCGTCTGGTATAAGTTGCATATTTTGATAAAAAGAAATCATACGTTTCCTAATATGTATTCATTTGAACTCCAACTTTCTTGTCCTTTTCGAAGAACAGGAAGATATTTCTCTTACCTGCCATTTATCTTTTTCGCGTCACAATAAAAGCTGCGTCAATAAAAACAGCGTTAAATATCATTGGTTCCTCCAAATGAAGTTTGCCTTCCTGACAATTCTCCCTTTCACATGTTCACGATCTTTGGCCAAAATCATGCAAAATTCAACCTCAGACATCTGAAAATACAGCTACTTGTGAAGCGTTGCAATAGAAGAGCATAGTTTGCAAAATCACCAAACATATTCAAAAAACTAATCGCAAATCAGTACCGAATTAGTAAAAGAATTCATATGAATATGATCTCAAAGACGGCATTTACAGGTATAGAATTCATTCGAACATGATTTCAAAGACAACATTTACAGGTATCTGCCTCAGTCGAGGATTAGCCGATGCACCAGCACACGAGGGGGTCCTTGTCGGGGAGTAGGCCTTGCAGCCTTTGGGCATAATTGGTGATTTTTTAATAGGGATTTAAATGTCCTTAAAACCTATCCAGTCTGACTGAACTAGAACTTTCATCCGAAATGGACCGGCCTAACTAGCCACTTTCAGGCCAGTTCCAGATCTGACCGACCAAGCCAATCCGGCTTTTTAAACCCTTATACTGACTTTAGAACCATATTCAATTCTTTTTCATCCCCATCCAAAATCTCAGCAGGTTATAGAACAATATCTTCACCTCCACTCCTTAGTGCATTCTCCCGTGCCTCCCATACCCTGGTTAAAATAACATCCCATGCTCATGTCTCAAATATGCTCAACCAAATGATCAATCCAAAAATTCAGAGATACTGGCATTTTAAGACTAACATAAATAATCAGCATCTCGAAAAATTCCTTGTGGAAGTGCCAAGCAAGTCGAGACGCAAATCAATAAAAAAATATGAAAGCATCATTAGAAAGTGTAAAAACCCTGGGTTTTTTTTCAGAAATACATCAAAGAGAATTTGCATTTTGAAAACCAGTACATTGGTACAATACCTTGTTATACCTGATCTGCTCCTATCTAAATGCTACTGCACCAACACCTTTGCAACTAATTCATAGGGAAAATACAGATAGGGCATATGCTGCAATAGGTTGTATTTTTTAGAAGCTTGCAGCAGCTTTGAGTTTCAGCAAAAATCCCAATAAATATTTGAAAGGAGAGATCCTTGGGCTGTAATAATAATTGAGACTTTGAAATTAACCTGCAATCGGCTACTTCTGATATTCCTCCAAAAAAAAGGTTGTATTATAACTGAAGGTCCCAATTAATATTTGCAAGAAATCCTTGGTATGTGATAATAATAATTGAGACTTTGAAATGGCCTTTGCAAATGCTAGCTTTGATATTCCTTCAAGATTGTGATACGTGTATTACTCAAATGAAGCAGCAGGGAGTGACCCTTTCCAAGTTGACGCTTCAGGAACACCGCAGCGGCATTTACTATGACTCAATTTTAGAAATCGTCGAACATATGTTTTGCTTTTCATCTGGGAGGATTATAAATTGTTTCACAAGCTCTGAGAACGAGGCAAACATGTGGATCATCTTTTGGTATTCTCTTGAGCAATTTTTTGGCCTCATGGAACTCACATGAAGCTAATAGTACTTGATACATCCTGCATGCCACAAATTATAAAAAAAAATAGAAATTAAATTATAGAATATGCAATTTAAACAAATAGCTTGGTCTTGATTAGAATCAATTCCATTTTCTTTTTTAAGATGAATGGTTACAATCTGGATGATATACAGTACCAGCATCCTTACTTTCTTAAAATATAGCCAATTCCAAATAAACGAAGGATTGGAGGAAGATTTCGATGCAACCAAGATAAAATGCTCATGGCATATAATCTGGACATGGCAAAATGCATAATCTCATAATCTGAGGCCACCATTTAGATAGGAATTTTTGCGGTAAGTATGAAGTTAAGTAGTTGCAAAGTTTCACAGAGGGCATATGTCGAATTCCCTTGGACATTATGTAAATTGTTCTTTGGGAAATTTATATTTGAGGTACCCAACTGTGGATTGAGTCCTAAAAACGGGTCCCCAATAAAAAACTCTTTAATATCAGTCACAACATCATTCCATAAGCTAGTTGATAAAAATTTGGGGGTAAGATGTCAAATTTACAAATTTTATTTACCCAAAGTAATCATTTATATATGATCATTTGAAACTATAACTCAATCATCAATTCAAAATCTCAAAAAAAAAAACTTCCGAAAATATCTCCCGGATCATTCTCATCCTCACTGCAATATTTACTCTCCTCAAGCCCCAGTCTTCATCAACCCCATTCTCTCCACCTAAACACCCTTTGCTTCCCCAAGCTCAATTCCTTTTTGACCTCGATGATCTCACCCTAAACCCTGACCTTAATTTATCCAGTAGATCCAAACCACCATCCAACATCAGAGACCCCTTTGATGACCTACTCTCCCTAAGCATTGCCATAATGGGAAACATTTTTCGGTGCCTTTATGCGATCCAGCTCAACCTCTGCCACCATTGCCGATCGTCATGATCTGGCTGACACAATCATGACAACTACGACCATTCAACGTACTTTAACACATGCCCCTTTAGCCAAAGTAAGAACTCCTGAAGTTGACAGTGGAGCTATATATCAATCTTTCAATTGCTCAAATGTAACAGAGAAAAACAATTGAAAAATGGTTAGAAGTTAAAGTTGTTAGAAAACGAAGAATGCGGAAGCGTAACATCAGAGATACATAATAAACATTAAGGAATATAATGGGTCTGAGGCTTCTTATAAAGCCCACACTGACCCTCCAAGTCCCAGAGATAGTAGATGTGGGACTAAACTAATGGATGTTGCAAATGGACCCTGAAGGGATCCAATTACCCATCTACACAAGAATGACGCATATACTCCAATACTCCCCCTCAAGCTGGAGCATGCAATGCTCAGCTTGGACAAACAGAAAGAAATCTCAAACTCACAATACAGGACACTGCAGACAATATCAACTCAACATAACACAACTGTCAGTTGCTGTCGAGGACGTTGCTTCTCATGTCGTGCATGTGACGAGGAACACAAGGGCTGGAGTGTGAGTCGAACTGGGTCTCCTCGTCGGAGAATGTGTGCTCTGTACCGTGCCTGTCAGAGTCACCAAAACTGAAATGAGTCTCCACTTGGAGAACTCTGGCCCACCACATGTAGAAGGCTGAATCATGTGGATAAATGCTCAATCTCTGAAGGACCGGACTGAAAAAGCCGTGGAGACATCCTCGTCGAAGTCCACGGTCGCTGGAGAATGGAGTCTGAAAAGTCTCATCGACGGAGAACTGGGTCACATCCATACTGGCTAAGAGAACGTGATCCCTACTCTGGAGTCCCTATAAACCACATGAAAACCCTAGCCCACAATGACATAGAGAACAAGATCTCTACTCTGGAGTCCATATGGATCACATGAAAACTCTGAGACCAAAAACAAAGATGGGGACCACAGAAATGATGGCAAACATGTGCGCATCAAACTAAAGATTCGGAATTAAACTGAATGTCGAGTCTGGAACTAAAAATCTATGTAGATTCCGAAATCTGTCTGACTTGGAATCTGGAGAATCTGAAAATCTGGCATGTAGAACTCTACACAATGCTCCACTTTCTCCCATACTTGTCGGAATACAATGACATCAACAAAGTTGGGAGATGACAAGAAATTGAGAGAGAAAAAACTTCAATAAAATAGTTTCTTCTTCTTTTGCACAAATCTTTTTTTCTTTAACCGCTTCTCCTCTTTTTTTTGGCTATTCTCCTTTTTTAAAGTCGTTCATCATTTTTTTCTCAGCTTTCTTCTCTAATTTTTTTAATCATTTTTTCTTTTGCATATAGCTTTTTTTCCTTTTTTTGTACACTTGCCTTTTTCAAAATACATTTTTTCATGAAACACGACCAAGCTTGGACCCAAAATACAAATTAGTCCAATTGGGCTTAAAAAAACAAGACCATTTTTCTCTCCTTTTTTAGCCGATTTGCATCTCTATTTTTTTCATTCACGCATTTTTTAAACGGTCCACTTGGGCCCACCCCTATTTAGGGTTCCCCATAGTGGGAACCCCTCTCAAGTAGGAGACGCCCCCAATTGGGGCTTCTTCGATGCTGTCGCCGCCACCTTGCGCGGTGCCTGGCGATCTCCGCCTCCGCCTGGAATGAGGCGGTGCTACGAAAGCTCCGCCTTGAGCTGCTCACTGCCTGGAGCTCGGAATCGCTGGAAAGGAGAGGAGTTGCTGCTTGGAGATGGGCCACGAGCTCTGCGCTGCCTGGAGATGAGGCGGCGATCTGGAGGGTGAGGCTGCGGAGATCTGAGGAAGAATCGTCTTCTGGAGTCGCAGTCGAGGAGCCGATCACCGGAAAGGCACAACTGCTTCTCCACCGCACCTTGGATGACGCGCCTCTTAGATCTGATGGAGATGTTGTGCCCGGGAGGGGGCACCAGGAGGATGAGGAGCACCAATGGGAGAGACTCGCTGGAGATGGATCGCTGCAAGAAGCGGCTGGTGGAGGTGCTCTAATTACCTAATTCCACCTGGCGCCGCCGATTCGTTGGAGTTGGGCATCCCGCAGAGGTGCGTTGATTGCCTAAAGAGGGAGTAATCGCCAGCCATCGAGAACCCTAGAACAAACTGGAGATGCCAATCAATCAGAGATGGTGTTGGTGATGATGTTACATAATCTGGGTTCATCAAAAATCAGAGATTGTTGATGATGACATTCCAGAGCTTAAACAAATCGTAAATAGATCATAAATACATTTTTTTGACTGAATATGGGTGATTCTCCACTGCGGGAATCACCGCTTTGTATATTCAATAATTTAAATCACATTACATCATCATGAAAACCAGAAGTTGCGCAAAGCGTTACATTGCGTCACTACATTTTCACTATAGAAGCGTTGGTTCTTGAATATTAGCTCGTTGCGCCCCATCCAGATAGCCCAAAGGGCAATTATCGGTTTTGAGCAATCATCACTGGAGTTTCCTGCCACCCTTCGAATCGAGTTCCAAAAACCCTCCATCCCATTCGATTGCAGCCATCGAATGTCTAAGACCGACCAGACCCTTGCTGACCACGCACACTTGAAGAAAAGGTGCTCGGCGTCTTCTTCGTCGCTGATGCATCTGTCACAGCTAGTATCCTCCATGTTCAAGATGCGGCCCCTTCTTACTTTGTCCATAATTCTCCCGTGACGGAGGCACCAGAGGAAAACTTTGACCCTAACCGGAATGCTTGTCGCCCATATAATACGTATATCTCGGATTAGCTCCTCATCTCTTCCCTCAGAAGTTCTCGTTATGCTTATATAAGCTTTCTTAACCGTAAAGGATGTATCTCCCCATTGGTAATGATCACGCTCCCTGGAGAAAGGCTCCAGCTGCACAAGAGAGTCCAAGAGGGTCATGTAATCTTCAACCCGCTGTTGCGAGAGTTCAGAAAGGAAGATCGGCGCCCATGCTCCCTCCACCGCTACCTCCGATAATGTTGCTTCCTTCACCGCCACTAGTGCAAACAATCAGGTAAGTTTATGTTCTAAACATCCGTCTCCTGTCCAATTGTCGCGCCAAAATTTGAACGTGGTACCACCTCCAATAACTGGTTTGAGATCATCAACCAGCCGATGCATAATTTTCTTAATTCCAGACCACAAAGGTGACTCGAATTTCATCTGCCGTGGCGTCAACCCCCCGCCCACCCCATATATATCCCGAAGCATTCTCACCACCTGCGCGTCATTCGAACCCCATATACGAACTGCCCATTTGTAAAGGAAGGCTTTGTTCATGCCCTCCAGGTCTCTCACCCCAAGACCACCATCTTCCCGTCGCTTGGTGATTTCATCCCATTTGACCAGGTGTATGCCAGGATCCTGATTTTTCCCTTTAGACTAGAAGAATCGCTTCATGAGTTTCTCTTTTTTCCTTACCCCGACCGGCAACAACCTCGTAGATATGAAAAAGGTGGGGATGACTGCCAAAACGTGCTTTAAGAGAATTAGCTTACCCCCTCGTGAGAGCGAGACCGCCTTCCAGCCAGCCAACCTCTGCTCAATCTTCATTATTAGACTCTCCCAGTCAGAGCTTTTGAGCTTCCCTGCCACTAGAGGAAGCCCAAGTATCGAATTGGCAGCCGCCCCACAGTGCATTCCGTAACTGTCCCTAAATGAGTGTGGTCCGCATCTTCCATCCCAAAGTCGACAATGACGGATTTAGCCTTGTTGATTTCCAAGCCCGACATCTCGTTGAATATACCCACCAATTGCACCATATTGTCAATCTGGTCGTTGGAGCCTCCCATGAAAGCGATGGTGTTGTCCGCGTACTGTAACAATGGAATAGAGATGTCCCGTCTAGCGTATCCCACATACCATCTTGCCTGAACCGCTTGACGCAGAATAACCCCCATAGCGTCTGCCATGATAACGTACAGCATGGGGGCCAGGGGGCATCCCTGACGCACCCCTCGCTGGGGTTGATAGAACCCCCTCCCCTCCGGCTTTCCGTTCACCAAGATCGCATAGGAGGCTGCGGTGACACATCTCTTCATCCAGTCCACCCACTGCTCCGGGAAGCCCCTTCTTCTCAGAGAGGTCCATAAGAACCTTCCGTCCACATAATCGTACGCCTTAGCGTAATCAATTTTCCAAAGCACCCCTCTTGTCTTCGTCCGCTGCCAATTGAAATATATCTCCGTAACCATGACGAGTCCATCCACCATTTGCCTTCCCGGGATGAAGGCCGTTTGACCCTGTAGGATGACAGAGTCCAGTACTCCCCTAAGCCTGTTCGTCAGGATCTTTGCGACGATGAGATAGCACCCGTTGGACAGAGCGATCAGACGATAATCTTCCACCTGTTGAGGGCAGTCTTTCTTCGGAAGCAGGAAAATGAATGCCTTGTTAATCTTTTTGAGGCCTTTGTTTCCATCCCTGAATTCGTTAAGAACATCCATCAGCTCTACCTTCAACATGTCCCACAATTCACAGTAGAAGAGAATAGGAAATCCGTCCGGGCCAGGTGCCCCTTCTGAGTTAAGGCTGAATACCGCCTTCTTGGTTTCCTCCATAGTGAACGGGCGAAGAAGACCCTGAGCCCGCTCCTGAGATAGAACCTCCACACCAGTACCCAACCACCCCCATCCGCTCCCTGCCTTCCTTCTCGAAGCGCTGACGAAATGATTTCTCAACGCCCTCCCAATATCCCTCTCGTCGGCAACCCGTTCCCCCGCTACCTCCACTTCACGGATGTGGTTCCGCTGTCTTCGACCCATCACCACAGAGTGGAAGAAGGACGTGTTGGCGTCTCCCTCACGCAACCACCTCTGCTTGGACCTTTGACGCCATTCCACCTCGTCCTTTTTATCCTCCGATAATAAATCCCGTAGCACAGCCTGCCTTTCCAAGAAAGCTTCTTGCGACAGTCCCCCTTCGTCATCAATACGGTCCCACTCCGACAGTCTAGTTTGGAGCTCCGTCCTCCTCTCTCTGCGCCTCGCCTTGACCTCCCTCCCAAAATGCATGAGGAACGATCTCAGGATGCTTAGCTTGGACGTGAAACGAGAAACTGCTGAGCCAGCCACCATGCTGCCATTCCAAACTTCCGCCACCTTGTCTCCGAAGCCGTCTTCCATCATCCAACTTCGCTCAAAGCGGAAGTAAAATCGGTGTCTAATCTCCTCCCCAGACGACCAAAGTATCGGAGTATGATCAGAGTGGCTGCGAGGCAAAGCTCACGCCATGGATAAATGGAATTTCGACGTGCCAGCCGGAGACAGGAGGAAGCGATCTAACCGCGAGCGCGACCTGCGATTTCTCCACATGAAGGAGCACCTCGTGGCATCGATGATAGACAACCCCATAGTGTAAGCGAATTCGCGGAGAGCTACCGAGCCCGGGTCGCGCCGCCTACCTCCATGCGGGCGATCATCCGGGAGCATAGTGATATTGAAATCACCGCCAATGATCCATACACCAGGCCCAACCGAGATGCCAATAGCCTCCAACTCCTCCACGAAGTCGCTGTGATCTCCTCCATTAGGACCACAAACAATCGAGATCAAGAAGTCAAGATCATCACTCCTTCTGCGAAGACGCACCGAAAGACAGTGATCCGACTGGACACATCCCAGAAGGTCGAACAAATCGCCCCTCCACGCCGTTAGCAGTACTCCAGCCGTACCAAAGGCCCCCCGCTCCGCGAACTGAAAGCGACCCCCAACGTCCAGACCTCTCATCTCCTGCTCAGCACTAGCTTTTAGTTTCGTTTCTTGTAATAGAAAAATGTCTGCTCTTGCTTCCGCAATTAGGTTTTGGACTCCCCTTCATTTCTTCACCCTCCCCAGCCCCCTAACGTTCCAAGAGAGGACCTTTAGAGTCATAAATGGTTCAGTGATCTACTCGGTGGTACCAGGCCCAGCTGCCTTGCCAAGCCTCTGTCCAAAACTCGGAAGCGATTATGACACGTCCACCCTGTCGTCGGTGAGGAAGCGATTATGACACATCCAGATCGGTCATGGCCTCCCCCATCGCTTGATCCTCCGTGCTACACAGTTCCACCCTCCTTTGTCTTCTTGCTACAACCGATTTCCTCACGTAACAAGAGCCAAATCTGGGCGCCTCCATACCCCCGCCGCTCTCCCGCCCTGAGTTGACGTCATCCGAGTGGACCACGATCGGTGTGTCTGGCAATCGCTCCGAGCACGGTTCACATCGCCCCACCAAAGCCACTCCGTCGATGCCCTTATGTCCGTCTTCTTGTTCCTCTGTAGTTCTTTGTACCCCTCCTTCAGGTTTCTCCCTGCCATCCTCCACACTAGTTGGTATTGGGCTAGCCCCGAATCCATCATCCTCCGTCGTACCCGGCCCAGAATTAGAGATTCCCAATGAACCTTTGAAGCTGCCGAACAGGATCACCTTGCACTTCTCCAGATTCCGCTGCGTCTCCGTATCTCTGGCCCCTGGTTGATGCACATTCCGGATCAGATAAGTAGACGGATCTGCCGTAATGTAGCCCGAGGGTCCGCCATGATGAGCTTTCGGATCTTTCTTTCTATGAATATGAGCAGGATCGTCTCGTTGATACCGTTCCCGACAAACCCCGATCTGGCCTTTTGTCTGGGGCTCAACAGTTCCCCCGTGCCATCACCCAACGCTTGAGGTTGGAACTTGACACGTTTTCCAACAGTCTCCCTTGGTAAACGAAACACGCTAGAGTACGGGAGCCGCCCACATGCACCGCGACGATTGTGTAGCTTGGCGACCGTCCGGCTTCACCTGCTGCGGGAGCAGCTGTTGCCGACGGCCATCACAACATTGCTTCTTCTCCGTCCCACTGACAGCCCGTGCCGCCCTACCGGTGTCCGGGACCTGGTTCTTCACCGCCATGATCTCTATTGGGAAGGAGCGCCCGACGACTCGAACTCTCCACCACCCGAGATGCTCCTCTGATATCCCTCTCACCTTCAGCACCAGCTCCAGAGGTTCCCCAGGATGAGTTCTCGAAGACTCCACCTGCTCGACCTCTGCCAGACCTTCCAGCATTGCACTGAGTTCACGACTGCGGCAGAATATGAAAGGCACACCCCTGATACAGACCCGTTGAACGAACACAGGAACTTGTACTCCATCTTGCGCCGTCAAGAAACTCCATCTCAGACCTGTCCAACCCTCCTTCGACCATCTCAAGAGATCTCGGGACTCGACGCTCGTCAGACCTCTTGCCAAAACCTTCGTAGGAGATATCGGAACCAAATCCCCCCTGAAAAGAGACGTCGAAACCATACCGACGTCTGACGCTCGATGAACGTAGTTATCCCAGGCTCCGACCCCTCGTCGACGAGCATGAGCGAGACCCGAACCTCATCACGCTTATGTGAAACCGATGAGGAAGGACATACCTTGGCCCTGTGAGAAAGGCCATTGCACCGGAAGCAGCGAATAGCATCGCGGCATTGTCGTGCCCAGTGCTTGAGAGACTCGCATCGAAAGCAGCTCCTCCCGAAAGGGTTGGCGAACGCCCTCCTGCCATCATGAGCGAGGTGTCTCCTTCGACGATCCCTGCGGCTCGAAACTAGAACCCAGTCGTCTCTCCCCCCCCCCCTCCCCCTGCTCGGCCCCCGGCTTGAAATTCATTCGCTCCTAGATCACAAATAATCTTTAAAGCAAATATGCTTGTTGGGCAAAAAATAAGGATTCAATAGAAATCTTAGAACTAGGACCTGAACAATACCAAATATAATAATCTTTGAAAACATAACACTAATATCGAATCTCGAACAAAATATAAAATACATCCTCGAGAATCAAACCCACTTTGATACCATTTTAGAAAACGAAGAATGTGGAAGCGTAATATCAGAAATACAGAATAAACATTTAGGAACACCGAGATTTTACGTGGAACCTACTCCTAAGGAGCGGGATGAAATCACGGAAGAATGCCTCAAAGGACTGATGTTTCATTCAACTTTCTCATCTGATACAATGAGTCTGAGGCTTCTTATATAGCCCCCACTGACCCTCCAAGTCCCACAAATAATAGATGTCGGCCTAAACCACTGGATGTGGTAATTGGACCCTGGAGGGATCCAATTACCCATCTACACAAGAGTGACACATATATTCCAACAAAAATGATACCAAATAAAAAATGCAGACCATGTTGTAGTCATGAACAACACCTCCAAGATGTAAAAAAGAAGTCATACCTTAGAAAAGTTAAAACGTTATATGGAAGTCCTGATTTGCTGTATTCAGACCATATAATTTGAGCTGACTGTAGATCCCTTGCTTTAATGCAAGAACTTAGGAGGAAATCAAGACTTGCCCTTGATGAACAAAGACCGAGTTCTTTGACAGTTTGCAGTAACTGCAATCCAAATTCCAAGCTTGGAGGCTCTTTCTCCCATAGTTGGCTGAACGCCTGTTTCATAGGAGATACTTAAAGTTAATAAACAACAGCAGAATAATTAATGAATGAGGCAAACGTATCGTGAAAAATTGGAACACCATATTTTCTAGGGTTTTTACATAGCAGTCCCGGAAAGTTGCACAAATTGTCAGACGGCTATAATCATCAGCATTCCATTGACTCCTATGACTAGGTAACCCTCAATTAAAGACATCCATCGCTTTTAATGATTAACGTTACAAGAGAGCAGTTTTATTTTTAATCAGTGTCAATTTTTTGAAGGAAATAATCATTTTGGAGATTACCGAATAGCCCTAATCAATGTCCAGATTGCTAAAGTCGCTCTTACGGCCTCCAAGACCACGATACTCTTTGCGAGCAAAACCTTACACCTATTAACACCCCCACCCAACCACTTCCACTCCCCGATAGAGAGCAAGAGATTTAATTTCTAACAGGTTTTAAGATGTGTGCTAACTCAAATCTCTAAGATTAAACTCAAGAAACGATTTAGTTATAGGCCCAAACTGTTGAAGAGGTTGTGGCTGTTAGATCTGCTACATTGGTTATTGTTAGAAAATATAAAGCAGAAGCGCATCAGAAATAAATAATAAGAAATATGAAGAATGCGGGATTTTAACATAGAAACCTACTCCCTAAGGAGCGGTATAAAACCACGGGAGAACCCCTCAAAGGGCTCATTGTTCATAGAACTTTCTCACTGAATACAGAAGGTTTGGGCTTCTTATATAGCCCTCACTGAGTCTCCACATCCCACAGACGGTAGATGTGGGACTAAACCACGGGATGTGGTAAATGTATCCCAGAAGGATCCATTTACCCATCTACTACAAAATGACGCAAACCAACATACTTCAACACTCCCCCTCAAGCTGGAGCATGTAATGCCCAGCTTGGACAAACAGAAAGAAATCTCAAACTCACAATACAAGATGCTACAGACAATATCAACTCAACGCACACAACTGCCGGCTGCTGTTGAGGACGTTGCTTCTCATGTTGTGCAGGGTGAGGAGGACGAACAGGTTGGAGTGTGAGTGAAATTGAATTTCCTCGTCGGAGAGCATGTGCTCTGCAGCTCTCTATTGCGCATGTCAGAGTCACTGCAACTGGAAATAAGTCTCCTCGTTGGAGAACTGGGTCTCTCCCATACTGGCTAAGAGAATGTGATCTCTACTCTGGAGTCCCTATGAAACCACATGAAAAACCTAGCCCACATGGCATAGGGAATGGGATCTCTACTCTAGAGTCTCTAGGAACACATGAAAACTCTGAGCCGACCAAAAAAGATGGGGACCACACAAATGATGGCACATAATGTGCACATCGAACTGCAGATTCGGAAAAACATCTTATCATCGAGCCTGGAAAAATTAATTGTAGAGTCTGGACATCTAGCTGGTCTGGAATCTGACATCTGAATCTGGAACAGACCTGTAACTCTACACAATACTCCTCCTTTCTCACATACTTGTCGAGAAACATTGGCATCGACAAAGTTTTTTTTAAGAATAAAGAGAGTGACATCCCGAGATGGGATTCATCGAAAAGGCAATATATTAAAAGGATATGAAAAGTACATTACCTGAAAACCCAGAAACGAAAAAGCGCATTACAATGAGGAACAACATTTTCCAAGTAAAATCTCTGATTTTTGAAAATGAGATCATTTCTCCCTCCCCAAATGGCCCAAAGAATCGCGAGAGGCAAGGTGCAGTCATCCATAGAGTTGCTTCCCACCTCCTCACCGATCTCCAGAACTCCATAGATCCGACGTACGAGACCCAAGGCACGCCAACCTCCCTCCAGACCTGCATCGACGCCGGGCACTTGAAGAACAGGAAGTCTGCATCCTCTGCATGTTCCCCACATCTATCACACTGCGTATCCGATATGTCAAACATCCTTCCCCTCCTGGCTTTGTCGCACAACCTATATCTTTTCAGACACCAAAGAAAATTTTTACCCAACACGGGATCTTGCTTGCCTAGATAATTCTCATGTCTTGGCACAAAGCCTCATCTAGTTCGCCCCAGGTCCTTTTGAACTCCGCATAAGCCGTCTTCAACGAGAATCTGCCTCCCTCCCAATGGAAACGGTCCCTGCCCAGCGAGATGCACTCCCGCGAAGGTACCTTAGACTGCAATCTGACAAGCTCCTCCAAACGCTGATCTGATAGCTCCGCAACGAATTCAGGCTTCCAGGTCCCCGAACCCCCTGCCTGCGATAAGGAGCACTCCTTCGATACAGCAAGTGCAAAAAGTCTCGGAAAACAGGTGGTAAGTGCCCCATCTCCGGTTCAGTCGTCTCGCAGGAAGCGAAAAACTGTCCCTCCACCCACCATCGGTTGTAATGTCGAAACCATCAGAGGTAAGACCTCACGAACACCTGCCCACAGAGGGGACTCGAAACGAACCCTCCTCACCTCAAGGGTGCCCTTCACACCATAGATATCCCGCAAGAGTCTAGCCGCCAACATTTCCAAATCAATCCCAAATCTGAATCACCCATTTCGCCAACAATGCTTTTTTCATGCACTCCACATCCCGAACTCCCAAGCCGCCCTCAGTACGCGCTCGCGTCACCTCGTCCCACCCCACCAAATGTAAGTCGGGCCTCCGCTCTTTCCCATCCAACTAGAAAAATCTCCTCATCAGAGATTCAGTTCTTTTTCTCACCTCTGCAGGTAACAATCTAGTGGAGAAGAAGAAGATGGGGATGGTTGAAAGTACATGTTTCAACATGATTAGTTTGCCCCTTTTGATAGAGGAGTTGTTGTTCTAATCTATGAATGACCAAGTCCCATTCTGATTTCCTGAGCTTTTCCGCAACCAAAAGCATGCCCAGTAGGAGACTGACAACTCATCCATTGGACAACTAAGCAACCCCGCAACACGTTCGCGTTCGTCTGCTGACATCCCGAACGGGATCACCACAGACTTTTGCTTATTAACCTCAAGTCCGGAAAGGCTGTTGAAGATTTCCACCATTTGCATCGCTCTTTTGCGCTCATATCTTCCGATCCCCCCAGGAAGATAATTGTATCATCTACATACTGATGGAGAGGTACAGAGATGTGACATCGACAAAGTTGGGAGAAAACAAGAAAACATGGAGGACATGAATGAATGAATCACTTTGCCGTTCTTGATTTTTTTTACAGCTTTTCTTCTTTTTTTTGCAATTTTTTCAGCTATTTTCTCTTATTTTTTTGCCGGCAACTTTCATTTTTTTCGCGTACGATTTTTTTATACATGCCTTTTTTCAAATAAATCCTCCTCTTTTCTTTTTTAAGCCATTCAACACATTTTTTTCTCGGCTTCTTTTTTCTCAAAGCAGTTTTTTTGGGACGTTTCTTTTTTTTAAACGACCCGTCTCCCCCCACTTTTTTAACCACAACCCAAAGGGCCCATCCCCTATTTAGGGTTACCCTGATGGGAACCCTTTTTCTCAAGGGCGCCTCACAATTGGGGCTTTCTGTTGCACGCTGCCACCAATGGTGCCCTCGCGGAGGGCTTTGGAGCTGTGCCTCCGCCTGGAAAGGTGACTTCGTTTGCGCGTCGCCTGGACTCGGAGGAGCAACGCCTAAAGCTTGCCGGAGATGGAGGAGCGCAGAGGGGCGATGAAGATCAGGAAGGGAGACGCTGCCTTGCGCCAGATGTGTCGCCTGGGAGCTACGATGGCAAGGGGGAGGAGGTGCGTCTGTCGCCGCCCGCCATGCGTGGAGGTCTCCGCCTCGAGATCGCTGGAGCAGTCGCACGAGAGGTTGGGGCTTCAAGGGGCGGTGCTGGAGATTACCGCCGTGGATCCCAAGCGTCGACTCTCGCGCTACAATGGTGTCACCTAGGGATGGAAAGGAGGCAGCACCGTCGTTGAATTGATGTTTCTCGTCACCGCTGATCAACCGGACTGTCGGGGCACCGTTTGCGCGGTGACCTGGATCCGTGGTGCTTCCACTGGCAATGCAATCGGAGATGCAACCTGCGATATGGAGTTGAAGGCAGCGAGGAAGGGATTTTCGACCACATCGTCGATCCTCTGGAGGGGCCTCCGCCTGGAGGTAGACTCGGGGAGGGCAAAGTCACTGTTGTACGATGCTACAACACACCATATGGAAACTGGTGGTGGGGGATCTTCTTCGCAAAATCTGAGCCTGGAAATGCACGCCCGTGCAAGGATCATTGCCTGGAGATTATTAGAATGGCCGCTGAAATCTTCGAAGCAGAACTAGGGTTCTAGAAATTGAACCATGAACTTGATAATCTCGAATCTCGAACAAAATGATAAAGAACATTAACAATCCTCGAGAATCGACCCGCTCTGATACCATGTTAGAAAATATAATGCGGAAGCGTGTCAGAAATAAATAATAAGAAATATGAAGAACACGATATTTTAACGTGGAACCATACTCCCTAAGGAGCGAATGAAACCACGGGAGAACGCCTCAAAGGGTTGATTGTTTACTGAACTTTCTCACTGGATACGGAGGGTATGAGGCTTCTTATATAGCCCTCACTGAATTTCACATCCCATAGACGGTAAATGTGGGACTAAACTATAGGATGTGGTAAATGGATCCTGGAGGGACCCATTTACCCATCTACTACAAGAGTGATGCAAACCAACATACTCCAACAATTATCACTGTAATTGTCATAATCATGATTTTTAAAAATGTGCATCGAGGCCCAGAGTCGTACCCCTCAATGCACTTTTGAGCAAAACTGGCTCCATGATAGTCCCGTACAACTCACTCAAGGCACGTGGCTAACATGCCTAAAGGTGTTGTCGAGGTGCTGAGATGGTCTTAAGGCATACACCACTTATAATAGTAAGTAATTATACTTATAATATAGTATTAAGAATTCAATTATTATACACTATATACATATAAATTACACCCATAAGTGTAAATACCATAACAATGTGGAAACATGCTACACCGTTGATCCTGAGGTTGAGGATACTCTGCTTCATCTCATTGTCACTATGTCAGATATATCGTATGTCGTGAGCAAAGTCAACCAACACATGCAGAGACTTCCCTACGATCATTGGCAGGATGCTCTTCTAATCATTCGATATCTGAAGGAATCTCCAAGGAGAGGCTTCATCTATGGGGAAAATTGCCATATTGAAATCACCATATACAGATGCAGATTATGGTAGTTCTCCTAAGGACACACATGTTACGCCATGTTTGTTGGAGGGAACCTTGTTACTCGGAAGAGCAAGAAGTGGACTGTTGTATCTAGATCGACTGCATAGGTTGGATACAATACAGTAACCAAGCCACTTATGAGATTACTTGGTTAGTCTCCTTCCTACAAGAGCTTGGACTTCCTGCTACTACCGTTGTTTCATTGTACAGTGACAAGTTTGATACGTACATTTCCATCTATCATGTCTTCATGAGCAGACCAAGCAGATTGAGGTTGATTGTCATTTCATTTGAGATGCAGTACATGGAGAGAAGATCACTACTCTACATATCTCCACGGACCTTCAACTTATAGACATATTCATGACGGCCATGCCAAAGAAGCGTATATCCTGGTTGATGTCCAAGCTGGGCATGATCGATAAACTCCAACTTGTGGGGGAGTATTGGATCTATTTTATTTACTACTTATTTTATTGAGTCATATACCCTATGGGGTCTATCATGTAATTATATTTTTTTGGGCTCTAAGGTTTTACGCTATATAAGAAACCCGATACCCTTGAATAAATCATTCCATTTATTATCAATTTCTTCTCCACAAGATTGATGCTTGGATACAAGATAATTATCATGTTATGAATTGGCTAACCAACAATGTGCAACCCTCAATTATAACTAATATCTTATACAAGGAAACAACCAATGATATGTAGGGGGGGCATCTCTGACTCGCTCCCAAGAGATGACTAATCGTGCCTTACAAACCTCTATATCATGATCTGGTCCATCTCTCAGGGCTAGTCTTCTCTTATATAGTTGTACACACAGATCACATGTTTGTATGAAGAGCCTATGGGTTCCAACTTGCTTGTTGTTATATGTAGCATTCGAAGCGTTTGAGGTAAACAAGTTTCTAGTAAGATTGAGCCCTCACAGTTAAACCAAAAAGGACTAGTTTCTCACCTCTAAAGCGGTCCCTTCTTTCATGACCTAAAGATTTCTAAGACTACTAATTATATTGCTTCTAAGGGATGAGGTTGATCCTTTAGTTTCCATAGAAGAGGCTACAACTTAGGTGGATGAGGAGGTCACTCCTTGCGTTCATTGCCATGTACCCAATCAGCCTTGAGAAGATGCTGGGAGAATTCAATAGAATAAATCTTGTGGCCAACTTTACTTACACTGGATTTGATGGTTCATCTCCTAGTGAGCAACCAATACGTACTTCTTATGAACCACACCAGATTGTTAATTTATCCACGGTAAAGTACTCTTAGTTGATGAATCTTGTACATAATATTTATGCATCTGAGCATACCTTTTTTTAGTATTGTTATGACTTTACATACTATGGCTCATAACATCTGAGGTAAGGTTGCAGAAGTCAGTAGTTGGTACTCGATCGATCGTGCAGAGCAAATTAAAAGACTGGCTCAAGCCACTTGTGAGATTAGTTGTCTTATAGGAACTTGGACACTCTATACAGAAATTTTGTTCCTCAGAATTACGACAACGGATTAACTACCTATATCGTCTTCTATCTAGCCTTCCATGAGCGCACAAAGCATATTGAAGTTGATTGCTATTTTACAGAGATATTATGAAAAAATGACATTATTACTCCTCATATTTATATTGAAAACTAGTTACCAGAATTCTTCACCAAAGTACTTCCAAGGAAGCATATCTCATTGCTTTCATCCAATTTTAGCATCATTAATTGTTAAGAGTGATTAGTATTTATGTATTTCCAATTTATTTCTTCTACAATTTGCCCTCTAAGATATGTCTTCTCTATATAAGAGAGCCTCAGGGTTGTAAAAGTTGCCCGACTGGTCCGACTAGTAGGTCCAACTAGTCTAGTCAGTGGGGTGGCCGACCGAGTACCGATTAATTCCGACTAGGTACACTAGTCATCCATTTTTTTTGCTTGGAGATACCATATTCCTATATGTTTTGCTTTTTTTATAAGCAAACTTATTATAATATGCTTAGTGTTTTATTTAAATTCAATTACTTTTTTTATTTTATTATGATAGTATAAAAATGTAAAAAATCTATGTAAATATATGTATAAAAATGAGTTATATATTTAAAATAATAATAAAATTCAAAGCTGATTAATGTCCGACTAAATCCGATTAGTCGTCCGACTGCCGATTAATCCTTAGTCAGTGCCCCAATCGACCGAGTACCGACTACCGACTTTTGCAACCTTGGAGAGCCTTATGTCCTCCTGATTAATCAAGTCATTCATCCTTTCTCCACATGGTATTAGAACGACAATCCTAGACTAAAGCCTTGAGCCCACTGAACCTACCTCCACCATCAGGCGGAAGTACTATGTCAGTGCTGACGTCCCATTCTTTGGGTTTGTTATGTATTTTTTTCCACATGTGATAGGAAGACTTCATCTGCATCTAGTGAGGAAGTTTTGCATTCCACGTCCTCATGCATCTCCACCTCCTACCACACCTCATGTGGCTCATACTTTGCCTCCCAACTACATTCCAAGCCGAGTACTAGACCCACTGCTTATGTACCTTTCCCATCATTCAACATGCCCCAAGTAAATTTTGAACACTTAGTTTCTACCGATGGCACAGTTGATATATCTGTACAGAATGAGACTTTAAAAGATAAGATTGTAACAATACAGTAGAGTGTAGTAAATGAGAATGATTATTCATAGGATCTTGATCAACCTATCGTACTATGGAAGAGGAGGCATACATGTGCTAAGTATCCTCTTGCAGCCCATTTTTCACTAGAATGTCTATTAAGGACTACATGAAGTTTGTGGTAGGATTGTCAGTTGTTGTGATCCAATACACATATCAGGAGGCTACGCTTGACAATCAGTGGCGTCTTGCCATGGAGGAGGATATAGCTGCATTCCACTCATGTACGCATGAAGCTTGGTTACTACCCCAGCAGGGGCTTCTTTGGTTGGTTGCAAATGAGCCTTTATAGTAAAGTAGAGAGCAGATGGCAGTGTTGATCGCTACAAGGATGGACATGTGGCACGTAGGTCCACTGAGATGTATGGGGTGGACTATCAGGACACTTTCTCCCATGTGGCTCGCCACTCTACTCTTCAGATCCTCCTCTTTGTTATTGTGGTATGGGACTGGTCACTCTCCCAACATGATGACAATTCTTATACGGTGATATGTAGGAAAAGGTATATATGCAACAACCATATAGGTTTGCTGCTAATTGGAAGTGACAGAAGATATGCAAACTTCATAAGACTATTTATGGTCTTAAGGAAAGTCCCATAGCATGGTTTCATAAGCTCTCGGACTTGACAGAACAACAGGGCTTCAAGAGATCAAATGCAGATAACTCGCATTGTGTACATAGGACACCGTGAGGTATTTTTGGCATTCTAGTTTATGTTGACAAAATCATTATTACAAGAGATAACTTGCAAGGGATCAACGAGGCTAAGGAGTTCCTTGATCAATGGTTTGTCACCAAGACCTTGGCGAACTTGATAGGAGTAAGAAAGAACGTATGATACTCAAAGGAGCTACGTTGCAAATCAACTTCTGAAGACAAGGATGGCAAATTGTAGACCTGCAGGAGATACATGGAGCTTGTTGGGAAGCTTCTCTATATGACTATTATTAGGCCAAATATCTCCTTTACGGTTAGCAAAGTATGTTAGTTTATATAGCATCCATGGCAGGCTCCCAAGGATGCATCCTACATGATCATGGAGTACCTAAAGTCCTCTCCAGGTACATGGTTGCTATTCAGCAGAGGGACATCTCTTGCCATCACGACATATGCAGATGCGGACAATGCAGGATGCCACAAAGATACGAAGTCTACCTCTGATCTTGCAATCTTATAGGGAGTTCATTGGTCTCATGGAAAACCAAGAAGTAGATCATGGTTGGTAGGTCAAATGTTGAATCCGAATACTGCCATGGCACAGTGGAGCATTGAGATGATATGGGTCAGATTTGTTCTGACTACAGTTGCTATGTGACAATCACGATGCATTATCCATTATCAACAATCCAGCTTTCCGTGAGAGGACCAAACACATCAAGATATATTGCCATTACCGGCGAGACATGATACAGAAGGGCTTCATCTCTACTTCCAACGTTAGCTCAAAAAAATTAACAGACATTTTCACTAAGACCAAGCAAGGGGATCATTCCAGAAGTGTTATTCCAAGTTGAATATGATTGACATCTACACTCCATCTTGAGGGGAAGTGTTAAATGTTATTAGTCTTTATGTAATTCCTCTATATTTCTTTTGTAATTTGCCCTCTAGGGTTTATCCTCTCTATATAAGAGAGCGTGCGACCTCCTTAATCAAGTCATTCATTCTTTTTTTTTGAGAAAGATGAAGGGTGAATCCCAAGCTAGGATCCACCTCAGTGTATTTATACTTAAAAGGAAACTGTTGAAAATTACAGAGTTGGGAATTACATCATATTATATTCCCTACGATACATTTTCCGTATAATACGTATGCCCCCCAAAAATGACCTTGTTCCTGGCACATCATGTAGCCCAAACTAATGCAAAAGATATGAGTTGTCTTCATGTTCATTCCCGCATACCGATCTACATCTCTCCATAAAGTAGGACAATCCAGCCTAGTAAGCCACGTGATGTTGGCTCTACTCCATACCTTATCCAAGAAATGAGACAAGAGAAAAACAGATGCTCCACATCTTCCACCTCCAACCCGCATCTATCACATGCATCATCCTCCACGCCAAGCAGTTGCCCTGATGAGAGAATCCTTCCAAGCCTAAACAGTCAAAGAGAAACCTTAACTCGGTTGGGCACTTTACTTCTCCAAACCATCCCCATGTCAACGCCAACCTTGTACTGCTTCACATCCCTATATTCCATTTTTTTGAGTAAAAAAAGGGTGATATCCTGAGTTGGGACTCACCGCGCATCTTAAGCTTTTTTCACTGTAAACCTCCCATCTCCCCACACAAAATGGTCCCTGCCTGTTGACGGCCCCTCGATCTGTGTCAGCTCCGCTTGTAGCACCATGAATTCCTCCACCTCTGGTACGACAATGACAAAGAGAACGTCGAGGACCATGTTCCCAAGTTCGAAACATGTTGCATCAGCTCCTCTCTGTTGCATGCCAGCTGCAAGAGGCGTGGGTAAGGATCGCCCACCACCCCATCCCCCGTCCAATCGTCCACCCAAAAACGAAAGCCAGCTCCACAACCAAGTACATGTCTTAACTTAATCACCAACTTTGGAATAATTTCGGTGATCCCCTTCCATAAAGAGGACGGTAGACGTCCCGGAGCAACCTCCAACGACATGGCTATCCCTTATATCTTCTTCATCAAATGGCACACTAGGTCCTCCGACTGAAAGAGGAGCGATAATATATATAGGGTTTTTAAATGGATATGCTCCACAACCAAGTCATTCTTTCTTTCTCCACACTAAAGGATATGCTCCTACTTAAAGAAGAGTGGCAACATATATACATAGGACTTTTTAATGTGTACAGGATCATCAAGAAACCGATGAGAACGTAACCAAATCCATCGTATTTCCATTCAAAAAAATCCATCTAAATGTCATTACCAGTTATGAGGTCCATCAATCCATTTGTTCTTTTTTTACGATTTAATTAAATGTTAATCAAATCTTTCTTTTTATTCTCTATACCCACCAACTTTGGAGTCCAACCATTAAAAATTCCTTTATCCATCACTTCTGGAATGTACTCGAATTTCTCATCCCCTTCTCCCATACATGAGCAAGAACGATGAATAGGAGGACCCTCACATTCTCAGTGGAGGTCACCGAGGGTAGCGAATCTGCTAACTCGTGCATCTCCCAAGTGTTGTCCACATACGACAAGCAGAAGGAGTTCAAGGTTAGACACCTCCCCTTAGACGTGAGTAGCAATATCAGAAGGAGAGCCCCCATAGCCCCGAAGGAGGCCACTAGGGGTGACACGATACATCACCTCCACCCTCATCGTTGTGGCTTTGAGCTACCGTCATCATCAATCTACAAATCGCAACATCGCGACCAACTACCGAGCAGAGAGCAACCCACCTTCGACACTAATTCACCTAAGAGGAAACTCTTCTCCACTGCACTTATTGGTTAACCACCTTTACTGTGAGGATCACCATTATTGGATGCACCTCTTAAGCTTGGAACTCGACTACCGCTCCACATCCTCTATTCTAAAGTTGTAGTTTTGAAAAGAAAAAAATAACACTGCTGTAAAAAAATAAATAGCTGGTTGAAGAAATATAGATATTGAGTTGTAAAAATAAAAACACAAAGTTGTAAAAAAAATAAGAACCTGGCAAATCGCACACTGCGAGTTGTAAAACTAAATATAGAGTTATAAAAAAGCTTCAATCCGGCCCTATAACATGAAGTTGAGAAAATAAAAACAGAATAGTAAAAAATATACACTTAGTATAAATTAAAGATATGTACTTGGGTCATCACCCTTTATTTGCTTTATGCACTAGATGAAAGACGAATGCTTGTTTCTTGGTCCTCCATGTGATCAAGTTGCCCCCTAGCTATGTATAGCATATAGTGGTAGATTTCTCATCTGTCACACATCCAACATAATTAGCATCATAGTACGCAGTATTACTAAGAGGAGAGCTTGAGCAAAGAAGACCCATTTCACTAAGGCTGCATTACTATACCTTAGTACTGTCATGATGGCATCTTACTAGGGCATATGTTTGCATGTTCATGAACTAATATAGATTTCTTTAAGCCAAAGAAATGTCATGTCTAGTTATAATGAGGTAGAGAAGCTTCCGACTAGTCTATGATTCTGCCTTATCAACTAGTCCGTCTCCCTCATATAGTTGAGCCGTAGAACAATAAAATTTGACCTAGTTTGGCCCACAGCATGCCAACTTCCTGTAATAGTTCAACTGCATACTTCCTTGGAGACAGAACAAGTCCTCGCTTGGTGAACATTCCAGGTTGACGAAGTACATCATTGGCTTTAGATCCTAGATAACGAAGTGATTAAGTAGTAGCTTCTACACCCCCCTTATCCCATACTCGTCATCACATGTTAAAATAACATCATCTGGATAGACAAGCTTGACAATTGTATCCTCTCTTAGTCCTCGTAAAGAGTGATTTGGTGATGATCTGGTGAAGCCCTCACTCTCCAATACCTTTTGAAGCTTTTGAAACCATGCTCTCAGACGTTGCATAAGCATATAGATGGGTTTTTAAGGAAAATCGCCTTTTGACACTCCCTTTGAAGCTCAAAACTTGGGGATTATTGCAAATACACAACCTCATGGAGATCTCCTTAGAGGAACACAGTATTTACATCCAGTTGATCTAAAGACCAATCACTATAACAACATGAGAAGAGTGTGATCACGGAACCAATAAGAAACCACAAGAATATCAAGGTAAACTGGCCAACTTATGGAAATTGCATAAATTTGACAAACTGATCTCAAACAAATGATGTGACAATAGAGCAGCTAAAGTTGTCTAAATTTAAAACCAATATTCCTATTAAGTCAAGACACTTGGAATCTACGAAATAAGAAGTGTAGGAACTATTAGAAAATATAATGCAAAGGCGTACCAAGAGATAAAGAATAAAATATTTAAGAACACAAGGAATTTAACGTGGAACCCTACTCCCTAAGGAGCATGATGAAACCACGGGAGAACGCCCCAAAGGGTTGATTTATGCATTGCACTTTCTCACTAGATAGATGAGGTCTGGGGCTTCTTATATAGCCTCCAAAGACTCTCCAAGTCCCAACACTGGTAGATGTGGGACTAAACTCTGGATGTGGTAAATGGATCTTGGAAGGATCCATTTACCCATCTTACATGATAATGGCGCATACTCTAACGCTCTCCCTCAAGCTGGAGCATGCAATGCTCAGCTTGGACAAACAGAAAGAAATCTCTCAAACTCACATTACAAGACACTACAGACAATATCAACTCAATGCGCATAATTGTCGATTGTTATCGAGGACGTTGCTTCTCATGGCGTGCAAGTGAGGAGGAGAAACAGGCTGGAGTGTGAGTTGAACTGAATCTCCTCGTCGTAGAGCATGTGCTATGTATTGTGCATGTCTGAGTCACTGCAGCTGGAAATGAGTATCCACTTGGAGAACTCTAGCCTGCCACAAAATGCGGACAACTGCTCCATCTCCGAAAGGGTCGAACTGAAAAAGTCATGGAGACATCTACGGTCGCTAGAGAATGGAGTCTGAAAAGTCGCCTCGTCGGAGAACTAGGACTCTCCCATATTGGCTCTGAGAATGGGATCTCAACTCAGGAGTCCCTATGAAACCGCATGAAAAGCATAGCCCATATGTCATAAGGAATGGGATCTCTACTTTGGATCCCTATAGAACACATGAAAACTCTGACCAAAATAAAAGATGGGGACCACAAACAATGATGGCAAACATGTGCACATCTAACTGAGGACTCAAAATCTGAACGTCGAGTCTGAAATCTGAAGAACTGTAGAGTCTGGAAATCCGATCGGCCTGGAATATGACAAATTTGGAGAATATGAATCTGACTTGTGACTCTACACAATACCCCCCCTTTCTCCCATACTTGTCGAAAAACAATGGCATCAACAAAGTTGGGAGAAGATATGAAAATAGGGAAAGAAAACATCACATAAGCCAATCTCATTTTTTTTCGGCTTCTCTTTTTTTATAATTTTTTTCCGGATATTTTTCCCTTTTTTATAGCCAACTTTCTTCCTTTTTTTAATAAACCGTTCATTTTCTCGGCTTTCTCTCTTCTTCTTTTCTAAAAAAAATTCGTGCGTACGACTTTTCTTTTGTACATGCCTTTTTCAAAAAGAATCCTCATTTTTTAAACTCTTGGCCCAATTTTGGGCCCACATCTCTCTCCTTTTTTTTAAAAATGGACCTCTCCTCTCATTTTTTTAAACCGATGCCCACTTGGGCCCATAAGAGCAACCCCCTTCCTTTCTTTTTCTCCGCTGCCCAAAAGAAAAATGAAGCAATTTTTTTAATGTTGGACCCTATTCTATCTTTCTCTCTTGTTTTTTTATAGAGCAACCCACTTTCGCCCTTATTTAGGGTTCCCACTTGGGAACCCTTATCTTTGATACATGTCGCCTCTAGGGTTCACGTGTTGGGAACCCATTCTTGACATGATGTGGCCTAGCAGATGCTGCTTGGAAGTCGGAGGGGCGACACCGCCACCTGGAATCTGTGATGTAGCACCACCACCTACGAAGGATGGCGCACCTGTAGCAAAGCCATGCCATCACCTGCAGCGGGAGCTCCGCCTGGAGATGGGGTAGCGATTCAGGAGCTCGCCGCCTTGGGCTATCGTTGCCCGTACAAAGGGCGGAGATTGCCTCGCGGGTGGCTTCTGCCTCCGCTGCTTGAGATGCTTCCCTGGAACTGTTGCGGCTAGAGAGGAGGTGCCATCAGGAGGAGAGGTGTGTCTGCTTGGGACTTCTTCAACGTGTCGATGTGCGCCATGAGGAAGGGCATGGCGAGATGCTATCCACTCCAAATCCCTAAGGACTGGGGCTGCCTCTTGTGGCCTGGAACAGGGAATAAGCAACGCGAGGGCTTCGAGGCCTGGGGATCTAGAGAGATCAACGATGACCCCTACGATCTGGACATTGTTGTAGGATTAGGGTTTCAAGAAAACCCTAGAACTTCTGGAATACTTGGACATATCATAATCTTGAACAAATAATCTTCACAAACAAATCTTCAACTTCAACATCGAATCTCTAACAGAAATAAGAACATGAAAACCTCGAGAATCGAAACCACTCGGATATCATGTTAGAATATAAAGAACGCGGAAGCAAGATCAGAGAAAATGAATAAACAAGAACGAACAACGGAATTTTAACACGGAACCCTACTCCCTAAGGAGCGGGATGAAACCACAGGAGAACGTCTCAAAGGGCTGATGTATGCATTGTACTTTCTCACTGGATACAGGAGGTCTGGGACTTCTTATATAGCCTCCATGGACTCTCCAAGTCCCACCACTGGTAGATGTGGGACTAAACTTTGGATGTGATAAATTGATCTTGGAAGGATCCATTTACCCATCTTACATGATAATAACGCATATGCTGATAGGAACTACAAAAGAATCCAAACAAAAACAAGAAACAAAAAAGGTATAAAAATAAAAGCAGTCAAAGGACCCATATACGAGAACATCAACGTAAACTATCAAACTTTTGATAGAAATTGCATTAATTTGAGAAACATATCTCAAACTAATCTTGTGCCAACAACAGAAGTTAAAATTGTTTAAATCGAAGAACACTATCCATATTAAGTTGACCCTCGGAATCTAAGAAATGAAAAACCTGATCGATGATGGAACAAACTCCAATTTCGTCTGCCTCCTTCATCTGTTTGAGAAGGTCAGCTGCTATACTGATAAACAAGACATCAGCATGTGATGGTAAAAGGATGCATTCAAGAAAGAAATTTGACTGCCTGAAAAAAGTACATTGAACAGAAAATAAGGCCAGAAGCTATCCATTACTTGAGAATACTGTAGCGAATGCAATACTGGACAACCCTTCCAGATGCATCAAACCAATATTTAGAGCCAGACAATTCTTGAAGAAGTTGAAGCAAAATTTCTATTTTCCCTTCAGAACGTGTGTATTCCTATGTAAGAAAATAGTTAAGATAATGAAAGTCTTCCTCAGAGACATCATTAAATACAAAGTTATGATGGAAAATAATATTACTGAATAAAGTGATTCTTACGACGACGGTGCAAATTGCCTTTGCCTGGGGATTGCACCCAGCTTGCTTCATTTCATAATATACATCAAGTGCACTATTCACTTCCCCATTTGTTGCTAGTGCAGATATGAGAACACTCTTTATTTCATTTAAGTGTTTGTCGGGTACAGTTTTGTCCAAGACAATCTGCACGGAAATATTACTGAAATGTTAATTGCAGTACAAAATGACACATCTAAATGTTGCAGAATTACAAGCATTAGTAGTGAATATTATAAAATGTAGCATTTTTTCGAACAATCAGAGCAACTTGTTCCTATGACGGATAGATTTTTATTTTTGAAAAAATGGTGGATGCACACCCTTGGTAAGTGGTCAATTATGTGAACATCCTTGGTAAGTGATCAAGCAAGAATATATTAATCAAAATTTCTAAGCACATTAATAAAGACACTTTGCATGAGCGAACGCCCATGAAAATCAAAACATTCCTAGCTATACACAAGGCCCAAAGAAAGCAAAAGGCTACCCACTTCCCCTTTCGGAGAAAAATGCTGCACTAGCCAAACTACCACAAAAAGCCTCAAGATAATCCACCCATGTCAAGTTGAGTCAATGTCATCGTTCACTAGAGAAGAGAATGGTAGTGACATTGGTTTCGATAATGACAAAGTTGTCACTTGTCTGTTGGGAAAATAGAAAGCGTTGTTTATTCATTGGGCCCTAAGCTCTCTTATATAGGAAGAGGCCTATGGGCAAATTACATAAAGTGGATAGAAGAACATGAAAAATATATAAACCAAACATAAATACGAACTATATCTCTACACTCCCCCTCAAGATGGAGCACAAATATTTATCATGCTCGGTTTTGGAAGAACACTACTGGAAGAACCCTCCAAGGAGGGCTTTAGTGAAAATGTCCACCGTCTGGTCCCCTGAGCTGACATGAGATGTAGGAATGAAGCCCTTTTGGATCATGTCACGTATATAATGGCAATCAACCTGGAATACACAAGAGGATGGAGCGTTGGTGGCGAGTGAAGGCGTCTGGAGGGGTGACGTTGGCGAGGTTGGAGGTTGGGTCTGCTTCCTCTGGGGAGGTTGCGGAGAGGAAGGGGGAGCGTCAGGGGTCTGGTGCTGGGCCATCACTGCTTGGTGAGGGTGGCGAGAAGCGGGAGAGGGGGGAGGACGAGTGGGTGCAGGTGTCGCACAGGAAGTTGGGGAAGAGGTGTTTTAGGTGCGGTTTGCATGGCCATCTTGCCTCGGGTTGTCGGCTTCCGCCTCGATGCTATGCATGTGGCAAGGTGGGTCATCGGAAAGCGTCTTGTTGGTCCCTTGCTGGTCTTGGCGGCTCTTCACGGCCTCGTCTGCATGCTCGGTCGGGGATGCATGGGTCGGGGGAGCATGGGTGCTCTTTGGCGTCGGAGTTGGGTCGCCTAGGCCCTCTGGGGGAGAGGGGGGCTCGCTCTTATGCGCAGGTGGTGGATGGTGAGGGAGGTGGGGCAACTGTTGTCGGTGTCTCGGCGATGGTGAGCGTTGCGGGGGAGACGTCGCCCTCGGGTCTTGGGTTGCATGGGAAGATGGCGGTTGGGGAGACTGTGCATGGGAAGGCGGTGCATGGAAAGATGGTGCGTGAGGTGGGGGTGCACGATAATGTTGGCTTCGTTGCGGCGGTGGGACTTGTGCGACGGCCTGGTGTGGATTGGGATGCTGTAAGATCCCACTTGCTTGGCTTTTTAGGCCCTCGATTCATGGCGGACTTCCTAATCCTGGATTCTTTGCATTGCTACGTTCGTGGTCTTTCCCCGGAGCAACGGGAAAGGCTTCTCTGTAATGGCGACTCCGAAGATGTTGTTTGGAGGAGGTTGCGGGTGGTTGATGGTGCCTCCTCAGATATTGAGGTCTGTGTGGCGGAGGTGCGTGGTGTGCCATTTCTCTCTCGAACGGTCCCCGCTTTGTCCAAGGTGCTTAGACCTTGGGGGGAAGTTCTGGCAGTCGTGGATGATGGGCTCTCGCCGGGGGGCGGATTGGAAGTGCGCTCGAATTCTCATGGAATGTTCAAGGGGCTTTCTGAGAGATGCGGATGGTAAGGTCTTCTTCGAAACTTTGGAGATTGGCTGGTGGCGATTCAAGGTGGAACTTTCAGTCGTCGCCCCCTCGTCGGCGCCGGCACCTTGCCCTACGCGTCCGGCTGCTCTCGACGCTGAGCATGGCTTGGGACTTGGGGACGTCGCATCGTCTTCCGGTTGCCAGGTGACATGCGTTGGGGGTTATTCCAAAGCGTCGCCTTCTGGGTTCAACTTCTCTGGTCCCTTCAAATTTGTTAACGCATATATTAGGTTTCTGTGTGTCTCTCTGTTATTTTTATTTTCAGTTGTATGCTTTATGTAATTTACCCATAGGCTACTCTCCTATATAAGAGAGCCTAGGGCATGTGGAATAAACATCTCGTTCATTTTTCCTAACATGGTATCAGAGCGACGGTCCTAGACCGGAGTTCTCGAAACCCTAACCCTACCCTACCCCACCCGCATGCCTCTCTCCCATCGTCGGCGCCTCCGCCAGCGCCTCCGCCTCGTCGCGCCTCCACCAGCGCCCTCGCGTGCTCCTCCACGCGCGACTGCGCCTGTGCGCGTACTCCTCCACGCGCGACTGCGCCTGTGCGTGCACTCCTCCACGCGCGACTGTGCGTGCGCGTGCTCCTTAAAGCGCAACTGCGCCTGTGTGCGAGACTGCGCGTGCTCCTCCAGTTGCACGCTACTGCGTGTGCACGTGCTCCCTGTGCGTGTGCGCGTGTGCTAAGCCCTAAAGCGCACACCGTCATCTACATGGGTTTAGTTGCTTGAGGTCTACACGTGCAACTAAACCCGTCTATGTCATTGTAGACGAATCTCATCTTCAGTCAATCGTTCCAGTCTTCAGTCTCCAGTATGTCAGAAAGCAAGGCAGATATCCCATCCATTGGCGCCTTTCGTGGTCCAGCGCCTATTGTAAAGATGGATGGTACAAACTATGAACTGTGGGCGATGCAGTTCATCAGCATGATGAAGTCAACGGGTAAGAAGCATATTCTTACCGAACCAGAGCATGCTGAGAAGACTGGAGCCAATGCCTCTTGGGATGCCGATGACGTGTATGCCAAAGTTTAGCTATCTGGTACGTTGGCGATTGAGATTGCCAATGACATTCTACATCAGCCCACGACCAAAGACATGTGGGACATCCTGACGGCCACATATTCTCAGGCGAAGAACGAGACAAAGATCCTGCAACTCCAGCATGATATATTCACTATAAAGCAGAATGGTCGCCCTCTACATTCACTCTATACATCCCTGAGAGGGATGTTCGAGAAGCTCTACAGCTTCATGCCTTTGACAGCCACGCCAGAACAACAGAAGACGTATCGGAATGCGACTATGGTGGGCGTGTTTCTTGCTGCACTTGATTCAGAGTATGAGGCGGCACGATCCCAGATCTTGGCCGATTCTACTATTCCTCCCATGGAGGAAGTTTCCATAGACTGAGCCGCATCACCGTTCCTTCCACGGCCACGAATCAGAATACTTCAGCCATGGCTGCCAACAAGGGTCGCGGGTTTCATCATCAGACCCGTGGACGTGGACTTCGTGGCAGAGGAGGTTGTACTCGGCCAACATGTACCTACTGTCATCGCGTTGGACACAATGAAGACACATGCTACTCGAAGCATGGATTTCCTGCATCTGCACGGGCCGCTGAGCAGATAGAGCCTCCATCTGCTGCCACTTTGGATCAGCGGTTCGATGATCTAGTCGCCCGTCTAAGGGGCATTATTCCTTCATCTGGCCCAACACCTACTACTGAGAGTCAATCTGATGTTGTTGCTTCTGCTTCTGCGTCTATCAGTGCTTCAGGTAGCATACTTGCATTTACCAGTAGTAGATCAGATACATTACCGTGGATTATGGACTCGAGCGCTACACATCATCTATGTGGCGATCAGAGTTTACTTACAGGATATTCTCAGATTCCTCCAGGCCGAACAGTAGTCATTGCCAATGGTACACATTCTCCCATCACTGGTCAGGGGGAGATTAAACTGATATCTTCTATGCAGCTCAAGAATGTGCTACATGCTCCTGATTTTTCAATGAATTTGTTATCAATCAGTCAGATTACGAAGGATTTACAATGTCGGGCAATTTTTGATCCATCTTCTCTTATTTTTCAGGGCATCCGTACGGACAACGTGATTGGTCGTGGTTATGAGCAAGGAGGCCTCTATCGCCTAAATCAGACCCCATTCGCTGGAACCTCATACCTTCTCACTGGACCAGTATCTCCTTTGTTGTGGCATCTGCGCTTTGGGCATCTACCGCTTCAGAAGTTGCGTCGTGTGTTACCCCAGGATCTTCCTCACACATCTATCCAATGTGAGGCTTGTCAGTTGGGAAAGCACCACAGGTCTACCTTTCCCAGTCGTCCAGGTCGGAGTAGTACCTCCAAGTTTGAGTTATTTCACATTGATATCTGGGGTCCGAGTCGTGTACCTGATCATCAGGGATACATATTTTATATAGTTATTGTGGATGATTTCTCTCGAATGTCATGGGCATTTTTGATGAAAAATAAATCTGAAGCAGGCAATATTATTATTCATTTTCTGAATGAAATCCAAAATGTTTTCTCCACATCTGTGAAGTTTGTAAGAAGTGATAATGCCCTAAAACTGTGTACTCATGTCCTAGCCAACTACTACTCCTCAAAAGGGATTATCCATCAACATCCTGTGCTTATACCTCTCAATAGAATGGGATTGCTGAAAGGAAACATCGCCACCTACTAGATGTCACAAGATCACTTCTTATACAGAGTCATGTTCCTTATTCTTACTGGGGTGACGAGGTTCTCACAGCATGTTAATTAACCGTATGCCGTCCTCTGTCTTGGATGAACAGATTCCTTTTTCCCTTATCTATCCTGGGAAGGATCTGTTTTCCCTTACTCCCCGTGTATTTGGTTCAGTTGCCTTTGTCCACCAGTTGTCTCCTGGTACTGACAAGCTCTCTCCTAGGGCTGTCAAGTGTGTGCTTGTTGGGTACTCCAGAACTCAAAAGGGGTACAAGTGTTTTGATCCTTTGCGTAGGCGGTATATGGTAAGTGCAGATGTTACATTTTTTGAATCCGTAATGTATTTTTCATCTTCAGGTGATCAGCAGCTACCTCCACTGACTACCGACGCCATATACATGACACCACCACCTCCAGCACCGTCACCACTATCACCAACACCACCACCACCACCACTGATCCCCGTTTCACCACTACCATTCCATTATACCCGCAGGCCTCCTCCAGCTCATGGTCATGACTCATCTCCTAGCTCGCCTATGGTATGTACTGACGATACCTCCCTTGATGGATCTAATGATATTTCTGAGCAGGATATGTTGCAGGGGCCAGATGAGGACACAGCTGATTTAGATGTTCCTATTGCTATACGCAAATCAAAGAGGAGTTGTGTTACATATCCATTGGCAGCCTCTGTGTCATTTGAGCGACTATCTGGGGATTTCAGGAACTTTGTGGTGGCCTTGTCAGCTATAGATATTCCACGGAATTATCAAGATGCTCTGCAGGATCGTAGATGGCGTCTAGCAATGGAAGAAGAAATGGCGGCATTCCAATCTAGGGGAACTTGGAGTCTAGTTCCTATACCTCCAGATGTGACCCCGGTGAGCTGTAAGTGGGTCTTTACGGTGAAACAAAATGCAGATGGCAGTATTGATAGGTACAAGGCCCGCCTTGTTGCACGTGGCTTTACACAGACATACGGGGTGGATTACCTTGATACATTCTCGCCAGTAGCCCGTCATTCCACTCTACGGATCTTGCTGTCAGTTGCAGTCAATCGAGAGTGGTCGCTATATCAGTTGGATGTGAAGAACGTGTTCTTATATGGAGACCTACAGGAGGAAGTCTATATGCAATAGCCACCCGGTTTTGCTGTTGAGGGGGAGTGTTCCAAGGTGTGCAGACTTCATAAGGCTATCTATGGCCTTAAGCAGAGCCCCAGAGCATGGTTTCAGAAGCTCTCAGACCTCTTTGAACAACAGGGATACAAACGCTCCAATGTTGATCATTCCTTGTTTGTACAGAAGACTTCAAGAGGTATTATTGCAATTATGATTTACGTAGATGACATCTTGATTACAGGAGATGATGAGCAAGGCATAAAGCAGGCGAAAGAGAAGCTGGGGAGCGAATTTGTCACTAAGGATCTTGGAGTCCTTAGATATTTTCTGGGGCTGGAATTCGCTAGAAATCCGTATGAGTTAGTAATGTTGTAGAGGAAATATGTTACGGACCTGTTGAGTGAAACAGGTATGCTTGGGTGTCGGCCTGCTACGACACCAATGGACCCCAGCATGAAGCTATATGATGAAGATACAGAGGAGGTGGACAGGAGAAGATACAGAGAACTGGTAGGCAAACTGTTGTATGTCACGATCACTAGGCCTGATATATCCTTTGTTGTGAGTCGTGTGAGCCAGTCCATGGAGCAACCACGTCAGGTCCATATGGATGCCATACATATGATACTTAGATACCTCAAATCATCTCCAGGTGCAGGTTTGCTAATCAAGAAGGGAAAAGGGATTTCTATCTCAGCATGTGCGGATGCAGACTATGCAGGTTGTCCCAAGGACAGGAAGTCCACCTCGGGGTTTGCAGTCTACGTTGGAGATTCTCTAATCTCATAGAGGAGCAAGAAACAAACGGTGGTAGCCAGATCTAGTGCTGAATCCGAATATAGGACTATGGCCCAGGCTAGCACAGAGATGATGTGGGTAAAGGCTGTACTTACAGATCTATGTCTAGATGTACCACTTCCTATGAACTTAGAATGTGATAATCAAGCAGCCTTGTTCATTGCAAACAATCCAGCATTCCATGAGCGGACCAAGCATATTGAGGTTGACTGTCAATTCATACGTGACATGATTCAGAAGGGGTTCATTGCTACATCTCATGTCACCTCAGAGAATCAAACTGTCGATATATTCACCAAGGCATTACTACGAGGCCCATTCCAGAAGTGTGCGTCCAAGCTGAGCATGATTGATATCTATGCTCCATCTTGAGGGGGAGTGTTAACGCATATATTAGGTTTCTGTGTGTCTCTCTGTTATTTTTTTTTCAGCTGTATACTTTATGTAATTTACCCATAGGCTACTCTCCTATATAAGAGAGCCTAGGGCCTGTGGAATAAACATCTCGTTCATTTTTACCAACAGAATTGCCTCCTAGGGTGCTGTGTATGGCGTCTGAAAGGGCCGGTTTTTTGGATTTGGCCACGATCGAGGACGATTTGCCTTCTCTTCCTCGTCCGTTTTTGTCGGCTAACGCCTTGCAGTTGTGTTTCTCGGGGCATGTACCCGCTCCTGCTACGACGGGCTTTAAAGGATCCATTAATTTCGGATCTTGGGCGACGAAGTGGCAGCCCTCTGACCCGATTATGCTGCCCGAATATTCTCTTTTGGTGCCCGACTCTTCTCTTTCGGGGCCCGACTCATCTTTGGCTTTGGCCCATCGGATCCAGGTGGAGGAACTTGGGCCGCCTTCGGATGTCGTATTGATTCCTTCGCCTGCTTCACCTCCGATTGTGCTCCGCTCCCCCTCCCCCTCCCCTCCTGTGGGTCGGGAGGCTTCTTCGGGGATGACTCCTTCAGGTGCAGCTTTGTTGACCGACGTTGGGGATGGATCCTTCGAGCATCCATCTGGTGGGGATGCTCCTTCCGCGGCGGGGAGTGTTTCGGACAAGCGCTCTGGGAAGCGCTATCGCAGGCGTAACCGCTCTCGCCTTGGCTCCTCAGTGTTGCATTCTTGTCCGACGTTGCGGGATTCGGTGGCGGAGGCGGCTGGCCTCAGTATGGTCGGGGGGAGCTCTGCTAGTCATTAATGAAGATTCTATCCTGGAACGTTCGAGGCCTTGGGGACCATGATAAGCGGCGATCTGTGGGGTTGCGATTCTCAGAGTGGGGCTGTGATCTTGCCTTTATCCAAGAAACAAAGTTGATGGGGGTGGATGATACTTTATGGAGGTCTTTCGGTGCGGGCGCTTTGGATGAGTTTAGGACGGTGGACGCGATTGGGGCGGCGGGTGGTTTCTTGCTGGCGTGGCGCTCTGCGGCTTTCTCATTCTCCTCTGTGCGGGTGGGAAGGCATGTTCTGTCGGTGGTGTTGGCTCGGGCTGACTCCCTTGCTCCTATTCCTTTCTCATGTATTTATGCGCCTACGTGCCACGTCCTCAGGCGGGAGCTGTGGGATGATCTTCGGGACGCGACCTCCACTTTTGAGGGCCTTCCTTGGATGCTGGGGGGGACTTAAACGTGACTGCTCATTCTTCGGATCGTCCTCGGGGTCGGGGGGCCAGGACCCAGGTTCGCGCGATTTTGTTGAGTTTCTGGATGAGTTAGCCCTGGAGGGGCTGGTCCCCGATGATATTTCTTACACCTGGAGGAATAATGCGTCTCGATCTAGGATTGATCGATTCTTGGCTAATGGAAAACTTATGGAGGCTTTCCCTCTGTGCTCGGTGTCTTCTCGTCCGCGATCCTTCTCTGATCACAATCCTATTATGTGGGACTCTGGGGAGGACCTCCGGTCGAGGGGTCTTTTTCGATATGAGAAATGTTGGCTTATGGAGCCCAACTTCAAAGACCTGGTTAGCAACCACTGGAACCAGGCCTCTTTTGTGGGGTCTATTGCTCGTAGATTTGATCAGAAGCTCGCCTCTTTGCGGAAGCTACTGGCGTTGTTTAAGAAGGACACGCGTATGGCTCGTGTGGCTGCTAGGGCGGCGGCGGAGGATGTCATTGCTCGTCTGGACCGGACGGAGAACGATAGGGATTTGATGTCGGAGGAGCTTCAAGAGCGCATTGTTGCACAAAACGTGGTCATCGCGGAGGACAAGAAACGGAACCTGGAGTGGCGTCAGCGTTCGCGTCTTAAGTGGATCAAGGAGGGCGATGCTAATACTGCTTTCTTTCACCGCGTGACTAGCGGAAGAAGGCGCTACAACTCAATTCGCTCTCTCTTTGTTAATGGTGCTCTGGATAGTGGTGAGAAGGAGTTGGGGGTTGCCATTGTGGATCACTTCAAGCGTGCCTATGGTGGTCGCTCGCAACGCAAGTGGCGATGGTTGGACCGTGGGGCCCCTTCGTTAGCGCCCTTGGATTCTGTGGCACTGACTAGGCCGATCTCCTTGGCTGAGATTAAGGAGGCCATGTGGGACTTAAATGTTGATGGTTCACCGGGCCCTGACGGATTCCCTGTGGCTTTCTACCGAGATTTTTGGGATGCAGTGGCCAATGACGTTATGGAGGTTGTTAGCGAATTTTGTGAGGGAAACAATGGGTTTGATAAAATTAATAAGGACGTCATCGTTTTGATCCCTAAGTCTGCAGCGGCTACTCGCATCGGGGACTTTAGGCCTATCTCTATCTCGAATGGGATCTATCTTATCATTGCAAAGGTGTTGGCGAGGAGGCTGGCTGCCATTCTTGACTCGCTGGTCTCGCCGGCCTAGGCCTCCTTCATTCGGGGAAGGCAGATCTAGGATTGCATCGCGGTGGCTTCCGAGTTGGTTGCGGGTTGGAAGAACTCCAACAAGATGGGGGTTCTGTGGAAGATTGATTTCGCCAAGGCTTATGATTGTCTTGATTGGCGGTTCTTGTGGTTTGTTTTGAGAAGGAGGGGCTTCCCTGAGGTCTGGATTTCTTGGGTGCGTCGTTGTGTGACCACGGCCTCCCTCTCGGTCTTGTTTAATGGATGCCCGGTTGGCGGCTTCTTCCAGCCGCGTAGGGGGGTGCGGCAGGGGTGTCCTCTCGCACCCCTCCTCTTTATCCTGGCGTCGGACGTGTTGGCTCGTATCCTGGACTGCGTGATCGAGGCGGAGCTGACCAGGAGCTTCACTGTGGGGACCCTCCAGGTGCCCTTAATTCAGTTTGCGGACGACACTATATGCTTCATCGAGGGTGGCACTTCTGAGGTCTCCGGTATGGAGATTACTCTGGAGCTTTTCAATGAATTATCGGGCCTCTTGATTAATGGTGCTAAGTCTAAGGTGATCCCTTTTGGGATGTCGCAGGAGGAGGCGCTGGAGTGTGGCCAGTTGTTGGGGTCTACTCCGAGTGGGCTCCCTTTTGATTATCTTGGCTTGCCTTTGGTCGTGGGTCGTACCAGACTCCGGGATTGGCGTTTGGTTGTGGAGAAGATGGAGGCTCGCCTTGCTGGGTGGCGCGCTGCATTGTTATCTAGGGGGGCGTCTTGTTCTTCTTAAGGCGGTGCTTTCCTCTATTCCTATTTTCTTCCTCTCGGCTCGACGTATGCCTAAGGGGATTCGACTGCGTCTTGAGCGTTGTATGTGGGGCTTCTTATGGGGTAAGAAGGGGAAGGGGGGAAGGGGGGTTCATTTGGTGGCTTGGGATGAGGTTACTCGGCCCAAGCGGGCTGGTGGATTGGGGGTGCGGAGGTTGGAGGTTGTTAACGAGGCTCTCTTGCTGAAGTGGGCGAGTAGGGTCTGGGGCCAGGAGGATAACTTCTTTATTAATGTTATGCGGGAGTTTTTGGGGGAGGCGATGATGGGCTTCACGCGGGGGGATGCTTACGGGCACCTTACTCCCTTTTGGCGTGGTGTTTTGGAATTTTTTATTCGTAACCTCTCCCTCTTTAAGCCGGTCCTGGGAAAGGGGGATTCTTTTCGTTTTTGGTTCGACGATTGGTCGGGAAGGGGTACTCTAAAGGATCGCTTTCCCCGTTTGTTTGCTTTGGCGGATGATAAGGAGGCCTCGGTGGCCTCGTGATGGGTGGATGGATGCTGGTGTCCTCGCTTTATTGCCAATTTTTCGGATCAGCATATGGATGATTTTCTCTCATTACTGAACTTGCTTGCTGACGCTGCTCAACCTAATGATGGTTGGGACCACTGGACATGGAAAGACGGTCTTTCTTCCACGCGTAAGGCGTATCTGGCTCTAGCTCCCCGTCCTCAGGTAGGGGATGATCTTCTTTTGCGTGACTGCTGGTTCCTCTGGAGGTTGAAGCTTCCTGAGCGCATTGGTGTATTCCTATGGCTTATTCGCAGCGGGAGGCTCTTAATGCATGACCGTTGCGCCCGCTTATTTGCTAACGTTGGGCCTAATTGCGGGCAGTGTGATGCGGAGGCGGAAACCATTGACCACTTGTTCTTTGGCTGCAACTTGGTTCGGGGCCTTTGTGCTGATATCGAATGGGTCAACTCTGAGGCCCGATTGCCTTTTGCGAGAGCTTGTTTTGCAACAGGAGCAGGGAAAGGTAGGAGTTCTTGGTTCCGCTAGCAAGGTTGTGGAGTATTTGGCTGGGGAGGAACGAGGCCCTCTTCGTGGGGCAGCGGTTCTACCGGGAGAATGTTGTTTTCCTTTCCTCGCGTCTTCTGGATGACTGGTGTACTGGGTGACCCTTTAGTGGCTTTTTGGGGGTGATCTGTGCTTGTTGCTGTCTCGGTCTCCCCCTTTGGGTCTTTTTTGTTTGTTTTTTGTACCCTTCTTGTAACATTCTTTGTTTCTTTTCTTTTTAATATTTTGGGGCGAACACCGTAGAGTGTCTCCCCCTTTTTTTTGAGCCTCAAAAAAAAACCTCAATGTGCTTTGTCCTCTCGTGGAATGTAGGATTATTAGCGATGAATAAGGCAGCCTGATTGTCTCATTCCAACGACATGAGAAGAGGTACATCTATATGTATATCTGTTAGGACTGCTCAAACCCACATCATTTCTGTACATGCTTGTGCCATAGCTCTATACTTAGATTCAGCACTAGATCTAGCAACAACAGTTTGCTTCTTACTTTTCCATGAGACCAGTGAGTCTCCAACAAATATAGCAAATACTGATGTAAACTTCCCGTTGCATCTGCGCATGTTGAAATAGTAATAGAACTACCCTTTTTAAATAGTAGCCATGCACCTGGAGATGATTTAAGATACCATAATATCATTTGTATAGCATCTATATGAACCTTACGAGGTTGTTCCATGAATTGGCTCACCCGATTGACTGCAAATGAAATATCGAGTCTGGTAATGATAACATAAAGAAGCTTTCCAACCAACTCCTTTTATCTTCTCCTATCAACCTCATCAATATCATCATCATAGAGCTTCATGCTTGGATCCATGGGTGTAGTCGCAGGTCAACATCCAAGCATACTTGTATCACTTAACAAGTCAGTGACATATTTTCTCTGAGTCATCACAAGCCCTTGTTGATTTCTGGCAAACTCCAATCCTATAAAGTATCTAAGAGCTCCTAGATCCTTGGTAACAAATTCATGACCCAGAAATTCTTTCTCCCTATTTATTCCTCGCATATCATCTCCTGTAATAAGTATATCATCAACATACACCATAATAGAAATCATACCTCTTGAGGTTCTCTGTATAAAAAGAGAGTGATATGCATTCGACCATTTGAACCCCTATATCTCAAACAAATCCGAGAGCTTCTATAACCAAAGCTCTAGGGCTCTTCTTAAGGCCATAGATTGCCTTATGAAGTCTACACACCTCTGAACACTCCCCCTCAACAACAAACCATGGTGGTTGTTGCAAGACTTCCTCTTGAAGATCACCATACAGAAATGCATTCTTGACATCCAACTGAAAAAGGGGTCAATCTCGAATCACGACAATAGAGAGAAGAATCCGTGAGGTGGAATGACGAGCAACTGGGGAGAACGTGTCAAAATAATCCACCCTGTATGTCTGAGTAAACCCTCGTGCAACCAGTCGTACCTTGTACCTATCAATGCTACCATCTGTATTTTGCTTCACTGTAAATACCCATTTACAACTTACTATAGACACTCCAGTGGGAGTTGGGACAAGGCTCCAAGTACCTCTCGACTGAAGGGCAACCATCTCTTCTTCCATAGCTAATCACCACTGACCGTCCTTCAAAGCCTCCTGATAATTCCGTAGAATGACCACGGTTGATAATGCAACTGCAAATTTCCTGAAATCGCCAGTCAAGCGATCAAAGGAGACCATAGATGCTAGAGGATATGACGCACAGCTACGCTTCTGCTTTCGAAGCGTTATAGGAAAGTCCAAATCAGCAATCTCCGCATATGTCCCCTGTAAAGAACCCTGCTCAGGTAGACCATTAGACCCATCATTAGAAACTGTGTATTTAGAACATACCTCATGCGTGCTAGATGATGAGCAGTAACCATGAGCAGAAGCAGGTCGACGGATATAGTGATGCGGCAATGGTGGGACTAGGACCATAGTAGTTGGTGGAAGTGGTGGCGGTGGTGGTGAAGGAGGCAGTGAAGGAGGTGATGATGGTGGTAGTGGCATGTATATTTCATCATCGGAGTCTGAGGAAGCCAACCAATCACTTGTATGAGAAAAGTACATCACGGACTTGAAAAAGGTGACATCAGCACTAACATAATACTTCCTCCGCATTGGATCATAACATCTGTACCCTTTTTGTGTCCTAAAGTACCCGACAAAGACACACTTGACAGCTCTAGGAGAGAACTTGTCAATACCTGGAGACAAATGGTGGATGAAGGCGACCGAGCAACACACATGAGGAGTAAGTGAGAACAATTCCTTTTCAGGAAAAGCAAGAGAGAAGAGAATTTTCTCACCCAAAACCGACGAGGGCATGTGATTAATAAGATAAAATGCCGTTAAAACAGCATCGTCCCAAAAAGAATGCGGAGCACGACTCTGAATGAGAAGAGTCCTTGTAACATCAAGCAAATGACAATGCTTCCTCTCTGCAATACAATTTTATTGGGAAGTATAGGCATATGATGTTTGATGAACAATACATTAGGTTGAAAAATAATTGGAAAGAGTATGGGTACATAATTCCAAGGCATTATCAGTTCTCACAAATTTCACAAAAGAAGAAAACACATTTTTTACTTCGATTAGAAAAGTTTTGATAACATTTCCCATTTCAAATTTATTCTTTTAAAAAAGAGACCCAGGACAGACGAGAGAAATCATCAACTGCAACCAGATAAAACGTGTGTCCCTGGTGATCAGGAACACGACTGGGACCCCAAATATCTATATGAAACAACTCAAAAATAGAGCTACTGCTCTGACTCTGATGACTAGGGAAGGCAGATCGATGATGCTTCCCTAACTGGCATGCTTCACATTGAAAGGACGAGTGAGGAGAGATCTGAGACAGAACACGACACATTTTCTGGAGCGGAGATGACCAGAGCGCAGGTGTCACATAAAGGGAGATACGGGTCCAGCAGAAAGAGGAAATTTCGGCATAGGGAGTTCGAACTAAGCGATAGAGACCGCCTTGCTCACGACCACACCCAATCACCTTGCTCGTAAGGATGTCTTGAAATACAAGAGAAGATGGGTCAAAAATGGTTCGACAATGTAGATCCTTCGTAATCTGACTAATAGATAACAAGTTCATAGAGAAGTCAGGTGCATGCAACACATTCTGTAGATGCATAGAGGGCGTCAAGTTAATCTCCCTCTGTGCAGTGATTGGGAATTGAGTCCCATCTGCAATAACCACAATTCTTCCTGGAGGAACCTGTCTGTATGTCGTAAGTTGACCACTGTCTCCACACAAGTGATGTGTGGCACCGGAGTCCATAATCCATTATATAATATTAGATCCACTACTGCTAGTAAGTACATAAGTACTACCTGAGGTATTGGAGGAGGCTGAAGCAGCCACATCAGAATGACTCCCAGAGGCCGATGAAGACATAACGAGACTGAAGGGAGGTATAATGCCCCTCAATCATATGCTACACGATCATCAAATCATTGATCCAAAAAGGAAGCAACCGGGGGCTCAATATGCTCAGCCACTCGAGCAAAGGCAGGAAATCCATGCTTGGAGTAGCATGTATCCTATGTATGTATGGGATGATGGCAAAAAGTATAGGGATGACGAACACGACCCACTCTGCCACGAGGTCCGCGTCCACGAAACTGAGAAGAGCCTCCTCGACCTCGGGAGGTCGCCATCGCTGAAGAAGTCTGACCGGCAGTAGTAGATGGGACAATGATCCGACTGAACCTGCGGAAGGCTTCCTCCATGGGAAGAATAGTAGCGTCTTCCAAAATCTGGGAACGAGCCGCCTCATAGTCAGGATCAAGGGCTACCAGAAATACACCAACCATGGTGGCATTCCTATAAGTCTTCTGTTGCTTAGGAGTAGAAGTGAAAGGCATGAAGCTATAGAGCTTCTCAAACATCCCACTCAAGGATGTATATAACGAATGAAGAGGGTGTCTGATCTGCTTGATAATAAAGATGCCATGCTGGAGTTGTAGAATCTTTGTCTCATTCTTTACCTGTGAATAAGTAGCCGCAAGTATATCCCGCATCGCCTTGGTTGTGGGCTGATGGAATATATCATTGACGATCTCTATGGTCAATGTAACTGAAAGCCAAATCTAGGCATATGCATCATCCGCCTCCCATGAGGTGTTAATCCCAATCTTCCCAGCCGGCTATTCCTTGGTAAGAATGTGTTTCTTACCCGTAGACTTCATCATGCTCAAGAACAGCATAGCCCACAGTTTATAGTTTGACCCATCCATCTTTACTATAGGTGCAGGACCTTTGAAGGCACCTGTGGAGGGGCTATCTACCTTGCTTTCTGACATGACGGCTAAAGAAGACTAGGGTTGAAGACTAGACAAGTGTTTGTCTACACTGGCATAGAGAGATTTGGTTGCATGTGTAAACTTATGCAACCAATCTCATCAAGAGAGAGGACTCGGCGGTGGTGTCCCCTTTTGAAAAGAGAGGTGCGGCGGCACCTCTTGGAGAGAGAAGGTGCAGGGGTCGAGCAACGAGACTGCAAGGCCGAGAGGAGGGGCTATAGGGTAGGGCGGCGGTGCCCTAGAAGGCAGGGCCAGGCGGCGGGGCCCTAGGCATGGGCCAAGCAACGTGGGCGAGGTAATGGCGGGGCCCGCAAGGGCCGAGCGACGGGGCAGCTAGGCCGCGGGGGTCGGGCAGCGAGAGCCCTAGGCGCACGTGAGAGAGAGGCTTGAGGTGGGGTTTAGGGTTAGGGTTTCGATACAGGAGCTCCAGTCTAGGACCACTGCTATGATACCATGTTGGGAAAATAGAAAGAGTTGTTTATTCATTGGGCCCTAGGCTCTCTAATATAGGAAGAGGCATATAGGCAAATTACATAAAGTAAACAGAAGAACAAGAAAAATATATAAACGATACATAAATATGAACTATATCTCTACATTGTCAGCCATATGTTTATTGTGGAAAGAATAACACTTCAAGTAGAAACAGTGTTGTGAAGTAAGAAATGGGACACTGAATAAAGAATATTCGGTATTCGGGGTAATATTTGGAATTATTCAGTTATGTATTATTTATTATTTTAAATATAACAATTATGTCTAATATATATTCGTATATATTTATACATGTATGGTAATCAACCAATAAGAGTCCAAGATAAAAAAACCGATTAACAAGTTACATATATGGAGCTTTAACATTTGTGATGATACCAGGATAAATGGGAACCATTAAAAAATAAAAATAAAATCAGTTGAATATCCGTCCAAATGCTCGAATATTAACAATAGGCTATTCGATCGCCCCCCTTCCAACCCGAATAAGAATACTCGGCTAAATATTCGATCCATTCGGCCTAATGTTGTAGCTGTAAGTAGAAGAGATTTAATGCAAACTTGAGAATAAATGCCATAAACCAAGTCGGAGGATCTGGATTGCAGACTGTTGAGAAAGATATACGGGATATCGTCATCATTGGAAGTTGTCATTGGGCGCCTTCCGTCACCTTTGCGGAGAGGCATAGTGCAGGTGTTGCCACAACTGGAAATTAAATTGAGGCCCGTTCTCATAAACGGAGCTCCTTTCCGTTTTTGGTGGGATGATTGAAACGGGGGATGGAGCGTTGGGGGAGCGATACCCGAGGTTGATGCAGTTGGTTGTGGACAAAGAGGAGGTGGTGCAATAGGCAGGTTAATCCTCATAGCTTTTACAGTTAATCTAATCCTATAAATAGGTCCTAAATGACTAATTGCAAACAACACAACACACCGGCAATTGAGATTAAATCCTAGTCATCTAGAAGTCTTCTAAGAACCTTATACTTTACATTCTTTTATGTCTATTTCTCAAGCTCTTCAAGCGTGCATCTCGTCATCGAGTTGTTTTAATCGTATCCATTAATACGCTAAGCTCTATAAGATTCACGCACTAATCTTATACTAACAAGTGGAGGAAGCGAAGAGAAAATCCTATAACATGGCGTCTCCATCATGGTTTTCACACGTGTGTTTCCACGTTAAAATCAATGTGTACATTACGGGTCGCTTGTATATATTATATCTATTTATATTTTCACAATTGTTGTTTCAATGTCAATATTGCAAAATTCAACCACCCCACCCCTTTTATGCTGAATTCATGGAAATGATGGGAGAAAAAACACATGCAATCTTGACATTGAGACGTTGCTAGGTTCCCCAGAAGAAGGCATACATCATGGGAGAGGGTTCTCCCACTCATTATGCTTGTGGTGTGCGACTAGTCTTCTCGTAGTCCCTTATAAGAGTAGAAGACTCGGTATTTAATAGAACAAAGTATATTTTCTTAGTACCTCATCATGGATGGGAACCTTCTCCTTGTATATACTCATTTGGACTTAGAATTCTTACTCAGCCGCCTTCATATGTCAACCTTAAGATGCCACGATTATCAACGTCATCAAGTCCAATATTCAAGATATAGCGATATATCAACAATATATCACCAATATATCGACAACAAGATAGTGGTACCGATACCCATATCGTTAGAAATCGACAATGCAGAAGCGTAATATCAGAGAAATAGAATAAACATGAAGAACATCGGGATTTACGTGGAATCCTACTCCGTGAGGAGCGGGATGAAACCACGAGAAAACGCCTCATAGGGCTTGTGTTTTCTATTCACTTTTCTCATCCGATACAATGGTGTGGGGCTTCTTATATAGCCCCCACAGAGTCTCCAAGTCTCACAAATAGTATATGTGGGACTAAACCACTGAATATGGTATTTGGACCCTGGGGGGATCCAATTACCCATACTACATGTGACACATAGACTCCAACACTCCCTCTCAAGTAGGAGCGTGCAATGCTCAGCTTGGACAAATAGAAAGAAATCTCAAAATCATAATACAAAGCACTACAGACAATATCAACTCACACACACTCTACTATCGGTTGCTGTCGAGGACATTGTTTCTCATGCTACGCTGGTGAGGAGGAACCAAAGGGTTGGAGTGTGAGTTGAACTGGGTCTCCTCATCTGAGAACATGTGCTATGTATTGCGTCTGTCTGAGGCATTGAAATCGAAATGAGTTTCCACATGGAGAACTCTAACCCGCAACTACTCCATCTCTGTAAAAGGCCGAACTGGAAAAAGGCATGGAAACATTCTCGTCGGAGTCCACGGTCACTGAAGAATGGAGTCTAAAAGTCTCATCGTCCATGAATTGAGACTTTTTCATACTGGATCAGAGAATGAGATCTCTATTCTGGAGTCCCTATGAAATCACATGAAAACCTAGCCTACAATGGCATAGAGAATGGGATCTCTATTCTGAAGTTCCTATAGATCACATGAAAACCCTGAGTCAACAGATCAAAATGGGGACCTCACAAACAAAGAACGTGCATATGTGCGTCTTTAACTGAAGACTCTGAACAAATCTGTAGAGTCTGAATCTGACCATCTGTAGAGCCCCAATCTGAACAATCTGTAGAACTCTACATATACATAATACTCACCCTTTCTCTCATACTGGTCGGAAAACAATGACATCGACCAAGTTGGGAGAAGACCTGAATATGGGGAAAATTCAATCTCAAATAGCCATCCCTCCCTTTTAAAAAAAATCTCTCTTCGCATACGACTTTTCTTTTGCATATCCCTTTTTTTCAAAATATTTTTTTACGTACACCACCCTTTTCTGTACGTAGCCTTTTTTTAAGCCATTCATTTTTTCTGGCTTTCATTTCTCTTTGTTTTTTCATAGGACCCACACGGAGCCAAACATACAGCTCCTCTCTCTGTCTCTTTTTCTAAAAAATACAAACAACAGTGGCCCACTTGGGCTGTACCAAAAAAATTCAGAAGATAAAAAATAATGGTGGACCTAAAACAGTCCACGAAGTCCCTCCCTTTTTTCTGCCCCACATGCAGAATCCCAATGAGGGTATCATACCATAATTTTTCATTTTTTTGGCTATTTAAGGTTCCAATAAGATAACCCTCTTCACGAAAGGAGCCGCCTGTATGCTTCGAGGTGGCAGCACTGGAGCATCTGAAGGAGCTTCACGCAGCTTGGAGGGGAGATGATGACCTCGCACCGCCTAGAGGGGCCTTCGCCTCGAGTAAGAGTTGTAGCTGATTGAGATCCCCATGTGAGGGAGATGCACGAGAGCAGGGGTTGGTGAAGCACCATGCACCACCTTCGACGGAGATTCCTCTTCCACGAACGGCTTCGATATCGAGAAGGAGCCCCTACCTGTTCCTACAAATGATGGTAGGAGGCGGTGAGGAGCGCACGGAAGTCCACGATGGGGCTCTTAGAGATAGGGTGGCGTCGCCTGGAGTTAAAGCAACTTTGTGTGAGGAGAAGGTCACAACCGTAAGGGTTGCCTCGTTATGAGATCTGGAGGGTGTCGCCAGAGGGTGCACCTAGGGCTCAACCTGGAGGAGGATTCACGAAGAGCAGCCTTCGTGCGGTGCTGGAGGCTAGAGGCTTCTGGAGAATAGAAGAGCCGCACTCGTGCCATGAGGCTTCTGGAGGCTTGAAAGGACTTGTGCTCCGCCTTACGCAAATGGGCTTCACGGTGTTGCGATGAAGCCTCTGGTTTGGAGATGTTTGTGACTCCGTTCGGATTTAGGGTTTCAGAAACCCAACCTTGTTAATGAGATCATCTTGTGTTGCTTGTGTGATAAATATGAACCCATGAAGAAGAGGGCCTGCAAACAACAGCCTGGAAATTTCACGCTGCCAAACTCGAATCTAGAACTGAATCTCGAATCTCGAACAAATCGGGAACATAAAAAATAATCCTCGAGAATCGAACCCACTCTGATACCATGTTAGAAATCGACAATGTGGAAGCATGATATCAAAGATATAGAATAAAAATGAAGAACACCGAGATTTACGTGGAATCCTACTCCATGAAGAGCGGGATAAACCACGGGAGAACGTCTCAAAAGGCTTGTGTTTTCTATTCACTTTTCTCATCTGATACAATGGCTATGGGGCTTCTTATATAGCACCCACTGAGTCTCCAAGTCCTACAAATAGCAAATATGGGACTAAACCACTGGATGTGGTAACTAGACCATTGGGGATGCAATTACTCATCACTACATGTGACACATATACTCCAACACATATGTATATCCTTTTCCAGAATATCGACTGATATCTAGCGAGAAGTAAGGGATATATCAATATGTGGAGCCATATCATTTGAAAGTGGTGGGTTTCAGGCAAACTTTCTCGGATATCGACCAATATCATCGCTATTTCGTCATATTCACGTATATCAATGATATCCCCATGTGAGCTTGATTTCAAGTTTGCAGAAGTCAACTTTCTGTACTCGATCGAGAGGGTCACTGACTAAGGATAAATCGACAGTCAGAAGAGTAATCGGATTTAGTCGGGCATTAGTCGGTTTGGAATTATTTATTATTTTAAATATATAAATCAATTTGTATAACATATACTCTCATTTATATTCATATATTTAGTAGTACTAATATTTTTAAGAGCTTAAAAAAATATAGCAAGAAAAGAAAAAATGAAACAAGTTAAGAACAAAATGTTTGGTACATAGTACAAGCATATGCTCAAAAATAAAAAGCATTTACAACATGCCCAAAAAATAATACAAGGGAAAAGTAAGACAAGTGTCACAAGTCAACGTATTTAATCCTCAATGTCATCATCCAAGTACAGCTCTTCTTCATCACCGCCCTCTTCTTCTTCATCATCTCCTTCTATATCCTCAAGATGTAGCTCCTCCTCCTCATTCATCGGCGTAGCATTGGAGCTTGACGATGAAGCTCCCCTTTCACGTTCACCTCGTTGGCTCCTTCTTGGTTCAAAATTCTCTTCGACACCACTAGCATGTGTTACAACACCCCATGTCAGTCCGGAACCTGGAAAAACCTCCTCATCATGAATACCAACATCTCTGGTCCATTCAGTCATGTGTGCACGATCACGAGATGAGAGAGGATATCTTTCTTTCTCAACTCGATGTTCCTGCAGATTGGAATTGAAACGCACATACACAAGATCGTTCAGCTTCTCTGTCTCCAACTTGTTTCTCTTTTTGATATGGATCTGAAGATCAAAAAAATTAATTATATTAAATTTTACTATTACTAATCGAATTAGGTGGGTGAAGTGGAGTCATTACCGAGTCCAATGTACTCTAGTTACGCTCACATCCCGATGATGAAGACGTCAAGCTCAAGATTTTGATAGACATAGCTTTAAAATGGGGGCGTATCATCTCCATGATTATACCACCAATTAGCTATTGAATAGAGAATTGATCACATAATAAAATAAATGATTAACATAATATAAAACAATGAGTGAAATACCTGGATCATAATTGCCAAAATTTGTCATCCTCTGTCTCACCGCTAAAGGCTTGCCAAAATCTCTACGACCAAGACTATATGCCGAAAGCTTGTCGGAGGTAATTGCATCTTGTATATCCAAATCTGGATAAAATTTTTCATGCACTCCGTAAACCCTCTCCTCACCACAATATCTGGATGACCATGAGACCCAGTGAAGAAGAAAAATCGGTATAAGATGCTAGATGCAATGGAGTATCGAGCCTCCCTTTGGTCTTGGAGGTAACAACATCCACAAAAAAATTATAAGACAACTCCACGCCATTGAATGCTACAATTATCTCCCACTTGGCCTCTTCAAGCCCTCCGTAGACAAAGCCCATGAATGGGTATTGATATGCATTAACCACACACACTAAACGAACCAATGGAGTGAAAACTCTGATAGCATGTGTTGTATGGTTCCAGAATGTAGGGTTGAATACAATGGAACTCGTTGCTTTTCCCTTCTTGGTCTTATACCACTTGCAGTTTCTCCACTCTTCTAAGGAAAACATCAATCTCAGCTTGTCCTTCTCATTTACGCTCTCAAGAGTGAGAAAAGTGGTTGCAAATCTTGTTTGGTCAGGCCTTGCAATGTCCCTCTTGCTGGTGAACTTGTGTATCAAGCTTAGACTTTTGGTGTGAGAGTAGATGAACACTGTAAGCCTTTTCGCCTTTGTAATTGCACTTCTCACCTTCGTCTCTCTGTTTATCTCTCCAAAGCAAAGATCAATGGAGTGTGTGTGGCACACAGAGTCCACCAAATCTACGGATATTTGGTGACCAATAATCTTCATGCAGCTACATCGGCAGATGCATTATCCACCACAATCTGAACCACTTTATCCACTCCCACTTCATTCAGACATTCCTCCACCAACTTGCAGATGTATTCCGCAGTGTGAGCCTCATCTGAGGCATCTATGAACTTCAAAAATGAAATCTCGAAGGTGCAATTGACACAAAATTTGATGATGCTCCTTCCTCACTTGTCCGTCCATGCATCAGTCATCAAAGAACATCCGCCGATATCCACGTATCGTGATGGCATTGCAAGTCATCATGAATCTCCTTCACTGTATTCTTCAGAAGCGGACCACTATGCTCATATTTCGTGGGAGGCTTTAGTCCAAGCCCGTACTTCCCAATCGCCTCCACCATCTGCAAGAAGTTTTTCGTCGCCAATGCATTAAACGGAATCGCCGATGTATATGCCCATTTGGATATGTATGAGACAACCCTATCACGATGATCGTTGGAGAATGCATCCTTGATTGCCATCTGATGTGATGACCCTTCCACTGCGACAGTCTGCTCCAAGGATTCGGAGACTCGCGATCTCTTCGTTGAACCCCCATCTCCAGTGATATCAACTTCCTCCATCATCTCATGAACATCAACAGCTTTCTGGGACTTCTTCCTGTCAACATCATCAAGGTACGCAATCATCTTCTTCTTCGTTTCCTCACCCACCTTGGGACATATAGCTACGTTCCCACTTCGGTGTGTTATATATTGCTTGATCCTGTACACACCACCCTTGACAATCTTCTTATACAGTTTACAAGTGACCGTATTTGGATCCGTATGGTTCGCAAGGTAATCGTATTGCCATACAGGATCAGTTGATCCCGACAGCACGTAAAAAGACGAGTCACTACCGGAAGTGACGTTCGCTGGAGGTGTAGCCATCTACATAGTCAACAAATTCACAATTTAGGCAATCAACAAACACTAAGCTAACTAAACTCACAAGTTGAACTTCCTAATTAACTAACAAAATCACAAGTTGAATGAAGAGATTAAATAACAAGCAGATTAATGACAACTATATAAGAATTTCTAAGTTGAACAAATTGAACATATAAACTAACAATGCCAATCATATACACTTCTACACCATAACTTACGATGATAAACCTTCGACAAGGGCATATGTATTTACATTTTTTTGGTGAAACTGAAATAAATATTCCAACTTACAGATCAACTTTCGTATTAGTTTAATATAGGTTTGCCATTTTTATTTAATCGGATCTCTTAAGATCCGATTATGCACTAATTTTATCAAGCGTTCGCATGGCGTATTGAGCTTGCAGCCAAGGCAATCGCCTCTTCAACGCCTAGTCCAAAGCATAGAGCCTAGAGGGGGGTTAGACACCAAGACCCTGTCTCATATCACCCAAGCACCTAGGCAAGTGCCTAGGGTGCTTTTAACAATGCTAGGAAGGACGGCTCCACTACCAAGTTGAATGGGAGAATGTTTCGTTTTATAATGACATGGGACCCTTAGGCCTCCTCATACAGAAAAATACTAGAATTAGGGCCACATCAAAGATAAAGAAAGAATAAAACTACTAAAACTCATGTCACATAACATACTTCCATATTCTAGATATAATCTCTATACCTATGATACAATTATCAAATGCTTTGGATATACTAAACATGTTGTTTCAGATAATTGGTTTACAAAATCTTCACAAAGGTGCTTTTGGAAACATCTGTCAACCGTTGCACTTCCAGGTTGAGAATCTTGACATCTACACTACATTTTAAGAGAAAATGTTGAGATATGTCGATGTTCTTCTTTCCATTAATTAGAAGGTAGGCTCTTTGGGAATTTTAGAAAATCGGAAGAGGAAGCTAAAACATGGAACAAGAATAAAGAACAAGAACAGCGGGATTTTACGTGGAACCCTACTCCGTGAGGAGCGGGATGAAACCACGGGAGAAGCCCTCAACGGGGCCTGCTATGCATTACTTTTTCTCAATGAGTACAGGAGGTCTGGGGCTCCTTATATAGCCTCTCCAGAGCCTCCAAGTCCCACTACTAGACGATGTGGGACTAAACACATGGATGGGGTAAATGGATATTCTCCAGGATCCATTTACCCTGCTACAACTCAATGGACGCACTACCAAATACTCCAACACTCCCCCTCAAGCTGGAGCATGCAATGCTCAGCTTGGACAAACAAAAATAAACTCAACTCAACGCTACAGGACACTACGGACAATATCAACCCAACGCGCACATTGCTGCAGTCGAGGACGTTGATTCTCATGCCGTGCAGGTGAGGAGGACGAACGGGCTGGAGTGTGAGTCAACTGAATCTCCTCGTCGGAGAGCATGTGCTCTGAACTGCGCCTGACAGAGTCACTGCAACTGGAAATGAGTCTCCTCGTCGGAGTACTCTGGCCCGCCATAATAATGTGGACAACTGCTCCATCTCTGAAAAGGGGTCGAACTGAAAAAGGCTGTGGCTGTGCAATCCTCGTCGGAGTCCACGGTTGCTGGAGAATGGAGTCTGAAAATAGTCTCTTCGTCGGAGAATTGGGTCTCTCCCATCTGGCTCAGAGAATGGTGCACTGCTCTGGTGTACCTATGGCTCACATGAAAACTCTGGCCGAACAACAACAAGAATGATGGGGACCTCGAACTGATGATGGATACATATGCTCATCTGACAATGACCGCATACTCGTGCGTGTCTGAAACTGGACTCGAAAGACAATCGTCGAGTCTGAACAACTGCGCATCAAACTGGGACTCGGAATCTGAACGTTGAGTCTGGAATTGCGCATGAAAATCTTCGTCTGAAAAATTGTAGAGTCTGAAAATTCTGAACTGGTCTGGAGACTAGATAATCTTACATCTGGATCTGAAACATCTGAATAGACATGTGACTCTACACAATACTCCCCCTTTCTCCCATACTTGTCGGAAAATGAACCTCGACTAAGTTGGGAGAAGACAAGATAGAATGGAGAGAAAACATGAACTTGCGGCTTTTCCATTTTTTTTTGAGCCGCCATTTTTTTTTGAAATTTGACCCAAATAGGGTCCAAACAAATGCCGCCATTTTTTTTTGAAATATTACGGCTTTCTCATCAATCATTTCTTTTTTTTCAATTTGTACGCGCCTTTTTCAAAACTCCTTTTTTTACTGCGTACAAATTTTTTTTATGTACGCATCCCCTCTTTTTCTCGATTTTTTTTGTAAACTCTTCTCTCTCTTCTCTTTTTTTTCTACTCACGGCTCATACACTTGGGCCCATAGATATACTCTCCCCTTCCTTTTTTATTAAAAACATACGGCCCAACTGGCCAACAATAATAATATTTTTTTAAGAACAGGGGCCCGCACTTAGGGTTCCCAATTGGAACCCCATAGAAACCCCGCTGCCCCGATGGGACCCTTGGAGAGGGAGCGCCGCCATCGAGCACGAGGCATCGGGAGGGAGGAGCGCCGCCAAGGGTTGAAGGGGGTTCTGCGCCTGGAAGTTGCGCAGGCAGGGGGGGCGTCGACTCCCGCTGGAGGACGCGCGCCGCCTGGTGGGGGCTCAAGGCGCGCCTGGAAGTCTTGCACACGTGGAAGAACACGCCGCGAGGAGGCGCCTGGCTATGCGGTCGGTGCGGCGTGATGCGCGCCTGTAGGGCTGCGCTGGGAAGAGGAGTGCCTTGTGCGCGCGATGCGTCTGGGCTTGTGCTAGGGCACGTGATGCCGCCTGGGCTCGTGCAGGACATGGAGAGTTGCATCGCCTGTGGTTCGCGCGCCTGATGCGTGATGGAGAAGATTCGCCCCGTCTGGATTTGGAGATGAAGGCGCGCGAGAGGTGTCTTCGCGCAAGGAGATGCGCCTGGATTTGGAGATGAAGCCGCGCGAGAGGGGTCTTTGCGGCTGGGGTTGATGCCGCCGACCAATGGTGTCGCCTCCCGGAGGTATTGAGCGCGAGACTGCCGCCTTGAGGGCACTGTGCCGCCTGGAAGTCTTACGGCTGGAGGCAGGTCTCCTTGCAGAATTAGGGTCCAACAGGAACCCTAATTTTCCTAATTTTTTTTCAACGAAGAACAGGACATGTCTTGGACAGAACTTGAATCAAATAATGATCATCTTTAAGAAACAACCAAATCTCGGAAAAAAAATAAACATAAAAATCTCTGAGAAACGAACCCGCTCTGATACCATGTTAGAAAATCGGAAGCGGGAGCTAAAACATGGAACAAGAATAAAGAACAAGAACAGCGGGATTTTACGTGGAACCCTACTCCGTGAGGAGCGGGATGAAACCACGGGAGAAGCCCTCAACGGGGCATGCTATGCATTACTTTTTCTCAATGAGTACAGGAGGTCTGGGGCTCCTTATATAGCCTCTCCAGAGCCTCCAAGTCCCACCACTAGACGATGTGGGACTAAACACATGGATGGGGTAAATGGATCTTCTCCAGGATCCATTTACCTTGCTACAACTCAATGGACGCACTACCAAATACTCCAACAACCTTGTTGTCACATGTTTCCCAATATCTTGAATCTACTAGTAGAATTCCGAGTACTGATCACTTACACCCTTGTTAACTACTACAATATCAGTTATGTCCCTCCCTTTTTTGTAATATTAGTTGTGCCCCTGACTTCTTACAAAATCACAGTTATGTCCTTTTGTAATATCAGTTATGCCCCTACTTTACCTTAACAGAAAGGCAGAACTATGAATTTTGTAAGAATTCAGGGGCACAATTGATATTTTTTTGTTTTTTTATAAGATTCGAATCCTAGTCCTTTAAAGTGGGAGCTACTACTTCTACCACCAGACCATTAGAGGGGTTCTGGCACAATTGATATTACAAGAAAGGAAGGGGCATAATTGATATTGCAAAAGTTAAGGGCACAAGTGATAAAAACCCTACAACTTTAATACAGAAGATTAAATTTCAATTATGTGTAATTTCAGTATTAGATTGCAAGAATCCATATAGCCGACCCTACTTATAGTGGGAGAAGGCTTTGCCTTCTTTTTATGTGCAATACTTTATTGCCATATGACTAGAGTCGGGCTTTACCTCAACATTTCCAACTTGCACTTTATACTAACTCTCTTATTGCCTGTCCACCAATGTGACAGATCGCAAAGGCAGAGATGAAGGAAATGGGTTTCTTCTAATAAACAAAATAAAATGAACATGCAAGTAAAATTACGAAACAGATTAAAGGTATGGCCTTGTTTAAGTATAAATGGATTACCTCCTTTGCCTTGTCAAACCTTCCAACATTTGCAAATGCATTAATAAGAGCCATGAAAACTTGTCGTGTAGCTTTAATTCCACAGAGTTCCATTTCTTCATAATACTGCATGTAAATAGCTACCTAATTAAGCTTTTGGCATAATAGTCACATAGATGAACCACTCCAACTAAGCAATAAACTACATAGAAAACACATCTATTTAGTTAAAGAACTAGAAAATAGAAAGATAAAAATTAGAGAAAACAATAACAAATACGGATCAAGAAACAACATGCCAACCTTCTCGGATGGAACTCTATAGGGTCAGATATTTTTACTCAGTAAAAAAGACTAAAAGTTAACCTAACCAACTTTAATGTTACCTTAATCAAACCCCAATATTGTGAAATGTGCAGCTTGTTACTTGAGTGGATCACGAGACCAGAAGGGAACAATAGCTAGCAAAAGTGGCATTTCGAAGCACAAAAAAAAACAATCGCCAATAGAACAAAAAGAAAAACCATTTGTTAATCATAAAATACAAATGTCAAGATGAGAGGAAAAATGTACAAAGTTTTTTTCTGTGAGACGACAACGTTAAAACTCATTTCACGATGTCAGCAAAAGCAGCATGCTCAGCAGAGATCTTTGCATGAGCTGAATAAACACTGGCAAAATGGACCAGAAACTCCTATCAAGAAAATGCTCAAATAGCAATCATACTGCAGTCATCATATGGCCACAAATAGGGAGATCTGAAGCACCACTGGAGCAAGTTGCACAAGTAGATGCTAAGTAAGCGAAAAAGGAAGCCATAGCAGAATGAGATGTCACAACGGCATATGGCAATAATATAACAACGCAATTATACAACACGAATTCCAAAATGCCATAAAACGGAAAATGTCCCCACTTGATTTGCAGCAATATTTATTTTCCCGTCTTCCATGCTATCCAATTGATCATGAATGGAACAAACAGGAAAAGCCGAATTTGTGCAGTACCAACTAAAATGAAAACAAGATTCTAGACATCATCTAACTCTGTTTTTATTAATTCTCAATGTTATTTACTCCATTTTGCTTCACATATTGTCTTCCTTCCAGCACATCCCTTTTTGTCTTCCTTTCTTTTATGTTGCGCCATATGTAACTCAAAAAGGAACTAGAAGTTCTGGTGAGCATTAACATGGAAGGACTCGTGACACCCAAAAAAATTATAGTCAGAATAGTACTATTCTTTCTGTTATATATGTTGAAGATAGCTTCTCTTTTATTTTATTATTTTATTCTATTGAGTCTGGTAACTCTTTGGGCTTTCTTATGTAATTATTACCACTTGTACTCTAGGGTTTAACGCTATATAAGAAATGACATACCACTTGAATAACTCATTCCATTTATTATCAACAATTCTCCACATGCTATCAAAGCAACGGTCCTAGACTAAGGATCAATACCCAATTGCCACTGCCACTGCTAGCCCCTCTCTAATCTCTCTCGGCTCCAATCTTCATCCGAGCAACATCACTTCCACAGCATCTCGACCCCGCACGGACCTACCTCTCCAGTAACAGGCCCCACGTGGGGTTTTTCTCTCATGTGCACGGTGCCCCAACAACCGTGAAAGGCATCGTCACCTCTAACCATTAGCAGCACCACCATTAAAACCAGGGCTTCGTGAACCCATACATGTTCCACCGTAAAAGCCAGGGCTTCGAGGGATGTTAGCAGCACTATTGTGAATCTCTAGTGTCATCACCACCTCCAGCCATCTTCTGTGACATTGCCTCCAACCTTCTTCTGTGGCGTTGCCTCTAGCCATCTTCTACGTGCGAAGGCCACCTCCATGCCTCTCCAACTAGCGCACTCTACCATGCACTCTCCATATTTGTTCTAGGTCATCCTTCGCATGCTACAATATCGTGCAACCAAATGCACTTGACTCTGCCATTTGCGAAAAACTAAGGGTTGTTGTCCAAATGCACTTCCGATGCGTGATTAAGACAATTTCCAAACACGTTCTCTTTATCCCCAATCATGATGGCCACGAATCCCACTTGGACCAAGACTTGGTATTCTACATCTTATATGATGTTTCAAGGAACTTCAATCAAACTCAAGGATGTAGAGAACCATGTGCACTGATCTTGGGCCTTCAAAGCGTTTGTCAATGGTTAAGAGGAAGAGCTATGTTTTTACAAAGGAACTGCTAAAAGAGAACAAAAAGGATGGAGTCCTATCTCAGGACAACTATTAGATCATGACATGGATGACCAACAGTGTTCAGTCCCATATTACAGTGAATCTACTGTATAAGGACACCGCAAAGGACATGTGGGATGAACTGGCACATACTTTCTTTTAGTAGACTACCAAGTCTTGTCTTGTTGAAGTCTACATGACAAATTTATCTGCTTCTCAAGGAGAGTCCACTCTTGTGTAATATTATCGACACCTCAACGATCTCTACGAAGAACTAGCCATCTTTCAGCATACAGGTTGTCACAAACATGTGATTGAAAGATCAAAGTGGTAGGTCTACATATTTCTTGCCAGTCTCCATCCTTGCTATCAGAGTGTGAAGGATCAACTACTCACTTCTGAAACTTCGTCGTCCATTAAGGCCATCTTTGACCGACTTTCTATTGGTTGCACTCCTACTCCGTAGCCTGCGGAGAACTCTGCTTTTCTTATCGCCTCTGGACGAGGTTGGGGCTACAAATTCCATGGAGGATGAGGCCGTGACCCTGGCTATGGCCGTGATTTTGGTCATAGTCGTGATTATGGACATGGTCGTGACCAAACTCAGTGCATCCACTGTCAGCGATGGAACCATCCTTTCACACAATGTTGGGCTGTTTTTTTGCTTCCAACCTCAGGTCAATGTTGCATCTTCATCTAATTGTGATGCGAACAGGATAAAGACACCTTCTGATAAGGACTTCATTGGATAGATAGTCCATCTCTCCGCCACAAACTACTCTCGCCTGATGCAGCAGCTGCAGAACTCTACCCCCAGTGAGACTCCTATTGCACATCTGCTACTACACCAGGTATTGTAGCCAAATCCACTTCTGCTACAGCGTCGAGGATGATTATTAACTCTAGTGTGTCTACTCACTTGACTGGAGAAGGTAGTATGTTGACCTCTGCTCAACCATCATCCAGTGTAAAGTCAGTTCGGCTAGCCAACAGTGCCCATTCTCATTTTATCACCATTAGGACTATGAAATTTCCTCCAAACTCAAGCTCTTTGACATTTACTGTGCATCTGATTTTTCTTTGAGCCTATTGTTTGTTCATAAGTTATGCGTTGAATAGAATTGTCGAGTGTTTTCTAGTGAGTTCTATTGATACATTAAAGACATCTGGATAACGAATATTTTTGGCAGGAGACATGAGAAGAACAATCTTTACTATCTTGAAATCCCTGATAATCGACCTTTGATGGCGATGTCTTCGTCTATGTTGATCTGTTCCTATGGCATTTGTGACTCGATCACCCCTCACTAAAGCTTTTTCCTGATGTTTCCCAAACTATTATCTCTGGAGCCTTTTGAATGTGAAGCATGCTAGTTCGGTAAACACCATCGAGCCTCTTTTGCACCTAGGGTTGAGCCATGTAGATCATTGCATTTTTCTTTAGTCCATTGTGATATATGGAGATCTTGTTCGGACCGTACTGTATGTGCTCATAAATATTTGTTCTCTTTGTGGATGATCATCGCAGATCTTATTGGGTTTATTTAACTAAAAAACGGCCAAATATAAATAAAGCTGTCAAGTCTTTCTTTCAATGTATTAAAATATCTTTCTTTACTTGTATTTAAACTATCATGACTGACAATACTCTTAAGTTCACTCAATAGGATTAGATATCATTCTTTGCTACTCAAGGAACTCTTCACCAACAATCATGCATGTATACCTCCCTGTAGAAGAGGTTGCGGAATGGAACACATTCTGGACATTGCATGTACTCTACCTATTGGGGGATGCCCTTCTCACTACCACTAACCTCATCAATAAGGCACCCGTTTCAGTCAATAGGGTGACTCTTTTTTTCGTTGTTGTATAAAGATGAGGAATCCTTTCCTCATCCATTGATAATCTGTGGTTGCAGTGTCTTTGTTCATAACTTTCAAATGCAGTAAATTGTCCCATCGTACAATCAAGGGTATGTTCCTTAACTACTCTCGAACCCAAAAGGGGTACAGGTGCTATGACGATACTAGTCAACACTACTAAGTTTCTGTTGATGTCACCTTTTTTGAACGGATCAGCCACTTTACTCGGTCTCTCAGTGACATACCATTGGAGTCGATGTCACCTGTAATTTTTTTCTAGAAAATGAAACATAGTGTTCATTCTAATCCAGTGCCTTTATATATTCCTTGTAGAATGATGTGCCTTCTCCAAGAGTCCCCACCACTGCTACTCTGGATGCTCCATTAGAACTTCCTATAACATTATGAAGAATAATAAGGCAATGTACTCTACACCTCTCATCATGTTGTACTTCAACGGATACACTATCTAATTACAGTGCATCCAGAGTAGAGTACATCCACCGTTGAAGTACAACATGATGAGAGGTGTAGAGTACATTGCCTTATTACAGAGCATCCACCGTTGAAGTACAACATGATGAGAGGTGTAGAGTACATTGCATTATCATTACAGTGCATTGTAAGATCATGGTTGGAAAAAGACCACGGATGAGGAGATGGATGTGCTTACTTCGAAGGGCACGTGGGATCTTGTGTTGTGTCCTCCATGGAGATGGGTCTTTATGACCAAATAGTCTCTTGATAGCTCCATTGACATATTAAAAGCATGACTTATGGCAAAGGACTTTACTCAAACTTATGGAGTGGACTACTTTGAGACATTCTCTCTGGTGGCTAGAAAGAGGTCAATCAACACTATTCTTTATGTTGCTGCTCGATGTGAGGAATGCTTTTCTCTATGGTGACCTCGAGGAGGTATACATGATGCAACCATCGTATTACTTAGTCGAGGGAGAGCATGTTTACGGAATCTATAAGGTCATTTATGGGCTAAAGAATAGTCCACGAGCTTGATTTGGCAGACTTACCTTTGGCATCAATTCACTTAGATTCCACTAAACAACATTTGACTACATTGTATTCCTCGGATGAAGGAATCCTGACACTGTGATACCAAATGTTTATGTTGATGATATGGTGATTAGCGGTGATGAAAAAGTAGCCATTCTAGAGACCAAGGCCTTCCTCCAAAAGGTGTTTGTCACGAAAGACCTTGGTCAACTCAGATACTTCTTGGCATTGAGGTGATACATAATGCAGAGAGGTTATGCCTATTACAGTGGAAATATTGTATGGACATTCTTACAGATGTTGGCTTACTTGGATGCAAACAATCCGCATCCCAACGAAGTTAAGGAAACATGATGCTTCTACGAATCCTGAATTTGAGGATACTACATGATATAGAAGCTTAACGGGCAAACTGCTCCAAGGCCTTAAATGTCGGTTTCGGTCACCATTTCGGTACCGACCAAAACAGAATTTCGATGGAATTTCGGTGGAATTTCGACCGAAATTTCGGTCTTTCGGTCATTTTTTGTACTAGGACCTCCATATTTCGGTCATTTCGGTCATTTCGGTCGAATTTCGATATCGACTGGATATCGATATTCGACAGAAATTCGACCGAATTTCGCTGAAATTTGAGGCCATGAACTGCTCTATCATACTGTCACTAGGCAAGATATATCATATGTTGTAAGCAAGGCCAACCAAAACATGGAGAAGACTTACTATAGTCATCGGCAGGTTACTCTATTGATCCTTCGATACTTAAAGGACTCCCCAAGAAAAGGCCCCTTCTATGGGCCAACGACCACACTGATATCACAACCTGTGCAGACATTAAATATGCTAACTCTCCTAAGGATAGAAGATCCACCACAGATTATGCCATGTTTGTTAGAGGATACATCGTTACATGGCAAAGCAAGAAGCCACATGAGACTTACATGCTACTCTCCTTTATACATGAGCTTGGACTTCTAGCAGCTACTCTCATCCCTTTATACTATGATAAAAGGGAGATCCGCTATATACATTGCTACGAATCTTGTATTCCATGAGTGCATTAAGCACATTGAGGTTGATTACCACTATATTCAAGATGCAATACTGGGACGAAGATCACTAGTCTGCATATCTCTATGGACCTTCAGCTTGCAAATATATTCACAATGGCATGGCCAAAGAACGCATATCATCGTTGATTTCCACGTTAGACGCTATCGACAGATATGCTCCAACTTGAAGGGGAGTGTTGAAGCTATTAGATTATCTTCTCCTTTATGTTATATATTTATGTTATTGAGTCTTGTAACACTTTGGGGTCTCTTATGTAATTAGTACCACTTGTCTATAGGGTTTCACGCTTTATAAGAAATACATACCCCTTAAATAAATTATTCCATTCATTATCAACAATCTCCACAATATTAAAAGAAAGGGAACCATTTCCTTGTATAGTTAGGCAAGGGGAAATTACATGAATACCCTTGTAAGGTGAAAGAATCAAAGAAACATATTAACAGGTTCAAAAAACATAATACACTACAATCATGATTAGTAACACTGCCCCATAGATGGAGCGAAGATATCCATCATTCTCATTTTGGAGATACATCTAATTAAGGGAAATGACTCGAGGTTATCTGACCACATTTGTCTTCTTCTGACGATACTTGCTCAGTCAAGATGTGCCTTTTACATATCATATCTCAAGTGTAGCGGCAATCTACTTCAACATGTTCCATCCTCTCATGAGAAGCCAATCTGTTTGCTATATGGCAGCACAATAGCTGATGCAAAATGGAATTCGGCGCGGCGGGGAAATAGATTTGACAGTGGATTTTTCGATGGTAGAAGAAAATAGAGGGGTTGAGAAGAAGAAACTGGAAGGGTTGAGAAGAGAAGACACGCCGGATGCGCGGGGTTAGAGAAGAAGAAACGCGTAGACCGCGAGGGGAAGAGAGAAGAGACTCGTCGGGAATACGAGGGGTTTGGGAGAAGAACACGTGTAGATAACGCAGGGAGAAGGAGAGAGAGGGGAGAGGAGAGAGAGATAAATCTCCATTTTATCACATCTTGAACTTGACTAAAACATTGGACCATCATCCCTTTATATAGGAGGGATGACATTACAAGAATAGAAAATAATTTAAACCGACAACCAATTATCCTAAACCGACTCTAACTAATTAACCGACTAACTACCAAATTTGAAATTCAAATTAAGACTAATTGAGATCATACGCGATCTCTTTATTTAAAATTGCGAAAACTTAAAAAACGTAAATAAAATTAATGGCCACAATTTAAATAATTAGACGGCCCTACATGTCGAGTCCACGCTGCATCAACTCTCCTCCGCTTTTAAAAAATTCGTCTCCCGACGAATTGCTTGAACCTTGAGGCTTGACATAAGGCGCTTCATGAACTTGTGTCGACGTGCGCGTGAACGCGAATCATGAGATATGCAACTCAAATCATATTGCATCTTCCAATGCGCGACGGGATCGTCGAATCGTAGGGACGATTCGGTTGCCATGCTCTGATACGAATTGATGTAAAATGGAATTCGGCGCGGCGCGGGAAATAGATTTGACGGTGGATTTTTCGATGGTAGAAGAAAATAGAGGGGTTGAGAAGAAGAAACTGGAAGGGTTGAGAAGAGAAGACATGCCGGATGCGCGGGGTTAGAGAAGAAGAAACGCGTAGACCGCGAGGGGAAGAGAGAAGAGACTCGTCGGGAATACGAGGGGTTTGGGAGAAGAACACGTGTAGATCACGCAGGGAGAAGGAGAGGGAGGGGAGAGGAGAGAGAGATAAATCTCTAATTTTATAACATACTGAACTGACTATAACAATAGACCTTCATCCCTTTATATAAGAGGGATGACATTACAAGAATAGAAAATAATTTAAACCGACAACCAATTATCCTAAACCGACTCTAACTAATCAACCGACTAGCTACCAAATTTGAAATTCAAATTAAGACTAATTGAGATCACACGCGATCTCTTTATTTAAAATTGCGACAACTTAAAAACGTAAATAAAATTAATGGCCACAATTTAAATAATTAGACGGCCCTACATGTCGAGTCCACGCTGCATCAATAGCAAACATGCAACAACAGAAAACTCGAATTTGGGAGGTGGAGATCTCTGAAAAACAAATGGTTCCACATCAAATCAGTTGCGGCTTAGGTCATTACCATGCATTAAGACTCAGTATTGGGACAAGTGAACACTGCATGCTTATTACATGTTCAGCTTACATTGTTTTTAGGGCAAAAAGGGTGCATTCTGAAAAGATGTACACTTAAACGATTTACTAAGTAATATGAAAAAAACAAATTACAAGTGTCAAGCCACCATGAGAACCTTGGCATGCCCCCAAAATATTCTCAATGTAGAATCTTTCTTGTTGTAAACACATTATGGTCATCCGAAGATCCCCGACAGTGGCCATCGCCATGATTTTATCGATGTCTGCAGTGGGCCATTTCATGTAAACTACTTACAGAAAAGTCATAGCAGCAGTAAATGCCACACCAAGGATAGCTGCCAACTCCTAGATATGTTTCAAACCCCGCAAGTGAATAAAAGTTGGTCCACATCCTTCCTAACCGATGAGCACCAAGGACGGGAGGCATCATTCCCTTGAAAAGATTCTTTCCCTCTATTCCTTAGCCAAAATAAGCCACCATCTTAGAAGCCAAAGAAAGATCTCTATCCTCAAGGGGGGCCTCCTAGTTCCATATCCTTTTATAGCATAGAGCAGAAATGCTCAGATCAAAGACCTAGAGCATCAACATTGGCCAAAATCTTTGATAGCCTCCGCTAAGAGTTATTTTGTATTTGATTATTTATTTCATCTTTATTATATAATTTCCCTCTAGGGATTATTATCTCTATATAAGAGAGCCTTTAGTCCTTGTAATAAAACAAGTTCATTACTTCCTTCCACATGGTATCAAAGTGGTGGGCCTCGACCGAAGCTTGGTATCGCCGAACCCTAGACCCACATGTCGGCCCTCATCTCTGTGTGTGTGCCACCAGGCATCACCACCGTCGTCACCGACCAATGGTTTCTTCTGATGTCCTTTATGCATTGCATGTGGCATCATCCGCCTTCGCATCACCGCGAGGTACCTCTGCTGCATTGTTAGCATGTTCAAAAGCTTAGTTACCTACCACAACAACATTATCGGTGGTCTCAGCAACCTATTTGCAGCATCCCAAGCGCTACCAGCATAAATTTGTGGCATCCTTTATCTAAGATAAATAGCGAAGCCTTCTCCCACTTTAATTAGGGCCGACTACTTAATATAAGTCGTGGTGGATCCCATCTAAGAGTAAGCATCCTACTTTTCTTTATATAAGACTTCTCCCACTCTAAAATGTGATCTCCTTTTCTTTCCTTTTATTATTAATATAGGTTGTGGTGGATCCCATTTTGGGATACCACCCTCTCCCTTCTCAAAAAAAAGTAGGGTCGGCTACAAAGATTCTTGATCAAATCTATATTGGAAGATTTGACTATTTTTTCCGTTGGTTGTTAGATATATAACGCAGCCTCCACAAGGAGGATTTGAACCTTGGTCTTTTGGGTGGTATGCACACTGCACTTCCACTACACCATTATCTAAGATAATTATAAAGAAATCCATATCTTAAAAATATATAATACTAAGGGTACATAATGAAAGTGTGAAGGAAACCTAAATTTAAATTTTAAAAAGGTAAAAAATCAAGAATATTCAAGATTGGCAGAAAAAAGTCCTCACAAAGTTGCAATAGCTCTTAACATCTTTGAGTCTCAAGAATGCAAGTATAGTGTCACGTCCCCTCGAATCACCCATATCAGTCAATACTTCAGAGTATGTAAGAAGATGCCTCCCCTAATCATTGCATCGATAGATATGCTGTCAACATATACAAATGGGGTACCCTATCCGTATCATAAAGGAAAAGCTACAGATACACATGTTAATGGTTGCAACCGACATTTATGTGGTATTTGAAACCACGAGCTTAAAAACCTTAATAGTAGGCTTAATGCTTTGAAGGGCCATTGTTGCCCCTCTTCTTCTTATGTGTCCAATCACGAAGGTTTGAGGGACCCCTTGCATTGCCTCCTCATGTTGCGCCACCTTCCCTTTTCATTCGATTGTCGCCTCAAAAGCAACACTTGCAATTATATCACCACCACCATCACATCATTGTGGGACATTAACACCGCCTATGTCGAGCTACATCACAGTTTTAGTAATACATCGCCTTCTTGTGCATGCGAGCACTAGTATCATCTCACATTGGACCAACACGATGCCTCAGGCAACTACCGTTTATACTGCTTTTATACATGAACACCAAATCCTCAATAGTATCTCCACCATGCACGATCTCATTGACAAAGACGTCTTTATTTGGTTGCCTTGCATAGCATTCACAATATGGCTTAGCCTTGTGAGAGCTCCATCTTAGGTTTAATTTGTTGCATATTTTTCACTAATTTCGAGGAACTTTCTAAATAAGAGATAATCGAATAAAACATGAAACATCGTGAAGAACAAAACATAGAACTAAATTACTCAAATAACACAACAACAACAAAGCCTTTTTCCCACGATTAAGTAGGGTCGGATTTTATGGAATTGTTGCCTTAGTTCACTCTCGAGCTTAAATCCAAATAACTAAGATCCCTTCGGATAGTCTCCTTCCAACACTTCTTGGGTCTTCCTCGCCCTCACTCTTAACCAGCTCAACATCCCAAATCTCGCATCTTCTAACTGGGGAATCAATCAACCTCCTTTGTAAATGACCAAACCATTTTAATAATTTTTTCACTCATCTTATCTTCAAGAGCTACATCAACTTCCCTTCTGATCGCATCATTACGAGTCCGATCTTTTCGTGTATGACCACACATCCACTTTAGCATTTTCATTTCTACTACTATCATTCTCTGCACAAGTCTATGGTTTACATGCCAACATGTTGATCCATATAACATAGCAGGTCTTACGGGTGGTTTGTGATACTTTCCTTTAACTTTCAAAGGGATTTTCTTATCACAAAGAACAATAGAGTTCCTCTCTACTTTAGCCAACCTGCATTTATTCTATGAGCAACATCTCCATCAATTTCCCCATCCTGTTGCAAAATAGATCCCAAGTATCTAAAAGAATCTTTCTTCCTAATGTTATCCTCTCCAATTTTGAATGTTAAAAGAATCTTTCTTATGAATGTTATAGTAAGTTACTTAACAACTATATTAAAAAAAAATATAATCTGAAAACAACCTAGAAACAAGAATATCAGTAAGAAAACTTTGCGTGATTTGAAATGGTCATGACGATAGACATTAGATAGGAGTAAAACCCCAAAAGTCTGCTATTTGTATTACCCTTCTCAAGTACAAAACGATGTTATGATGTTCTATATAGACCCGCCAGCCCATACAAGTTCCAATTCTAAGCAATTAAGGACTAAACAAAAGACCGGTAGTATCAGATCTGGGTGAGATGCAATTATCCATCTCACTACGCAACATAAACAATAAACCAATGACAATAAATCATGAATGTTCTAAGTTAGACCTACTCTCAAGGAGTACAAAGCCATAATAATTGAAAGAAAAATCCAGAATAAACAGAATGAACCCAATTTATGCAACTGTCAAGAAGGTCTTGTGTTGAAGTACTCTTCAAGAGAAGAGACAACTGAAGTTCAAAGAATTTTCAGATCAATACTAACTTGTAGTGATCATCCTTCAGATCTAAAAAAAAATACAATTATCATCCAATGTAGAAAAGACTACGCCATTTCTATGCTGCAAAATGCAAAGCACAAAATGATGACACAAATAGTTAATTTGTATTCACTGTAGTATCTTCGAAATTGTGTTGTACCATATAGACATCTAAATAAGGTTTTCTTGAATGTGTCTCGATATATAGAAGGTAACCCTATCAACAATATTTGTGTTCTAATTCACATGATATGACAAGTGGACAACCCTTCGGGTTTTCATTTTATGAAGCCACCACCAGTACACTCACCCCCACCATGTCTACAAGTTTATAGTCTACCTTCTCTATTTGTTCTTCACAAGTGCAATTTGTTATTAGATAACTGAAAGTCTCGGCATCTCGCTCTACAGAAGCATTTTCCATCAGCTTCAAAACCATCAATGCCCCATGAATGTCATTCTGCAAAAAGAATAATAATGAAAATTTATTATTATGTGGCAAATGATAGAAATGAAGCGCATACAAACAGAAAATAGAGCAAAATTCCACTCAACTAGTGCTTCAACATCAAAAAAAATCTCAAGCTTAAAGCCTTTATTAATAGTGGATAAGTGTGGGATATTAACGAAACATAATTCCAATATTTGTTTTAAATGTAGCTCAGCCAATTTAGATATTGCCGTCCCAAATATCCGACAGCAGTAATATGTACAATCGTTTAATATCTACTTTATAATACTGCAGTTAATTGAGAAAATGCATGTACCATTAATGGTGAAGAAACCCCACAAATCCTTGTACAAAGAAACACAAGAAAGAAACAAAGAAACCGATCACGAAATGGTAATCCTTAAAAGAGATGGAAAAATATATTGTTTTTCGACTCAACATTTCCACTCAAGTAAGAGTATAGATGTCCCCAATGCTCAGCTCGGAAGCTCTAGGCGACAAACACGGAAGTGTTTTGGGTAAAAATATCAATCAATGGCTCATCTAATGAAATATAAGATGTAGATTTTTTTATTAAATGAGCACCTTTAATAACTTGACAATCTATATCAATATACTTGGAATGTTCTAAGTCATGGCTATCTCAGGGCAATGTAGATCTAATTATATACTGGAACAAGATTCAACAAGGAGCTTCTTGGTGTGCCACCTAACAAGATCGATAACATTTTTTTTGCAAAAACCTTTAGTGGATGCCCTGTCTTCATGAGCCCTTCGACAGACTACACCAGAGTATCACCCCACCTAAGTACCTATCACTCTTACAACAAAGTCCACTGTTTATTGTAAGTTCAAACACTGCAACATCGTACTCTACGCCACGGGACTTCCCTGTAATGTTGTTGGGGCCATGGAGACCACCATGAAAAAGAAACCATTTAAGCAGGGACATACTCCTTTTTCCCACAATGATAACATCAGATCCGTCATCAAGCTAGGAAACATGGTCCTTGCCACTGCAAAGTTTGATAACTTGAGATCACCTGTCATATGGTCAATGATGCCACTACGATGATCACCATAGGTGTGGGTATTATTATCATTATTATTTATATACCTTCTTTAAAATTGGGTTTTTCACCCATTGCATGACACGTGGATAGCTCCATAGTCTTTGCACGTTCTTTCCGCTTCTTGCCAACTGTTGGGTTCCTTTCCCAGCTTTCGAAAAATCAACATGTGGTTCTCTGTCGCTCCTTTGTAAAGTTGGGATCCTTTCCCAGCTTTCAAAATATCTAACACGTGGTACTCTGTCCGCTACTTCTGTAAAATACACTAACGATCTCTCTTTCCCTCTCTCCATCTCTCTCCTCCCTATCTTTCTATAATTAGGAGATGATCTCCATCTCTCTCCTCCCCATCTCTCACACTTCATGCCACTCCCTTTCTCTTCTAATACGTGTCTCTCCCCTCTAGTCCGAAAAAAATGACGTTATTTCTACGTCCTTTTCCGTCAAAATTTCTTCATTTGAGGTGTTGGACTTCCATATTTATTTTAGAGCTATCTTATTATTCTTTTGATTTTATTGCTGATATAAGTTATAAGGTATGTGTATATGATTCTACAACCAGGTATTTAATTTCGCATAATTCAAGAATATTTCATTGTAGGATATTTACTTCCCATGTAACTTTACTGTCGTACTAATTTAAGTAGATGCATCAAATATGTCTTTATTGTTAATTTGTATCCATAAAACAGATAAATTGAGATGGGTTATAATGGGGTAGTATGTATCCAGTAAAAAAGGTACAACCACCTTTCATGTTCTCACGTTTAAAACTCACAGATAAAAGATCAAGTGATGTTCAAAACTAAGATAGGAATACATATTGTGATTTTCAATGTCCTTAAAGTATCCAACTTCATTTCTGTATAAATCTATATATACATATACTAAAGTTGTATTTTTCACTCGGTTCTTCCAGTGTTTTCCCCTTTTCTCTTCCATGTGTTTTTCCAAACTATCCTTGCTGCTCCTCTCGACAAGACAAGTGTAAAACTTTGGGATGGCCATTTACATTCGTGGACGCAATGTTTCTGGCAATTTCTACATCTTTGGTTTGTCCAATCTCTTGGCACTTCTCCACCGGACAGTAAGTTGCATATTCTCTATTTATGTTTTGGCATATATGTTTATCAAACTTTTCGTGGGTACAGGTCAATTGATAACTAATTTCAATCTAATCACATAGTTAATCAAAGTATTTGGGCTCATATAGCCTACACTTAATTATTTTGCAGATGATTCTTTCCTAAATGGGGGCAAGTGTGTGTTTGAAGCCAATGGGAGATTGGGGCAAGTTGATGGTATTGTAGGTCCGGATGGTTGACGAGTTTAAGAATACCCATTACTTGTGGATTGGACATGCGTGGTTTGCGGAGCCTTTACCGCCACCAATTGAGTGAAAATTCTCACATGTATCCGGGGGCATGGGTCTATTTGAGGTATCTGATGCGTAAGGGGATCTATCTTATATAGGTGTAGATATTTTTTCAGGATAGAAATAGAAGGATTATTGTTGGGTTGTAATCTGTGAAATATTAAAGTGAGTCGGCACTTGCTTTGGAATTTTCAGAGAAGGTTGCAACTTTGGTTGTTGACGGGAGCAACATTGGCCGGTAGTGTGAGCGAGTGTCTACAGTAAATTGGAGTCGACCCTGTGCTTCACATTTTTCTCATGCCAACTATAGCGTTAGGAGGAGAATCAATCGGGGACGAAATTCACTTTTATAATTATTGAAGTGTCGATGTCTATATTCGTTACTAATATTTTATTGCAAATTGAATTAAGCAGTTATTGATTAATATATAATCAATACATTCCTCATACATCATTTTTTGTAATTAATAAACTACATGGTTCCACATTTTTCATTTCTTTTTAAATTTTATGATTGATGTAATAACATTAAAAATTTATTTTAACTTTTCCTAATACCAACTTTGTTGCAGATTTATCTTCAAATATTTAACATAAAATTTATAATACTTAAGATTTTAACTACTCTATCATGTTTTCTCCTTTTTAACATTCAAGCTTACTACCTCTTTTTCCTAAGCTTTTTACCAGTTATGTCTAGCATGAATAAAAAAGTGGGCTCACCAAACATGCACGTATGATAGTAGTTCTTATAAACTACGAACATAACTCTTTCAATTGTTGCAAAATAAAGTCAGGTGTCCGACAAAGAAGCAAACCATTTATCAAGAAAAATAAGGCAAGTGAAAGTAACAAACTATGTAAAGAAATGTGGATATATTTAATTTTATTGTATATAATTAATCATATGTATTGTATATAATTAATCATACTTTGAAAATTTGTTTGATAATCACATTTTATTAGTCGTATATTTTATGTAAATATCTTAATTTGAACATGTGTTATATGATTGATATACGACATTCTAATAATTAACGATATATTTCTTCTAAATAATTACAAAAATCCTTCATGAATATGTATTTCTTATGATTCTAACATATACATATTTATTTTTATATAAAAATCCTAAATCTATACTGCAGCGAAGCGCAGGTAGCAACCTAGTCTTTTCTATATATAGAGATTTATGTTATGTTATTATGTATTGTTTTATATTTTCTATTTTTCTTCTGGACTATTATGTAATTTACCCATGGGTTCCCTCCATATAAGGAAGCCTAGGGTTCCATGTAATTACAGTTCACTCATTTCCACCAACATGATATCAGAGCCAAAATCCTAACCCTAACCCTCATCCCGCCGCCCCCCCTCTCTCTCTCCTCTCTCGGCGGCGCCGCCCGTGCGGCCCCATCAGCCCCAGCCGGCTCCCCAGCCACCGCCGGCCTCTTTCAGCCCCTGCCGACCCCCTTCCAGTCCCCGCCACCCCGGTCAGCCCCAGCCGGCCCTGCCAGCCCCCGCCGGCCTCTTCCAGTCCCCGTCGGCCACTATCTTGTCATGGATTTGAGTGCATAGAAGTCTACATATGCACTCAAATCCTATGAAGTTTATGTAGACACCGGTCTCTTGTCTACAATCCCTAGTTTTCGTCTCCGGCAAGATGTCAGAAAGTAAAGTCGATATGCCCTCCATAGGTGCATTCAAAGGTCCAGCACCAATAGTCAAGATGGATGGGACAAACTATGAGCTCTGGGCGATGCAGTTCATGAGTCTCATGAAGTCGAACGATAAGAACCATATACTTATCGAGGATGAGCTAGCAAAGAAGACTGGGATCTATGCCTCCTGAGAGGCAGATGATTCTTATGCCAAGGTTTGGCTATCAGGAACACTGTCGATGGAGATTGCCAATGATGTCCTCCATAAGCCCACTGCCAAAGCCATGTGGGATATTCTGGCTGCCATATATTCACAGGTGTGGAACGAGACCAAGATGTTACAGCTACAGCATGATATTTTTACAATGAAGTAGAATGGGAGGCCGCTTCACTCTTTGTACGCGTCCCTGCGGGGGATGTTTGAGAAACTATATAGCACTATACCACTCACGGCGACTCCAGATCAGCAGATTACCTTCCGGAATGCTACCATGGTGGGCGTACTACTGGCAGCATTTGATCTTGAGTATGAGGCAGCCCGCTCTCAGATACTTGCTGATGCTACTATTCCTCCTATGGAGGAAGTTTACCGGAGGCTCAGTCGTATGTCTGTTTCTTCCAACACATCTACTCCACCCGCTTCGGCGATAGCGGTATCGCGAGGGAGAGGTGGTCAGTCTTCCTTTCGTGGACGTGGATCTCGTGGCCGAGGAGGTCGTTTTCACCAGCCGTGCTCTTTCTGTCATCGCAAAGGTCACTCAGAGGATACATGCTATTCTAAGTATGGGTTTCCAGCATCGTCGCGTGTAGCCGAGCATCTTACATCTCAGTCGGCATCCACTACAGATCACCGGTTTGAAGAGCTAGTGGCGCGTCTGTGTGATATTATGCCTCAATCATCTATTGATTCTCCAGGTGGATCCTCAGATGTTGCCGCTTCAGCATCAGCCAGTACTTCTACCGCGCCAGTACCTCAGGTAGTGCTACTGCCTTTACATCTTGTCATGATCTCTCAGATTGGATTATGAATTCTGGCGCCACCCATCACCTCTATCGTGACAGAGATAGACTTGTCATACAGGGACATCCCTCCTGGACGCTCAGTGCTCATAGCTGATGGGACTCATTCTCCCATTGTTGGACGGGGGAGATCACCTTATCACATTCTATGTATTTACAGAATGTTCTACATGCTCCTGAGTTTTCCATGAATTTATTATCCATTAGTCAGATTACGAAGGATTTGCACTGTCGCGCTATATTTGATCCATCATCTCTCATTTTTCAGGACATACTAACGGGCAGGGTGATTGTTTGTGGCTCTAAGCAGAATGGTCTCTATCGTCTGGTCTGGAATATGCTAGCGTCTCTTCCCATTCAGCCGGATCAGTCTCTCCGTACACCTGGCATCTTCGCTTTAGTCACCTCCCGCTCCAGAAAATGTGTCATCTCTTGCCTCAGATCTCTCCGAGTTCGTCGTTTCGTTGTGAAGCTTGTCAGTTGGGAAAGCATCATCGTTCTAGCTTCCCTAGTCGTCAGAGTTGGAGCAGTAGCTCCTCATTTGAGTTGTTTCATATTGATATTTAGGGTCCGAGTCGTGTACCTGATCATCAGGGACACAGGTTCTATCTAGTTGTAGTTGATGATTTTTCTCGTGTATCTTGAGTTTTCTTTTTAAGAATAAATCTGAAGCAGGGGATGCTATTAAAAATCTTATCAGTGAAGTGCAGAATGTTTTTTCTTCTTCTGTCAAATGTGTTCGAACGGATAATGCATTGAAATTCTGCACTCATTCTCTCTCCCACTTTCTTTCATCCAAAAGTATTATTCACCAAACCACATGTGCTTACACATCTCAACAGAATGGACTGGCAGAGAGAAAACATCGTCACCTTTTTGATATCACTCGAACCCTGCCAATCCAGAGTTGTGCGTCTATCACCTTTTGGGGGGATGCTGTCCTTACAGCCTGCTACCTGGTCAATCGCATGCCGTCTTCTGTTCTCGGTGAGAAAATTCCTCTTTCCGTTATTTTCCCTGATAAGGAATTATTTTCACTTACTCCTCGAGTCTTTGGTATTGTTGCCTTTGTTCACCACTTGTCTCCTAGACTTGACAAACTCTCTCCTAGTGCCGTCAAGTGTGTCTTTGTAGGTTACTCTCGGACTCAGAAGGGTTATCGTTGTTATGACCCCCTAAACAAGAAATATTTTGTCAGTGCTGACGTTACATTTTTTGAGTCTGTTATGTACTTCTCCTCTACAGGTGACAGGTTGGTCTCTTCCACATCTAATGATGATGTCTATGTTCCTCCTCCTCCTAGTCTGAGCCCACCTGCGTCCAACCCAGTTCCAGTTGTCAAGACACCACCATCACCACCACCACCACCTCCACAACAACCTATCCCACCATTACTTAAATTCTATACACGTCGGTCAGGTCATGCTCGGACTACACGTCAAGCATCCATCACGCCTCAGGTATGTTCAGATGCTATTACTAATGATGGGTCAGATAATGTGCATGTGCAGGATTCTTCGTTGCAGGAGGAGGATACACCATCGAGTACAGTGACCAATGACCTTGATGTCCCTATTGCTACTCGAAAGCAGAAACGAACTTGCGCGCCTTATCCATTTGCTTCCCAGGTTTCCTTTCACCATCTCACCGGTGATTTTCAGAGGTTTGTTGCGGCTTTGTCTTCCATGGAGTCACGGACTTATCAAGAGGCTATGAAAATTGACTGCTGGAGATTGGCTATGGAGGAAGAAATGCATGCTTTACAGTCCCGTGGTACATGGAGCCTGGTTACCGCTCCATCTGGCGCATCTATTGTTAGCTGTAAATGGGTGTTCACAGTTAAATACCATGCAGATGGCAGTCTTGATCGGTAGAAGGCAAGACTTGTTGCGAAAGGTCTCACACAAACCTATGGTGTAGACTATTTGGATACATTCTCTCCAATGGCTCGGCACTCTACTCTTCGCATTCTTCTATCGGTTGTTGTGGTACGTGACTGGTCCATATTTCAACTTGACGTCAAGAACGCATTCTTGTATGGAGATCTGCAGGAGGAAGTTTACATACAGCAGCCATCGGGGTTCACTGCTGAGGGGGAGAATCATATGGTGTGTAGACTTCACAAGGCGATATATGGCCTTAAACAGAGTCCAAGGGCGTTGTTCCAGAAGCTTTCCCACCTAATTGAACGACAGGGATTCAAAAGATCAAATGCGGATCACTTGTTATTCATTCATAAGACTTCTAGAGGTACTGTTGTCATCATGGTATATGTTGATCATATTCTGCTTACAGGAGATGACGTTAAGGGAGTAGAGATGGCAAAAGCATTCTTGGGCCGTCAGTTTGTCACGAAGGATCTTGGTACCCTAAGATATTTTGTGGGGTTGGAATTTGCAAGAATTGCACCCTAAAGAAAATATATTACAGATTTTCTGGTTGAAACAGGCATGGTTGGATGTAAACCATCGAGCACTTCTATAGATCCAAGTATGAAACTGTATGACAATGATACTGAAGAAGTGGACAGGAGAAGATATAGAGAGATGGTGGGTAAGCTTCTTTATATCACTATAACTCGACCTGATATTGCTTTTGCAGTAAGTCGTGTGAACCAATTTATGGAGCAGCCAAGACAAGTTCATATGGATGCCATATACATGATACTGAGATATCTAAAGTCTTCTCCAGTCTCAGGGTTGTTGTTTAGAAAGAACAAAGATTTATCCATTTCAGCTTGTGCAGACACAGATTATGCAGAGTGCCCTAAGGATCGTAAGTCTACTTCATGCTTTATCGTTTTTGTGGAGAGTTCTCTGGTTTCTTGGAAAAGCAAGAAACAAACTGTTGTGGCGAGGTCTAGTGTTGAATCCGAATATAGGGCCATGGCGCAAGCGAGCACGGAGATGATGTGGGTTCGAGCCGTATTAGAAGACTTATATATAGATGTACCTTTACCCATACAGCTTCAGTGTGACAATCAAGCAGCTTTGTTTATTGCCAACAATCCAGCATTTCACGAAAGAACAAAGCATATTGTTGACGCATATAAGACATTTGTATCTTTTCGTTATTTTGTTTTTCTTGTTAGTCTCTTTATGTAATTTACCCATAGGCTACTCTCCTATATAAGAGAGCCTAGGGCTATGGAATAGAGCATCTCATTCACGTTTCCCAACATGGTATCAGAGCGACGGTCCTAGACCGGAGTTCTCGAAACCCTAACCCTAACCCGCCCCACCCGCCGGCCTCTCTTCTCTTTCTCTCTTCTCGGCGCCGCCCCTTCTTCGATCCGATCGCCGACTTCTCCGATCGTCTGCGGTGCATCTGTGCATAACGCATCTCGCACGCATCTCACGCGCATCTCGCGCGCAGCGTTACTGTGCGCCTGTGCGCCTCGCGCGCATCCAGCGCCTAGCGCGGCGCATCCAGCGCGCACCACTGTAGCGCCTCCAGCGCATCCAGCGCGCACCAGCATCCAGCGCGGCGCATCCAGCGCCTAGCGCAGCAGCATCCAGCGCCTAGCGCATCCAACGCAGCGCACCAGCATCCAGCGCCTAGCGCGCCTCCAGCAACAGTGCGCATCGCACCTCTGTAGCGCCTGCATCAGCCTGATTGTGCGCATCCCGTTGCGTGTGCACGTGCGTCTTGCACGTGCCTGCGTGCCCTAAGCCCCAAAACCCTAGGGCACAGATCTTGATATACATGGGGTTAGTTGCTTGACGTCTACACACGCAACTAATCCCGTCTATGTCATTGTAGACAAAGATTGTCATATCTCAGTCACTCCAGTCTTCCATCTCCAGTATGTCAGAAAGCAAGGCAGATATCCCGTCTATGGGTGCATTTCGTGGTCCAGCGCCCATTGTCAAGATGGATGGTACGAACTATGAACTGTGGGCAATGCAGTTCATGAGTATGATCAAGTCTACAGGTAAAAAGGACATTCTTACCGAGCCCGAGCCTGCAGAGAAGACTGGAGTTCATGCCTCATGGGAGGCCGATGATGCATATGCCAAGGTGTGGCTATCTGGCACATTGGCTATTGAAATCGCCAATGACATTCTACATCAACCTACAGCCAAAGACATGTGGGATATCCTAGCAGCAACGTATTCTCAAGCAAAGAACGAGACGAAAATCCTGCAACTACAACATGATATATTCACGATAAAGCAGAACGGTCGTCCTTTACATTCTCTCTGTACATCATTGAGAGGGATGTTCGAGAAGCTCTATAGCTTCATGCCTCTTACTGCCACACCAGAACAGCAGAAGACATACAGGAATGCGACGATGGTGGGTGTGTTTCTCGCTGCACTTGACCCAGAGTATGAGGCAGCACGTTCACAGATTCTGGCAGACTCGACTATTCCTCCCATGGAGGAAGCTTTTCACAGACTGAGCAGGATCACAGTACCTTCAGCAGCAGCGAATCAGAATCCCTCAACTATGGCGGCCAACAGAGGCCGCGGTTTTCATCATCAGGGCCGTGGACGTACCCCTCGTGGAAGGGGTGGTCGTACTAGGCCAACATGCTCATATTGCCACCGGGTCGGACATACGGAAGACACATGCTACTCGAAGCATGGATTCCCTGCATCTGCACGAGCCGCTGAGCAGATAGAGCCCCCGTCTGCTTCTACACTGGATCAAGATTTGATGACCTGGTTGCCCGCCTCAGGGGTATTATCCCACCATCTGGTCCAGCACCGACTACAGAGAGTCATACTCATGTTGCTGCTTCTGCTTCTGCCTCAACTAGTACTTCAGGTAGTACACTTGCACTCCACAGTAGTAGATCTGATACATTGCCATGGATCATGGACTCGGGCGCTACACATCATCTATGTGGCGACCAGAGTCTACTTACAGGATACACTCAGATTCCTCCAGGACGGACAGTAGTTATTGCCAATGGCACGCATTCTCCTATCACGGGTCAGGGGGAGATTAGACTGACGTCTTCTATGCAGCTCAAGAATGTCCTACATGCACCGCATTTTTCCATGAATTTGTTGTCAATTAGTCAGATTACGAAGGATCTCCACTGTCGAGCTATTTTTGATTCATCTTCGTTGATTTTTCAGGACATCCGTACGGGCAACGTGATTGGTCATGGCTATGAGCAAGGAGGCCTCTATCGTCTGAACCAGACCCCGTTTGCCGGAATCACATGTTCTCCCGCTGAACGAGTATCTCCTCTCCTGTGGCATTTGCGTTTTGGTCATTTACCGCTTCAGAAGTTGCGTCGAGTTCTACCTTATGGTGTCTCTCACACACCTATCCAGTGTGAGGCGTGTCAGTTGGGAAAGCATCACAGGTCGTCTTTTCCCAGTAGTCAAGGTCGGAGTAGTAACTCCAAGTTCGAGTTGTTTCATGTCGATGTCTGGGGTCCGAGTCGTGTTCCCGATCAACAGGGACACAGGTTTTATATTGTTTTTGTGGATGATTTTTCTAAAGCATCATGGGTATTTCTAATGAAAAATAAGTCTGAAGCAGGAAATATTGTTATCCACTTTCTAAATGAAATTCAAAATGTTTTTTCCACATCTGTCAAAATTGTGAGAAGTGATAATGCCTTAGAGTTGTGCACCAACATTCTAGCCAATTACTATTCTACAAAAGGAATTATTCACCAAACATCTTGCGCTCATACCTCTCAACAGAATGGGGTTGCTGAAAGAAAGCACCGTCACCTACTTGATGTCACAAGGTCTCTTCTTATTCAGAGTCATGTTCCGTACTCCTACTGGGGTGATGCAGTCCTTACTGCATGTTACCTTATCAATCGTATGCCTTCGTCTGTTTTGAATGAACAAATTCCTTTTTCACTCATTTATCCTGACAAGGATCTGTTCAGTCTTACCCCTTGTGTGTTTGGGTCAGTCGCATTTGTTCACCAGTTGTCGCCTGGTACTGACAAGCTCTCTCCTAGGGCGGTCAAGTGTATCTTTGTGGGGTACCCCAGAACTCAAAAGGGGTACAAGTGCTTTGATCCTGTGCGTCGGCGGTATATGATCAGTGCAGATGTTACATTTTTTGAATCTGTTATGTATTTTTCAGATTCCGGCCACATGCAGCTACCACCCATATATCCAGATGCCGTATTCATGGAACCACCATCACCATTGCCACAGTCACCACCACCGCAACAGCCACCACCACCACCACCACCACCATCACTAGTATCCCCGCTACCATTTCATTACACCCGCAGGCTTCCTCCAGCTCATGGTCATGACCTGTCATCTAGCTCGCCTATGGTATGTAATGAAAATATTAATGTTGATGGATCTGACGACATTTCTCAGCAGGATGCATTACAGGAGCATGGTGATGACACAGATGATCTGGATGTTCCAATCGCTCTACGCAAGCCGAAACGAAGCTGTGCCAAATATCCATTGTCAGCAGCAGTGTCTTTTGAGAGACTATCTGGAGATTTCAAGACGTTTGCTATGGCACTTTCAGCTACAGACATTCCACGGAACCATCAGGATGCTATGCATGATGCCAGATGGCGGCTAGCAATGGAAGAAGAGATGGAGGCACTGCAGTCGAGAGGAACCTGGAGTTTGGTTCCTATACCTCCAGATGTTAGCCCGGTGAGTTGCAAATGAGTGTTTACAGTTAAGCACAATGCAGATGGTTCCATTGACAGGTACAAGGCACGCCTAGTTGCTCGGGGCTTCACGCAGACATATGGGGTAGATTATCTTGACACGTTCTCCCCTGTGGCGCGCCATTCCACTTTACGGATCTTGCTATCTGTTGCGGTTGCTAAAGACTGGCCACTCTATCAACTGGATGTAAAGAATGCATTTCTGTATGGAGACTTGCAGGAGGAGGTCTATATGCAACAGCCACCAGGTTTTGCTGTTGAGGGGGAGTGTTCCAAGGTTTGCAGATTACATAAGGCCATCTATGGTCTTAAGCAGAGCCCCAGAGCATGGTTTCAGAAACTTTCAGATCTCTTTGAGAAACAAGGATATAAACGATCCAATGCTGATCATTCCTTGTTTGTTCAGAAGACGGCAAGAGGTATCATTGTAATCATGGTTTATGTTGATGATATCTTGATTACAGGTGATGATGACCAGGGCATTAAGCAGGCAAAAGAAAGGCTAGGGACCGAATTCATCACCAAGGACTTGGAAATCCTTAGATATTTTCTGAGGCTGGAGTTTGCCAGAAACCCATATGGATTAGTCATGTCACAGAGGAAGTATGTCACAGATCTACTGAGTGAGACAGGTATGCTAGGGTGTCGACCTGCTACGACACCAATGAATCCTAGCATGAAGTTGTATGATGATGATACAGTAGAAGTGGATAAGAGAAGGTACAGAGAACTGGTAGGTAAACTACTGTATGTCACGATCACTAGACCTGATATATCATTTGCAGTGAGTGGTGTGAGCCAGTTCATGGAGCAACCTCGTCAGACACACATGGATGCAATACACATGATTCTGAGATATCTAAAATCATCTCCAGGTGCAGGCTTGCTATTTAAGAAAGGAAAGGAGATCTCTATCACAGCATGTGCGGATGCAGACTATGCAGGATGCCCTAAGGACAGAAAGTCAACATCTAGATTTGCAGTCTATGTTGGAGATGCTATAGTTTCATGGAAGAGCAAGAAGCAGACAGTAGTAGCTAGATCCAGTGCTGAATCCGAATACAGAGCTATGGCCCAGGCTAGCACAGAAATGATGTGGGTGAAATCCCTACTTGCAGATCTATGTCTTGATATACCTCTTCCTATGATGTTAGAATGTGACAATCAGGCTGCCCTGTTCATTGCAAATAATCCAGCTTTTCATGAGAGGACCAAGCACATTGAGGTGGATTGTCACTACATACGTGACATGATTCAGAAAGGGTTCATTGCTACATCTCATGTCACATCAGAGAATCAGACCGCTGATATTTTCACCAAGGCATTACTTAGAGGCCCATTTCAGAAGTGTGCGTCCAAGCTGAGCATGATCGATATCTATGCTCCATCTTGAGGGGGAGTGTTGACGCATATAAGACATTTGTATCTTTTCGTTATTTTGTTTTTCTTGTTAGTCTCTTTATGTAATTTACCCATAGGCTACTCTCCTATATAAGAGAGCCTAGGGCTATGGAATAGAGCATCTCATTCACGTTTCCCAACACATATCGAAGTAAACTGCCACTACACTAGAGATATGATCCAGAAGGGCTTGATTTCTACTTCACACGTTAGTTAAGAGGATCAGACTGCCGACATATTTACCAAGCCATTGCTCAGAGGACCCTTTCAGAGATGTTCTTCCAAGCTGAGCATGATTGACATCTATACTCCATCTTGAGGGGGAGTGTAGAGATTTATGTTATGTTATTATGTACCGTTTTATATTTTCTATTTTTCTTCTGTACTATTATGTAATTTACCCATGGGTTCTCTCTATATAAGGGAGCCTAGGGTTCTATTGAATTACAGTTCACTCATTTCCACCAACAATATATGTAGCTGCAAGAGCATGATTGACCATAGTATTCTCAGAAGGTTCTTCCTTCTAGTTGCTTATTTTGCTAATATACACCAAAAAATCTTGACAGAAAAGCATGTTTCATGTTCCATGCATCACATAGCATCTCATGCAAATTTTGCATGCAAGCATTCTTCACACAAAATTAAAGAAAAAAAGTACAAAAGATAAAAAATGGTATTTTATATTCTATAAAAAAACGACAAAGCATTTTCCCGCATGGTCGACTACATGGATTCTTTGCCTCCACTTAGATCTATCTCGTATCATTCTCGGGCTCAGATCCGAAAAGCTAAGATCCCTTTGTTGATATTCTATAAAATATTAACAAAAAATCATATCTTTCATTATTGAGTTTTGTTACATTTGAGTCCATTAATTTTGTAGGTCTCTAAAAGATCTACTATGTTCCTTTTGATCAGTTTGCCATTAGTGTCCATTTTATATTTTTAATTCATTTAACTCTACAATGTACAAAACCGACTAACTTCACTCTATTATTTTGCGGACATGTTTAACTCTTTTTCATTTATTTATTGTTCATTTCTTAATTTTGTCTCATGGTTTATCTAAAAATGGTGAAAACGTCTTCCACATTAAATAGGGTCGGCCACATGGATTCTTGCTCAAATCCATGATGAAAAATCCGACTATTTTTTACGATGGTTGTCAGCAACCTAATGCAGCCCTGTTGAGGGAAAAGAATGAATTACATTAATGAGAGGCCCTAGGGTTCTCTTATAATAGGAGAGGAACCTATTAGGCAAATTACAAGAAGAAGATAAAAGAAATAGAAAATAAGAAAACAATAATAAATATAACTAATATCTCAACATTCTCCCTCAAGCTGGAGAGTAGATATCGATCAGACTCAGCTCGGAACAACATCTCTGATAAGGCCCTCTGGCTAGGGCCTTAGTAAGAACATCTGTTGTCTGGTCTCCAGAGCTGATATGCGTAGTGGCGATAAGACCCTTCTGTATCACATCATGAGTGTAGTAACAGTCCACCTCTATGTGCTCCGTCCTCTCACGAACGGTTGGGTTGTTGGCAATGAAAAGAGCAGCTCGATTGTCACATTGCAGGTGCATGGGAAGAGGCATCTCTATATTCAGGTCAGTAAGAACAGATCTGACCTACATCATCTCTGTGCTAGCCTGCGCCATGGCCCTGTATTCTGACTCCGCACTCGATCTGGCAACCACAGTCTGCTTCTTGCTCTTTCATGAAACTATGGAATTCCCTATGAACATAGCAAAGCCCGAGGTAGGCTTTCTATCCTTTGGACATCTAGCATAATCTGCATTTGCACATGCTGTAACTGAGAGAGATGTGCCCCTGCTGAAAAGAAGTCCCGTACCAGGTGAAGTCTTCAGGTATCTCAGAATCATATGAATTGCATCCATATGTGCCTGTCTGGGTTGCTCCATAGACTGACTCACTTTGCTCACGGTGAAGGATATGTCGGGCATGGTAATAGTCACATATAGTAAGCCTGCCAACAAGCTCTCTGTACCTCCTCTTGTCGACCTCCTTTGTGTCATCATCATAGAGCTTCATGCACGGGTCAATAGGAGAAGTGGCATGTCTGCAATCTGTGATGCATGTCTCTGAAAGAAGATCTGTAACATACTTCATCTGGATCATCACCATTTATGGCTTGAAGCAGAGCCCAAGGCATGGTTTAACAGGCTCACTACGGACTACGGAGATCAACACACTTGATTTTCAGAGGACAACATCTGACTACTCTATCTTTGTTAGACGACGGTCTGCTGGCACGATCATCCTTGTTGTCTATGTTGATGATATGGTTATCACAAGAGATGATGTAGATGATATTCAGGAGACCAAGGCCTTCCTCCAGAAGGTCTTTGTCACGAAAGATCTTGGCCAACTTCGTTATTTTCTTGGCATCGAAGTAATACGCACTACAGAGGAGCTCCATCTTTCACAAAGAAAGTATTGCCCCGATATTCTGACTGAGGCATGACTTCTTGGATACAAGCCATCTGGCATCCCTGTAGAAATGAGAAAATATTCATCATTTACTGATCCAACTTTTGAGGATGCAACACGATACAAAAGCTTAGTGGGAAAATTACTCTATCTCACTGTTACTAGGTCGGATATATCATATGCTGTGAGCAGATCCAGTCAACATATGGAGAAGCCTCTTTCCAGTCACTGGTAGGATGTTCTTTTGATCCTTCGATATTTGAAGGAATCTCCTGGACGTGGACTTTTCTATGGGGTGAATGGACAAACTAATATCTCCGCCTATACAAATACTGACTATGCTAGCTCTCCTGAAGACCGTCGATCTATTACAGGATACGCCATGTTTGTTGGGGATAACCTTGTCACTTGGCGAAGTAAGAAGCAGACAATGGTATCCAGATCCAGTGCGGAAGCAGAATACATGGCAATGGCTCAGGCCACATGTGAGATCACATGGCTTGTTTCTTTCCTAATAGAACTTGGCATGTCAGTCGCCACTCATGTACCCTTATACTGCGACAACAAGTCTGCCACGTACATCGTCACCAATCCAGTTTTCCATAAGCGGACAAAACACATTGAAGTTGATTGCCATTTTATTCGTGATGCAGTACGAGAAATACGAATCATCACTCCACACATCTCCACTGAACTTCAACTTGCAGACATCCTCACAAAGGCTCTTCCAAGGAAGCGCCTAATGCACTCAGTATCCAAGTTGAGCATGATCGACAAATATGCTCCAACTTGAGGGGAGTGTTTGAATTATTATATTACAATTATATTTGTAATATTTCGGGTTCCGTAACCTTTAACCCTTCGGGTTCTGTAACCCCTCAGGGGTATTTATGTATTTTTCCTCCTGTACTCTCTAGGATTTTCTCTCTATATAAGAGACCCTAACCCTATGGAATAGATATCCCCATTTTGTCGCTCTTCTCCACAGTGGGGAAGGTGGCTTACCGAGTAGCTCTTCCTCCATACCTTTCAGGCATCCATGACGTATTTCATGTATCTAATTTGAGGAAGTATGTGTACGACCCTCATCACGTCATCAATTATGAGAATTTAGACGTGGAGCCATATTTGACATATGAGGAGAGGCTAGTGCAGATCCTATATAGAGATGTGAAGAAGTTTCGCATTAAGGAGATCCCGTTGGTCAAGGTGTTGTGGCACCGATACGACGTCGAAGAGGCGGCGTGGGAGACCAAAGCTTACATGCAGGCACAATACCCGCAACTCTTCTCAGGAAATCATTAAGACAAGCCTTTGTAAATATATACATGATTAAAAAGACATGGCTTGTTTTCCCTTTGAGGTTTTTATGAGTTTAAATCCCTTTGAGGTTTTTATAGCTATATGAAATCAAAACAAGACATATAGTGACATTGACTTGAGTCTCGAGGACGAGACTCCCTTTGAGGTTTTTATATTTGTAACATCTGAATCCGCACCAACCCGAACCCGACCCGATTAAGGTTCGTATAATTCAATAAAGCTGTCAATCAACATTAAATAACTTAAATCGATCAATTGATCGTAAATCAAAAGTTGTTCAGGCGAAATCGATCAGAAATCGATCGCATAAGAATGCGTGCCCGAAAAAGCCGCAACGCATATTCGGAAACCGCAAAACAAACCGAGACCGTCATAAAATCCGATTTGACAAAACAAGACCAACGGAATCGACCGTTCGTCAATCGAAAGTCATTAGATATTTTTACATCACAAAATTTAACCTTAAATCAAAACCGTATCTCAGAAATTTCAGGGACTCATATTGATCATCGTCCAGAGACGATCAAAACGAGATATTACGCTTCAAAATCCTAGGCCCGAGGTGCATATATGGTAAACTTTAAGTTGGTTAAATAAATAGAGTTTTGGTTTAAAAAAATTTAAAATTTTTGTGTAACAGACTACTGTTAAAAAAAATAAATATATATATATATACATATATAATAAATTTTGGAATTTATATACAATATAAGTTTAATAACGACATCATGTATGGTGTCATTATAAGTGATGTCATTATGACATCATTGTGATTATGTCATATATGTGTATAAAAAAAGATTTTAAATTGAAGAGGAAGGTTCCTAGACGGAACCTTCCCCTCCTCTTTTCCTATTAAAGCAACTCCAACGAGAGGGGCCCTCCTCTTCCCCTTACTTTCCTCCATTTCCCCTCTCTCCCTTTTCTTTTCTCTCCAGCCATTTCTTCCATGTTCTGTGCTGTCCAACAGCCTTGCTGGAGAAACTCCTCTCCATTGGAGCTGCACAAGGTGCTGCCAAGGCAAGCAACCAGCTCCCTGCTGCGGCTCTTCCATTTGTTGAAGCTCTAATTCAACATTCTGCGATATTGGAGCATTGGGGCTGCTCCAAATCACCCAAATTTAGCATACATGTTGATCTTCCTTAGAAATCTAAAGAGGTACAATCCCTCCTCTCCTTGCTGCCAAGCATGTACCATCAGACCATACTTTTGCTGCCATTTGTTTTGTTTACACCATAAAACCCCAAAATAAGTTGTTGAAATTGATGAGAGTTTGCATGCATTTGTTGTGTCCAATTTTGAGATTTGATCTTACTAAAAATTTGGTTTCGAAGAACTTCAAATTTTGAAATATAATATTTGTTCTCTGCCGAAATGTAAATCTCTAATTAAACTATGAATTAGAAATATTTTTAATCTAAGATCTGATCTCTGTGATATATATATATATATATTAGAAATTAAAAAAATTGCTAAATAGTAAGATATGTTGTCTGCTCACTGTTCAAAACTTGAATCTGATTAAACTTTGAATGATTAAACTTTGAATCGAAAATATTTTTAATACAAGATCTGATTTAATAAAAATTTAATATAAATAATTTTTAAACATTCCTGTTCTCTTCTCAGATTTTTGAATTTCTAAGATCAATTCTCTGTTCAAATTTAGAATTCGTACTGCATCTGTTTCAATTTATAGTTTGAAAATTTTATGATTTAAGATTTATTCTCGTAGGATGACTCCGTTCTTAAATAAGAATGATATATGAATCTATAATAACAATATACAAACCTTGTAACTCAGTAGAAAAAGAGTCCAGGTAGATGACCTTATTGAGATTTATTTGATCAAACATGAAGTACATACTTAGAATTTCATATAATGATATTTGGGTCGTTTCCTCCAACTATACTAAGTAAAATTTGATGGCTTAAATGAGAACCCGACCATATATTACACTTCAACAATAATAACAATGTCCTTATCATAATGAAACGATACATAGTGATTCATAGATTGGGAGCTTCATACACAATGATCTTCAGAATTTTGATAATACACAATAAAGAACTACCTTAAATTGATAACTTGTTCATGAATGGATCAATTTTTAAGCTGTAAAGCTAACCATATAAGACAATGTAAATTGAATCTATAATCAAGAGCATCCATATAGTTGGTGAACATCAGTGTGGATTATTTGTGCCGGTCATGATGATCTTCACACCTGACCATGCGAGGGCACGGTGACCCTCAACTGGGCGGAAGATAAGAAGCCCAGTTAGGGTAGTGTCCGCCAAGTCCGCGGGTCTAGGATCCCAATCCTTTTCACGGTTTTTACGCGAGCTCGTAGTGTTTTTACACCTCGTTGGGGTCCCGACTTTTGACCAGCTCCGCTGACCCTTTGTTTTAGGATACTCATGCGGGGGATCCTCTATTTTCTGTTTTTCGTACGAGCATGTTTGTCCGTTACCGGTCGGACCCATCTAGAGTGACTTTTCCGAAGAGTCTCTCTCACCCATCTCTGGGGTGTAGTTTTGGAGTAGACTTTTCCCTCTATTGGTCCGCAATTCCAATTAGAGTGCGAGACGGAAGAGTCTTTTAGGAGACTAACTCACCGCTTGAGTTTTGGTTCCTTTCCGCCAACAGGCTTGGTGATGTTACATCCGAATCATCTATGTCTACATCTGAGTCAGTTACAGTTGAATTTGGAGAAGTTACAGTTGAACTCAAATTGAAGCATAATGGATCTTGTCTAAGAGATGAAGTCAATTATAAGTTGTGTTGGCTAGAGTTGTTCATAATTAAGTTAGTGGACGCGCTGAGAACTTAGTTAGGATGCATTACACAATATTGCATGCCTACATAGGCACCCCAACCCTAAGGCATATTTCATGTCTTAGAGTCATAGTGTGATGTCATACATAGACCAAGACGACAGGCTATCCACTAGACTTGAAAAGATAGATAGAATTGAGTACCAGATTAACATATTATCTTTCTATTATCAATAAATTAAGTTAAATAAAGCATCACCTCACCAACCTCTTATCAAGATCCATAACCTGATTTCAATGACAACAAAACATCTACATATAAACCATAAATTAATATATAAATTATATCTAAGAAAGGCTAAGGGGAAAATGGAGAAATTATACTTATGAGCCATTAAACTACTATGCAAGAATATGGTATAAAAAATAGTTGTTAAATTTGGGGACATTTCCTTAATGTAGCTAGAAAATCTTCCTCGTAGCAAGTAGTTGAATTTAACCACTATTTTTTATACCATATAACCACTATTTTATATACCATATTCTTGTATAGTAGTTTAATGGCTCATAAGTATAATTTCTTCATTTGCCCCTTAGCCTCTCTTAGAAATAATTTATATATTAATTTATGATCTACATGTAGATGTTTTCTTGTCGATGGAATCAAGTGTTATGGACCTCGATAAGAGGTTGGTGATGTGATGCTTTATTTAACTCTTAGTTTATTGATGATGGAAAGGATGCTATTTTAATCTGCTTCTCAGTTCTATCTATCTTTTCAAGTCTAGTGGATAGTTTGTGGTCTTGGTTTATGTATGACCTCACACTATGACTCTAAGACATGAAATATGCCTTAGGGTTGAATTTCCTCCGTAGGCATGCGGTGTTGTATAATGCATCCTAACTAAGTTCCCAACAAGTCCACTAACTTAATTATTAACATCTGTAGCCAACGCAACTTATAATTGACTTCATCTCTTAGATAAGATCCATTATACTTCATTCCGAGTTCAACTATAACTTCTCCAATTCAACTGTAACTGATTCAGATGTAAACATATATGATTCGGATGTAGCATCGCCAAGCCTGTTGGAAGAAAGTAACCAAAACTCAAGCATTGAGGTAGTCTCCTAGGAGACTCTTACGTCTCGCCCTCTAATTGAAAGTGCGGTCCAATAGAGGGAAATGCCTACTCCAAAACTACGCTCCAGAGACGGGTGAGAGAGACTCTCCGGAAAAGTCACTATAGATGGGCCCGACTGGTAACGGGCAAATGAGCCCGTACGAAAAACTGAAAACCGAAGATCCCCCATATGGATAACCTAAAACAAATGGTCAGTGGAGCTGGTCAATAGTCGAGATCGCAACGAGGCGTAAAAACACTGCGAGCTCGCGTAAAAACCGTGAATAGGATTGGTATACCAAACCCGTACACTTGACGGGCGCTGCCCTAACTGGGCTTCCTAGCTCCCGTCCAGTTGAGGGCCACCGTGCCCTTGCATGGTCAGGTGTGAGGATCACCATGGCCGGCATAAATAATCCACATTGATGTTCACCAACTATATGGATGCTCTTGATTATAGATTCAATTTAAGTTGTCTTGTACGGTTAGCTTTACAGATTAAAAATTGATCCTTTCATGAGTAAGTTATCAATTTAAGGTTTCTATATTGCGTATTATCAAAATCCTGAGGATCATTGTGTATGAGGCTCCCAATCTGTGAATCACTATTGTTATGAAAACTAAGCGATCTATTATTCAAGGGAACCCTAGGCTCTCTTATATAGGGAGAGACCTCAAGGGTAAAATACATAGTAGTCCAGAGAAAAATAAAAATAACGAACGGGTACATAACATATAATAATATCTATCTCTACACTCCCCCTCAAGGTGGAGCATATATGTCTATCATGCTCAGCTTGGAAGAACATCTCTGAAAAGGTCCTCTGAGCAACGGCTTGGTGAGTACGTCAGCAGTCTTATCCCCTGAGCTCACGTGAGCTGTAGATATCAATCCTCTCTGGATCAAGTCTCTAGTGTAGTGGCAGTCAACTTCAATATGCTTAGTTCTTTCATGAAAAGCTGGATTGTTGGCAATAAACAAGGCTGTCTAATTGTCACATTGAAGCTGCATGGGTAGAGGTATGGCTACATGTAGATCCTCTAGTACAGATCGAACCCACATCATCTCCGTGCTTGCTTGCGCCATGGCCCTATATTCGGATTCAGCACTGGACCTTGCCACAACAGTTTGTTTCTTGCTTTTCCAAGAAACCAGAGAGCTCACAACAAAAACTGCAAATCATGAGGTTGATTTTCGATCCTTAGGGCATCCTGCATAATCGGCATCTGCACATGCTGAGATAGACAAATCTGTGCCCTTTCGAAACAGCAACCCTGAACCTGGAGAAGACTTCAGATACCTCAATATCATGTATATGGCATCCATATGAACTTGTCTTGGCTGCTCCATAAATTGACTCACCCTGCTTACTGCAAAGGCAATATCGGGACGAGTTATGGTAATATAAAAGAGCTTACCCACCATTTCTCAATATCTCCTCTTGTCCACTTCAGCAGTGTCATCATCATACAGCTTCATGCTTGGATCTATGGGAGTACTTGATGGTTTGCATCCAGCCATGTCTGTTTCAGTCAAGAAATATGTAATGTACTTCCTTTGGGTCATCACCAGACCCTGTGCATTCCTGGCAAATTCCAACCCCAGAAAGTATCTTAGGGTTCCAAGATCCTTCGTGACGAACTGACGGCCTAGGAATGCCTTCGCCCTTTCTATGCCCTGAATGTCATCTCCTGTAACCAGAATATCATCAACATAGACCATGATAACAACCGTATATGCCGATGACTTCTGAACAAACAACGAGTGGTCTGCATTCGACCTCTTGAATCCCTGTCGTTCAATCAGATTGGAAAGCTTCTAGAACCACGCTTTTGGACTCTGTTTGAGTCCATAAATTGCCTTGTGAAGTCTATACACCATATGCTTCTCCCCTTCAGCAGTAAACCCTGGTGGCTGCTGCATGTATACTTCCTCCTGCAGATCTCCATACAGGAAGGCATTATTGACATCCAGTTGAGATATACTCCAGTCACGTACCACAGCAATTGACAAGAGAATGCGAAGAGTAGAATGACGAGCCACTGGAGAAAATGTATCCATATAGTCCACGCCATAGGTTTGTGTAAAACCTCACGCAACCAGCCTTGCTTTGTACCAATCTAGACTGCCATCAGCGTGGTATTTAACTGTGAATACCCACTTACAGCTCACAATAGATGCATCAGGAGGAGCAGTAACCAAGGTCCATGTGCCACGAGACTGTAATGCACGCATCTCATCTTCCATAGCCATTCGCCAGCAATCAATCTCCATAGCTTCCTGGTAGGTCCGTGGTATGTCCACGGAAGACAAAGCTGCAGCAAATCTCTGAAAGTCGCCTGTGAGGCGATGAAAAGACACCTGTGAAGCAAAGGGATAAGATGTACACGTCCGCTTTTGCTTCCGGATAGCAATAGGAAGATCAAGATCATCTTCCGTTGTACTGGATGGTGTAGTCTCCTCCTGCAGTGAAGAATCCTGCACATGTACCATATCTGACCCGTCAGTAGTAATGCCATCTGAACATACCTGAGGCGTGACGGATGTTTGACGTGTAGCCTGAGCAGGACCTGACCAACGCATATAGAATTTTGGTAAAGATGGAATAGGAGGTCGAGGAGGTGGTGGAGGTGGAGGTGGTGGTGAAGATGACATAGAGACAGGAACAGGAGTGGACTCAGGTGAACTCCAAGTAGGAGGTGGAGGGACAGACATCATCGTTGGTAGAGGATTGTACCAGTCTGTCACCTGCAGGGGGAAAATACATAACAGACTAAAAGAACGTGACATCAGTACTGACAAAGTATTTCTTGTTTATAGGATCATAACACCAATAGCCCTTCTGAGTCCGAGAGTAACCAACAAAGACACACTTGACAGCTCTAGGAGAGAGTTTGTCAAGTCCAGGAGTCAGAAGATGAACAAATGCCACAGTACCAAAGACACGAGAAGTAAGTGAGAATAATTCCTTGTCAGGAAAAATGATAGAGAGGAATTCTCTCACCAAGAACAGAAGATGGCATACAATTGACCATGTAGCAAGCGGTAAGAACAACATCCCCCCAGAAAGAAATAGGAGCACAACTCTGAATCAGTTGGGTTTCGAGTAATGTCAAGAAGGTGGCGATGCTTTCTTTCTGCCACACCATTCTGCTGAGATGTGTAAGCACAAGTGGTTTGGTGAATAATGCCCTTTGACGAAATAAACTGAGAGAGGGACCGTGTGCAGAATTCTAGAGCATTATCTGTACGAACATATTTGACAGTAGAAGAAAACACATTTTGCACTTCATTAATCAAATTCTTAATCACATCGCCTGCTTTAGATTTATTCTTTAAAAGGAAGACCCAAGAAACACGAGAAAAATCATCCACTACCATTAGATTAAATCGGTGTCCCTGATGATCGGGTACACGACTTGGACCCCATATGTCTATGTGAAACAACTCGAACAGGGAGCTACTGCTCCGACTCTGACGACTAGGAAAGCTCGACCGATGATGCTTTCCCAACTGACATGCTTCACAACGAAAGGAAGAACTGGGAGAGATCTGAGCAGAAGATGTCGTATTTTCTGGAGCGGGAGATGACCAAAACGGAGATGCCAGATGTACGGAGAAACTGGTCCGGCAGAATGAGAAGAGACGCCAGCATAAGAATTCCGGACCAGCCGATATAGACCATTCTGCTCAGAGCCACAACCAATCACCCTGCCCGTTAGTATGTCCTGAAAAATAAGAGAAGACGGGTCAAATGCTTGCCACGAATGCCAAATCTTTGTATTCCCTTCATGGAAGATACTCGGAGAAATACCCAATCTTCCACCTGTAATTTACAGGAATTTCATTAGTATGAGATTAAGTTAATTTGCAACAGGAGTAATAGAAGGGGATTGGATACCTGAAACTCCAAATCTCTCCTCCGACGACCCGCATAGTTTTTCTGGCGGCTCTGTACCATCAGAAGCTTCCGCCTCATTAGATCAATAATCCTCGTAGTCTCCTCCAAGAGATCCATGGAATATAAAGCATGATCACCTGCCTCACGCCAACTGAAAGGTGGGAGACATCTCTCCTGTATAGGGCTTTGAATGGTGCCATGCGATATTGGAATGATAGTTGTTGTTGTTGTATGTGAACTCCACTAATGGCAGATGGTCCTTCCAGGACCCTTTCCACTCCAAAGTGCATGCGCGAAGTAAATCCTCAAGCGTCCGTATGGTGTGCTCGCTCAGTCCGTCAGTCTGCGGATTGTATACAGAACTCATCTTCAGCTCCGTCTGTAGTGATAACACCGCATGCGGTATAACATGAACTGATGCCTGTAAGGATGTAAATCTTGAGTCTCTGTTAGACAACACCTCGTGTGGTATACCATGAAGTCTGATGAGATTCTGCACACATAGCCTGGCCAACCTGGATGAAGTGTAAGTCATGCTGACAGGTATGAAATGGTGCTGACTTGGTCAATCTGTCAACAATAACCCAGATAGAATCATGACTACCTGGTGTCTTTGACAATCCCGTGACGAAATCCATAGAGTTACTCTCCCATTTCCACTCGAGAATGGGGAGAGTCTGCAGTAATCCTGGTGGTCTCTTGCGCTCGGCCTTGACCATCTAACAGGTCATGCATCTGCTAACATGTTGCGCCACATCGCGCTTCATTCCATCCCACCAGAAATGTCGACACAGATCACGATACATCTTGGTGCTGCCAGAATGGATGGACAATCGTGAACTGTGTGCCTCATCTAGAATGTCTCTACGCAACTGCTCATCTTCGGGTACAACGACCCGACTTGCCTTCCATAAAATGGACTCTATCACCACAAAATCATCAATCTTGTCCTTGACAGCGTGCATGTATCTGTCTCGAACCCAAGGATCCGTCTTCTAGCCTTCGACGATGCGATCCCAAAGACTGCTAATCGTGGAGGCACGGTTGTGGATATGGATGCACTCTCCTGAGGATGCCAATCGGTCAAAGCTACGAGCATATCCCATGTATGTAGCCAGTTCATCATACCCTGCATGAGCTCTCCTGCTAAGTGCATCTGCCACCACGTTTCCCTTACCTAGATGGTAAAAGATTGTGCAATCATAATCCTTTCAATAGCTCGAGTCACCTGCGTTGTCTCATGTTCAGCTCCTTCTGATCAAATATATACTTCACGCTCTTGTGATTAGTAAAAATCTCGAAATTCACCCCATAAAGATAATGACGTCAGATCTTCAAGGCGAAGACAATTACTGCCAACTCAAAGTCATGGGTAGGGTAATTCCGCTCATGCGGTCTCAACTGTCGTGATGCGTAAGCAATGACATGACCTCTTTGCATCAACACTGGTCCTAAACCTTCTCCAAATGCATTTGTGTAGACTGCATAGTCCTGAGCGCCTGAAGGAAGAGCAAGAATGGGTGTTGTAGCGAATCTCGCCTTCAGTGTCCTAAAGGTCTGCTTGCATGAATTATCCCAAATGAATGGAACTACTTTCCGCATCAATCGTGTCAGAGGGTGAACAATGCGTGAAAATCCACCGACGAAACGTCTGTAATAACCCGCTAGCCCAAGGAAGCTCCGAATCTGAGTAACTGTCTCGGGCTGCCTCAATCTTCGAAGGATCAACCGTGATACCTACTCCAGAAATGACATGCCCCAGAAATGAGACCGGGGATAACCAGAACTCGCACTTGCTAAACTTGGCATATAGCTTGTGCTCTCACAATGTGTTCAAAACAATCCTTGGATCATTTACATGATCCCATTCATTCTGAGAATATATGAGCACATCATCAATAAACACCACCACAAACCAGTCCAAATATGCAAAAATCATATTCATCATATGCATGAATGTTGCAGGCGCATTAGTAAGCTCAAACGGCATCACCACAAACTCGTAGTGTCCATAACGAGTCCTGAAAGCCATCTTCGGAATATTGGACTCTCTGATCCTTAGCTGATGATAGCCCGAATGAAGATTGATCTTCGAGAACACCGAAGATTCGTAGAGTTGATCGAACAAGTCGTCGATGCGCGGCAAAGGATAACGGTTCTTCACCATTCTCATGTCCAGCTGTCGACGATCAATGCATAATCTCATGGATCCATCCTTCTTCCTGACAAATAGAACCAGAGCACCCCAAAGGTGAAGTGCTCGGCCTCATAAAACCCAAGTCAAGTAACTCCTGCAATTGTACCTTCAACTATCTCAACTCAGCTGGTGTCATGCAGTAAGGAGCCGTCGAGATCGGATGTGTATCTGGTAGTAGTGTGACCTTGAACTCGATCTCTCTCTCTTAGGAGGTAATCTAGATAACTCCTCAAGGAAAACATCTGGATATTTTGATACAACTCTGATGTCCTGTGTCATCGGCTCGTGATCAAATACCTCCCGCAAATGCTAGGTAGGAATCACAACCCTGATCAACCTGTCTCTGAGCTCTCAACACTGAAATGTAATCCATTTTGAATGCATGTAATGTGCCCTCAAAAGTGAACTCGGGTAAATCTGGAATCCTGAAGACAATCATCTACTAAAACAATCAACAAGTGCATGATAGGCTGATAACCAATCCATGCCTAGAATCAAGTCAAACTCATCAAGTTGTAGTAACAGACAATCTGTGATTATCTCGTCACCGCCAATCAGTACGGGTAAGTCTCTAACTATCAGTAAAATGACGAATAGCTGGCCACCTGGCCCACGGATGTGGTAAGAAGAAGATAGAGTCTCTACGACTCTTCCTAATGAAACTAGCAATCTCGATGCAAGGAAAGAATGTGTCCTTCCAGAATCAAATAAAACACGGAAAGGTCGGCCCAAGACTGAGACCGTACATTTCACCACAATAGTTGCTGAACGAGCTTGCTCCCCGATCACTGCATGTAGCTGACCCAGTCTGGTTGGTGTGGTACTGGAACCTGCCACACTCTGTTTCTGTCTATGTTGTTGCCTCTTGAAATTGGAGTTCCTGCTACGGGAACGCCCTGTATACTGTGCTTGTGGCTGTAACGATTGTGGTTGTGGGCGAGGCTCACCAGATCTCTAGGGACACTGATGCTGGTAGTGTCCCCACTCATGGCACAAATAACATCGAAGTGGTCGGGTAGATGGAGTGGTCGTATATGTGCTATGAGTCGATTCTGTTGGGGGTATGTCCTCTCGCTGCGACCCAGATGGTCAAGAGGAATATATGTCATGTCCTGCAAGTGCTCTTCCTAAGGTATTCGATGGAGATGAGCGAGCACTGGTTGAGAATGACGAGCCTGTAGGTCGGAATCGTCTGGCTGACCTCAACTATTGGAATGGTCGACGTATCGGTCCAAATGATCGCTATGGCCTATATGTCGCCTCAGACGAGCTTCCAAAATGTCTATCATGAATATCCTCAAACTTCTCCGCTGCGTTAGTAGCCTCGGAGATGGAAGTGATGTGTAATCCTACCAGCTTCTCCTGTACTTCCTCTCGCATCCCTCTGATGAACTTTTCAAGATTCTCATCTACAAATGCAGCAGATGTCGGAGTGTGTCGCGACAGCTCGGTGTATCTGACGAAGTAATCTCCGGTTGTCATACGTCCCTAACGAAGCTCTGCGAATAGTCGGCGTTGGGACTCCTTCCACTTCACAGAAAAGAAGTGGGATCTGAGACGTGTCTCAAAATCATCTCATGCATACTCACGACCCAAATCAGGAACTACTGCATCCCACCATCTCTTTGCGAAAATTGTCAATGAATACTCCATGAAAGATAGCCATGTATCTCGTGGCACGCGAATCATCCTTAACACCTTCATGACCCTCTTCAGCCACTGTTCTACCACATTCGATGTCCATGTTCCCTCGAACATGGGCACATTGGCCCGTTGGTAAGAAGTGAAAATCGACTGATTCTTGTGAATGGCAGAGTACTCATGTGTGCCCTCATCTGCAAAGTCAACAGGGTCAATCTCCCTGTCATAATCTCAATCCTCGACTCCAGGTACTGGCATCTCCTCATGTGGATCATCGAAATAAGGCTGTTGTACCTCAACCGACTGAGGCTGGTCTTGTCTGGTTCTATCATGAGATGGATGGTAGGTGTAATCCGTTAACTCCTCGAACCTCATCTCCATACCAATTTGTTGGTCCGCAATCTCAGTCTGCTGATCTAGAATCTAGTCCTCCTGACCTCGCATAGCAGTCTGCTGCTGGAGGTCGGTGAGAGCGGTCATGATGCACTCCAAACGGTCAGTCATATCCTGAGCAGCACTGGACGTCATGACTGTGCATGAGAATTGTAGAGATATTTCGTAGTTTTATTATCTCTTTATGTAGCTTGTCGTTATTTCTTTATCTTATATAGACCTCTCTGTAATTTACCCTTAAGGTCTCTCCCTATATAAGAGAGCCTAGGGTTTTCTGAATGATTAGTCATAAAATTATTGTTCGTAAATACCATGATATATGTTTTTTCTCTTCTTGGGATAATATGAAAATTAATGAAATTAGTGACATTTGTGGTTATTGAATTCGAATGTCATATTTCCCTTATCGGACTTACGATAAGTCGGAAGACTGTCGCTATCTGAAACCTTAATGCGATCGGAATTATAATACTGTGAATGGGTGTAGCGGAGTACCACGACTCTGATACCAAATTGTGACGCCCTACGATCCAGGCACCCGTTTACGCTGCATTCGTAATACAACGTTCACTAAGCATGGCATTAAGTATATAAAAATACGGAGAAATTTTTAGCGTTTCGCGTTTCTGTCATGACATTCAATTCAATATTCACAACCACAAGACAACAGGAAGATGTACCACCAATATTACATTTCATCAATTTTTATGATATACAATATATTGACAGTTATACATATATCCCAAAATTTACAGAAGAGAAAAAGAAGCATTTACATTATGAACTGAACAAAAACTGACAAAAGTAATTGTACCGTCTGTTATATACCCGGGTGCCAGGAATCATCAACCAGCTACTGAGATGCAGGCTGCTTGTCTGCCACACATGAAAGGCATAAGAGGCATCAGTGAGCGCTCGACTTCCCAAAATTTTATTAAAATAAGCATGCATTTTAAACTAGTTGCAAAAGAAACTAGTAAGGCGTAACCATTTAAAATTCCACAATTACTTGAAAATTTACAATTACTAGTTATGAGAAAGATTTTTAAGCTACATCAAGGAAATGTCCTCAAATTTAACCATTATTTTTTTATACCATATTCTTATATAATAGTTTAATGGTTCATAAGTACAATTTCTCCATTTTGCCCCTTAGCCTTTCTTATATATAATTTACATATTAATTTATAGTCTATATGTAGATGTTTTCTTGTCATTGAAATCAGAGAGGTTGGTGAGCTGATTCTTTATTTAACTCTTAGTTTATTGATGATGGAAAGGATAATATTTTAATCTAGTTCTCAATTCTATCTATCTTTTCAAGTCTAGTTGATAGTCAATGGTGTTGGTCTATGTATGACCTCACACTATGACTCTAAGACGTGAATAAAGCATTAGGGTTGGAGTGCCTCTGTAGGCATGTGGTGGTGTGTAATGCATCCTAACTAAGTTCCCAACACGTCCACTAACTTAAATATGAACAACTCTAGCTAACACAATTTATATTGACTTCATCTCTTAGACAAGATCATTATACTTCATTTTGAGTTCAACTGTAACTTCTCCAAATTCAACTATAATTGACTCAGATGTAGACATAGATGATTCGGATATAGCATCGCCAAGCATGTTGGTGGAAAGAAACCAAAACTCAGGCGGTGAGGTAGTCTCCTAAGAGACTCTTCCGTCTCGCCTTATAATTGGAAGTGTGTTCCAAAAGAGGGAAAGGTCTACTCCAAAACTACGCCCCAGAGACGGGTAAGAGAGACTCTCTAAAAAAAGTCACTCTACACGGGCCCGACCTAGAATGGGCAAACGATCTCGTATGAAAAACTGAAAACCGAGGATCCCCCGCATGGTTATCCTAAAACAAAGGGTCAGCGGATGTGGTTAAAAGTCGAGATCCCAACGATGCGTAAAAACATTGCGAGCTCACGTAAAAACCGTGAAAACGACTGGGATCCAAGACCCGCGTATTTGACGGTCGCTGCCCTGACTGGGCTTCTTATCTCCCGCCCAGTTGAGGGTCATCGCACCCTCATACGGTCTGATGTGAGGATCACCATGGCCGGCACAAATAATCCACACTGATGTTCACCAACTATATGGATGCTCTTGATTATAGATTCAATTTACATTGTCTTGTATGGTTAGCTTTACATATTAAAATTGATCCTTTCATGAGTAAGTTATCAATTTAAGGTTATCAAAATCCTGAGGATCATTGTGTATGAGCTCCTAACTATGAATCACTATTTATTGTTTCATTACGATAAGGACATTGTTATTAATGTTGAAACGTAATATACCGTCGGGTTCTCATTTAAGCCATCAAATTTTTCTTAATGTAGTTGGAAGAAACGACCCAAATATCATTATATGAAATTGTAAGTATGTACTTCCGGTTTGATCAAATAAATCTTAATAAAGTCATCTTCCTGAACTCTTTATCTATTGAGTTACAAGTGTTGTCTGATTTAAAAATTCGTTAAATTAAATTTTTATTAGCAGAAATCGGATCTTATATTAAAAATATTCTATTTAATCAGATATTCGAATTTTGAATAGTGAGCAGACAACCAATCTTGCTATTTAGTTATTTTTTAAATTTTAAAAATATAAATATCATCAAAGATCAGATCTTAGATTAAAAATATTTCTGATTCAAACTTTAATTAGAGCTCAAAACCAAAGTTTTAGTAAGATCAAATCTCAAAATTGGCAAAACAAATGCATGTAAACTCTCATCAATTTCAACAATTTAATTTGGGGTTTTATGGTGTAAACGACACAAATGATAGCAAAAGTATGGTCTGATGGTACATGTTTGGCAGCAAGAAGGAGAGGAGGGATTCTACCTCTTTAGATTTCTAAGGAAGATCAACATGCATGCTAAATTTGGGTGATTTGGAGCAGCCCCAAGGCTCCAATGTTTCAAAATGCTGAATTGGAGCTTCAGCAAATGGAAGGGCTGCAGCAGGGAGTTGGTTGCTTGCCTTGGCAGCACCTTGTGCAGCTCCAATGGAGAGGAGTTGCTCCAGCAAGGTTGCTGGACAGCATATAATAGGGAAAAAATGGCTAGAGAGAATTGAAAAGGGAGAGGGAGAGAGGGGAAATGGAGGAAAATAAGCGGAAGAGGAGGGCCCCTCTCGTTGGAGTTGCTTTAATACGAAAGGGGGAGGGGAAGATTCCTTCTAGGAACCTTCCTCTTCAATTTAAAATCTTTTTTATACACATAATGACATCATAAATGATGTCATTATTAAACTTATATTGTATATAAATTCCCAAATTTATTATATATGTATATATTTTTAAATTTTTTTTGAACATTAGCAGTATGCTACACAAAAAATCTAATTTTTTAAACCAAAACTCTATTTATTTAACCAACTTAAAGTTGACCGTATATATGCCTCAAGCCTCGGATTTTGACGTGTAATATCTTATTTTAATCGTCTCTGGACGATGATCAATATGAGTATAATATTGATATAGTTTTTATCGGGTTTGAATCCCCGAAATTTCCGAGATACGATTTTGGTTTAAGGCTAAATTTTGTGATGTATAAATATCAAATGACTTCCGATTGACGAACGGTAGATTCCATTGGTCTTGTTTCGTCGAATCGGATTTTATGATGGTCTCGATTTGTTTCGCGGTTTTCGAATATGCGTCGCGGCTTTTTCGGGCATGCATTACGATGCGATCGATTTCTGATCAATTTCGCCCAAACGACTTTTGATTCATGACCAATTGATCGATTTAGGTTATTTAATATTGATTGACAGCTTTATTGAATTATAATGACCTTAATCGGGCCGGATTCGCGTTGTTGCGGATTTAGATGTTACAGCCGTGTTGTCGAGCCACCTACTGAAGAAATGCAAACACCACAGGTACCTATGAAGAACTTGATGGGAGGGAACGTAGGAGGTACTCAACCCACTTACTACACGCTTACGCCGCCACCGGTGCCGATTTTCAAGGACGATAATGCATGGACTTCTCAAATATTGATGATTGATGAAGGCAATCGATTAAGATCTTTTGACCAACCAGAGGTTTTTTTTTGAAATCCTGAAATAGGGGGAGACACTCGACGGTGTTCGCCCCATCTTTTATTCAAAAAGCAAGAACAGAAACAAGAAAGAAATACAGAAACTACGGCCGAAGGAGCGAGCAATTACAACACCCTCTCCTCCACCAAACTCTTGGCACGTATCCCGTTGTCCCGAGAAGAGGAAGGCATTCCTCCCCAGCCAAACAGCCCATAGGACGGCCAGCGGGTAGACCAACTCCCTTCTAGATCTAGACCTATTCGCCACCAGGGAGCCGCAAAATTTCTCGAGATCATCAACGCAACACCATGCCAACCCGGTCCCCTGCCAAACCTGAAGCACCTTGGGGCACTTGAAGAACAGGTGCTCGACGGATTCAATCGCCTCCTCGCAAAGCACCTGTTAGAGACATTCCAACAGAGGAAGAGATAAAGAGAGGGGAAATTTGTAATGTAAAGTTTTTTGGGTTGTTAATGCGTATTGAGTATCGAACATGTATAACTATAATGTAGTTTCAAACTATACAATGTTTTATTTCTATGCCACTTGTTGAAATTATAATTATAATGTAGTTTCAAACTATACAATGTTTTATCTCTATGTCACTTGTTGAATCTTTATTTCAATTAGGATGGATGCTTATACATTTGCGAACAAATACATTTAAACTGGTCACACAGATATTTCAGTAGAAACTTTGGTTTTAAGTGCTTTCAAATCAAGCAAGGAAGAATTGGAATGGAAGTAGAAACTTTGGTTTCAAGTGTTTTCAAATCAAGCAAGGAAGAACTCGAATGGAAATGGAGTTTTCCAGGATTTCCAGCCAATATCGCGTCTACTAAATGCGACATAAGCATAGGCCAGGCGATTTTCCATTCCAGGAACTTTTGCACATGTCGCATTTTTAGCATGCGATATATGTTTGTTTGCAGGAGAAAAGGCGTAGATCGCATGTTGGCTATGTGATATATGCATGTCGCATAAAGCAGGTGCGACATCTTATAGCGCATTTAGAACTTGTAGTACTCCTACAGTACTAAAGTAATAAAAATTATGTGCAGTACCCAGAGATTTATGTAATCGTGGGGCTAAGGAATTTGCCTCATAGAAAGTGTCATATTTATATAGCAAGTGAGAAAATTGTCCAAGTTTTAAGTTAAAGACGTGTCCATTTCTACGTTTACTGCTATAGTATTTCAGTTAATCAAATTTCCATGCATGAATCAAAATTTCCCATTAGTCTGCAACATATGACAATTCCCCAGTCAGTTTTGAACTCAGTGATGAATGATGACGGCCATATGTTTGCACATTGTAAGATGATAAACACAATCAAGACAAACCTCTTAGTGGAGAGCCCTGATCAAAAATCCACATCATCATCCTTCCATCGATACCACAACAAAATAACATTTACTGCCAGCTCCTACAGCAACCTCAGGTTTTACAAACACCATCAAGCTTTTTATCAGGATAAAATGGATTAAACAATTTCCTTTTGCATGCACTAATAGAGATCAATTACAGCATTTTTCAGGCCCTAAGCTTGCACTCTTTTTCCCTCTGTGTGACTACCAATACAAAAAAGTTATGGCTATAAGGATATAGGACCATGCTAAATTCTTCATAAATTGGGCTGACATTGTCCTAGCATTCTTCTAGTATTACACACATGTCACACGTATTCCAAATAATCAAGTTATAGACTATTACGGGTACTATATAAAGATACTTGAAAATTATAAAACATAGATAATAATTTAAAAGGAAGGGGAAATCAATGCAATGTGCCAATGCCAATAAAATTTCAGAATTTCAATTCTGAAGATTACTTTTTCCAAGAACAAGCACCAAAGATACTTGCCTCCCTAAAATGGCCAGCCATTAAAGCATTATACATGCCAACAGTTGGTCGCTTCTTCATTTTCTTCAAATCTTCAAGCAAGTCGTGAGCACGTTCGAACTGCCACAATGAGAACAAAGGAAAACATAAATTATTGTACGAAAGATCTAGGTATGCAAGCCAAATTAGAAACTGATGGTAGTGACCAAAATCAAAACCAAAGACAACCATTTCCCACATTAATTGGGGTCATGTAAAATGGAAAGTTGCCTCCCACTGTATCTACCGAAGATCAAACCCAAGCTTAATTCAAAAAATTAAGCTTGTGTTTTTTTATTATTTCAACGCAACATATCACACATTCAAAAGGTGTTGTACATGGAGAATGTGTCATATGGCATGGGCTAGTTTTCCTTCTTTTTCCTCGCAGGCGTAACGTCCCGGGTTTAGGTCCCCGGTCCGTTATCGAGGAAAACTGGCCCTGACAGCATATTGGGAACGGGCCCAAATGAACCCGTTGACAACCACCCAAAATGCTTAAGCCCAAGTTGTCAAGTAGTAGTCCCCACCACTTATAAACCACACCCACATTTCGTGAGTTTTAGATGTGGTACTATGTTTGGGGGTATGGGTGTTACAGCAGGGTAAAGGACACCCTGGCATGCATCTAGCAGTTTTCCCCTTCAAAAGACAATCATTATTAAGAAATAATGCTCAACACAAGGACAATGGGGAAATTTTAAAATCGGCAAAAAAAAGTAGCATTTTCTTATAGAAATTACATTCTCAAGTTAATAAATAATGCCATTAAGGTTGTTACATTAGATAGAATCAGACAGACATAAATAGCCTTCTCAATTTAGAAACTGTTATAACAGTACAACAGATTTTGCAAAACAAATGTTTATTATTAGCCAACCCACTTAGTGTGGGGAAAATTTTGGGTTTGATTTTGGAGAAAAGATATTATTATTCGATGAGGAAATTAACAAAAAATGATATGTAATAGCTTACATCTCTCATCCTGGTAAATAAGTTTATAAACATCCGGATGGTACATTCTTCAGGTACCACGTTTATTTGCTGCATGAGAGAGTAAATAGTGTGCACCTGAAAAGACAGTGGCAGAAAGAGACTACAAGGTTATGGTATTGAAAATGTCTTTTAGAATTTAGACTACAGTATGGATACTAACAGTCAAATAAAAAAATGAAAGCTAATATATGTTAGAATAGAAAATTTAAGAGCAACTTTTTACTGAGGTTTCAAAGTGTTGACGCATACATATTAGTAGTCGTACCTTTTTGTTATTTCTAATTTTAGTTGTATGCTTTATGTAATTTACCCATAGGCTACTCTCCTATATAAGAGAGCCTAGGGCTTATGGAATAAACATCTTGCTCATTTTTCCCAACTTGGTATCAGAGCGACGGTCCTAGACCGGAGTTCTCGAAACCCTAGCCCTTCCCACCACCAGCCGGCCCCTTCTCCCTTCGATCGACGCCGCCATCTCTTGGGAAGCACGCACGGCGCCGCCGCCTCTGGCCCATCTGCTCGTGGTGCTTCCCCGTGCTCTTGCGGCGCCATCTCCAGCAACATCGCGCGATCGTGCGCCATCCCTAACGGCGCTTTTGCGGTGAGATCGCGCCATCTACAACATCGTGCGCTGGCCCAGTGCGCAATAGTAGGCGAGCGCGGTTACTGTGCACCTGCGCAGTAAGGGAGCGGTGCTCATGTGCACCATCTGCACACTTGCGTGTGCGAGACCTGTGCGCCTGTGCGGGACCTGCGCACCATCTGCGCATTATCGTGTGCGGGACCTGTGCACCTGTACATCATCTGCACGCCTGCGTGAGTCCAGTGCACAGCATTCGCGTGCCCTAGGTGCAGAGGTCGTGTGATTCCAGTGCAGTCAGCGCGTCAGCGCGCGTAGCTACAGTACGCGTGCCCGTTTCCAAGCCCTAGAGAGCAGAGAATAATCAGCATGGGTTTAGTTGTTTGACGTCTACACGTGCAACTAAACCCGGTTATGTCATTGTAGACAAATCATATTGCTTGACAATCGTTCCAGTCTTCAGTATCCAGTATGTCAGAGAGCAAGGCAGATATCCCATCTATTGGCGCATTCCGTGGTCCAGCGCCCATTGTCAAGATGGACGGTACCAACTATGAACTGTGGGCAATGCAGTTCATGAGCATGATGAAGTCAACGGGTAAGAAGCATATTCTTACCGATCCAGAGCCTGCTGAGAAGACTGGAACCAATGCCTCTTGGGAGGCTGATGATGCATATGCCAAAGTTTGGCTATCTGGTACATTGGCTATTGAAATTGCCAATGATATCCTACACCAGCGCACAGCCAAGGATATGTGGGACATTTTGGCAGCTACATACTCCCAGGCCAAGAACGAGATGAAGATTCTGCAACTTCAGCATGACATATTCACAATAAAGCAGAATGGTCGCCCTTTACATTCCCTCTATACATCACTAAGAGGGATGTTCGAGAAGCTCTATAGCTTCATGCCTCTCACAGCCACGCCAGAACAGCAGAAGACATACCGGAACGCGACGATGGTGGGAGTGTTCCTGGCTGCACTTGATCCTGAGTACGAGGCAGCACGATCACAGATTTCGGCGGACTCCACTATTCCTCCCATGGAGGAAGCTTTTCACAGATTGAGTCGGATCACAGTTCCTTCCACTGCTGCGAGTCAGATTTCTTCAGCCATGGCAGCCAACAGAGGTCGTGGGTTTCACCACCAGACCCGTGGACGTGGACCTCGTGGATAAGGTGGCCGCACTAGGCCAACATGTACCTATTGTCACCGAGTTGGACACAATGAAGACACATGTTACTCGAAGCATGGATTTCCTGCATCAGCCCGAGCCGCCGAGCAGATAGAGCCTCCGTCTGCTGCTACCTTGGATCAACGGTTCGATGATCTAGTTGCCCGTCTGAGGGGCATTATCCCACCATCAGGTCCAGCACCGACTACAGAGAGTCATTCTGATGCTGCTGCTTCTGCCTCCGCGTCTACCAGTGCTTCAGGTAGTATACTCGCACTTCACAGTAGTAGATCTGATATATTGCCATGGATTATGGACTCGGGCGCTACGCATCACCTATGTGGCGACCAGAGTCTACTTACAGGATACACTCAGATCCCTCCAAGACGGACAGTAGTTATTGCCAATGGCACACATTCCCCCATCACTGGTCAAGGGGAGATTAGACTGACATCTTCTATGCAGCTCAAGAATGTGCTACATGCACCTGATTTTTCAATGAATCTGCTGTCAATTAGTCAGATTACAAGGATCTTCATTGTCGGGCAATTTTTGATCCATCTTCTTTGATTTTTCAGGACATCCATACGGGCAACGTGATTGGTCATGGCTATGAGCAAGGAGGCCTCTACCGCCTGAATCAGACCCCATTTGCTGGAACCACATCCTCTCCTGCTGGACAAGTATCTCCTTTACTGTGGCATCTGCGTTTTGGTCATTTACCGCTTCAGAAGTTGCATCGAGTAGTACCTTATAGTCTTCCTCACACACCTGTTCAGTGTGAGGCATGTCAGTTGGGAAAGCATCACAGGTCGTCCTTTCCCAGTCGTCCTGGTCGGAGTAGTACCTCCAAGTTTGAGTTATTTCATGTTGATGTATGGGGTCCGAGTCGTGTACCTAATCATGAGGGACACAGATTTTATATTGTACTTGTGGATGATTTTTCTAGAGTGTCATGGGTGTTTCTGATGAAAAATAAATCTGAAGCCGGAAATATAATTATCCATTTTCTGAATGAAATACAAAATGTCTTTTCTACATCGGTAAAATTTGTGAGAAGTGATAATGCGTTAGAATTATGCACAAATGTTCTTGCAAATTATTACTCCTCAAAAGGGATTGTTCATCAAACGCCGTGCCCTCATACATCACAACAGAATGGAATTGCTGAAAGGAAACACCGTCACCTCCTTGATGTCACGAGATCACTCCTTATACAGAGTCATGTTCCCTACTCTTACTGGGGTGATGCAGTTCTCACTGCATGTTACCTAATTAATCGTATGCCCTCTTCTGTTTTAAATGAACAGATCCCGTTTACTATCATTCATCCTGACAAGGATTGGTTTTCTCTTACACCTCGTGTGTTTGGGTCAGTTGCATTTGTCCATCAGTTGTCCCCTGGTACTGACAAGATCTCTCCTAGGGCTGTCAAGT